>JAJHZJ010000688.1:2400000-3000000 GCA_023548195.1 Bettongia penicillata ogilbyi | reverse complement strand
TCTCCACATGGAATTTCATTACTTCTGAAATAGCATACAATCTTTTTTCCCCACACACTGCCAATCATAGCATCTTTCACTTTGTGTAGAATAATGAAAGAGTCATTACTGGAAGAGATTTTTGACTTAATCCAATCCAAATCCTTTCATTTTATATATGAGGAAACTGAAACCTAATGAAGTGACTTCCTTAAGGTCATGGGGTAAATGATGTTGGTAAGACTACAACCTGGGTCTCCTGACTGACTCCTAGCCTAGTGCATGTTCAACTCTTCCCTTTATTATTCCATCTTGTATTCAATACTTATTCACTGATTATTGATATCAAAATCTGTAAAATCAGAGGTAAGTAGTGCAGTGGATAGTGTTCTGGGGTGGGAGTCAGGAATACCTGAATTCAACTATTGCTTGACATATTTATTGGTTCTGTGATCCTGGGCAAGCCATTTTCCCCTTTGCCTCAGTTTGCTAATCTGTGGAATGGGGATAATAATAGCATCTACCTACTAGGGTTGTTGTGACTATTAAATGAGATAATAATTTTAAAATAAATAGGGCAGTGCCTAGCACATAATAAGCTTTACATAAATGTTAGCTCTTGTTATTATTTAAGTTCCCCTAAGGGACTAGGTCCCTGCCATTTCTAAGGCTGCTTCTAGTCACACTGGATTCTGCGTCAAGAATTCTCAATTATGAATATGTCTTTATTTCTGATTTATTAATGATTTAGCTGAGTCCGCAAGCAAGTCAACAAACATTTATTAAGCACCTACTATGTTCTAGGCAATGTGCTAAGCATTGGAAGACAAAAAAGTAAGGTAGCCACTTTTAAGATAAGATGCTCCATTGATTTCGAATTTAAACTAACAGGAACTTGTTGAAAGAAACCTTAGTTTTCAGACACAACTTAAGCTAGAATGATGTAGTATGAGTATATAAAAACCTAGACATTCTGGACATAGAGGCTGGCAAATATGTAGGGGATGATGCCCATCTCAAGAACCAGGTCTGATCATAAAAAATAATGAACATTTATGTAAATATTTTTCTCCTAAGTAGGCAATACATGTATTATCTGCATTTTACAAATGTAGAAAATGGGGAAATTAAGACTCAGAGATATAGTGACTTTCATAATTCACCAAAATCATGAGAATAAAAGGTGATGGATCAACGATTTGAACTCAAGTTTTCAGGATCCAAGGTGGTTTAACTCTGCCATGATGGTCTCCCAGGGTTTCCATATCAAATAATGCTCCCTTTCAGAAATAAAGCTCTATGACTTTATGTATGTAATTAATCAAAGGAGTGGAAGGTATTTGTGGATGTTTTTAACTTACATTCATAACTTCAAACACCTAAACCAGTCTAGATAGATTTTAAAGGTATCTTCCATTTTTATATGCTTTCAGAGCTCCAACAAGGCAAGAATTCTGTTACTCTTTGCTTGTCCTTTGCTTTTAACCCAATACTTTGCATATGGTAGATGCAATACATCTGGAAAGCTGTGCATACTCTCATTTAGTAGCCCATTGTAATCTTGAATAACATCCTCTATATTAGGAAATAGTTTCATCCCTCCCTTGTATAGAGTTCTTGGTATATAGTTGAATCTTTGATACTCAAACATGTGACACATCCTGGAACTTCCCTCAGAGCCTGAGGTCTTCTTGCACTGAAATATCCAACCATCCCTGTAGCCTTTAGAGGCCACTGAGGCTCAGTGGCCAGAGCACTGGGCTTGGATTCAGGAAGACCTGAATTCCAATCCAATCTCAAACACTTACTAGTTGTGGGACCCTGGGCAAGTTACTTAATCTCTGTTTGCCTCAGTTGCCTTTAGTGTAAAATGAGAATATTAATAGTACCTATGTCATAGAATTATTATGAGAATTAAATGAGATAATATTTGTAAAGTGCTTAGCACAGAAGTTGACACTGTGGGTGCAATAAAAATGCTTATAACCTCCCCCCTTTCTCCCTATTTCAAATTATAGTGATGACAGTGGAAATCCTTACTTCCTATAAACTTACAGAAATGATCTTCAGTATTTCTCCACTATCAATAATTCTGCCAGTAAGCTCTTGATTTCTGATAGATAATATTTACCATATTAGTAAAAGTTCTGTTTATTCCAATGATGTTTTGATTTTTTAATAATAGAAATGGGTGTTCATTTTGTCAAAAGCTTTCTCTGTGTCTATGGGTACAATAATTTTTGTGTTTTATTATTAATATGATCTACTTTTTTTTGTTTTCCTAAAATTGAACCACCCTTTGTGTCCCTGGTACAAACCTGATTTGCTCAAGTTGCAGAACCTTTTAAATATGTTGGTACAGTATCTTTGTTAACATTTTATTTAACATGTTTACATAACAATATTATGTTATTGTTTTCTTTCTTTTCCTGATATTTTTATTTTGGGATACTGGGACCATATTTGTCACACTGAAGCAGTTTGATGGAATGCCTGCTCTCTCTATTTTTACAAAAAGTTTATGTAATATTGGTGTTAATTGTCTTATAATTCAGTTGGCCCTATTTCTTTTTTCCCTTTTAGAAGTTCAATTTCTTTTTTCTAAGATTGGGTTCTTTGAATTATCTATTTATCATTAATGTTAACTTTAGTATTCTATATGTTTTTTCTAACTATATTTAATTTTGTTATTAAGCTTATTACAATTAAGAAAAAACACTGATATGATTGCTTTTATTTTTTATGTTTCCGTTTTTCATTGTATATTGCTGTTGTTATATAAACTATCTTTCAATTAAGTTTTGGTTCATTGTATTCAATGATCAGTCCATTTGTTTTCTTTCTTGCCCAATGTGATATAACTTGAATCTGCTGCCATTTAAAGTTCATTCTTTGAACTAACTCCTCAGGTTGCTAGTTTCTGATTCCTCTCTCAATTTATAAAGGTCATCTTTGATTTTCATTAAAAGGCCATGTAGCAAAGTGGATAAAGTGCTGGATCTGGATTTTGGGGAACCTAGATTAAAATTCTCCCTCTGACTCTTACTACTTATGTATGTGACCATAAAAAAGTCACATAAACTCTCTGAGCCTTGGTTTCTTCCCATTATTTTCTTTCTTTGCTTTGTCTTTCCCTGGTTTTGATATTGGGATCACATTTGTCTCATGCAAGATTAGTAGGAAACCTTCTTTCTCTCACTCTGCAAACTATATATAAAACATTGGAATTAATATTGTTGAATGTTGGCATAATTCACCTCTAAATCTATCTGGGTCTTGGTTTGTACAATATGGACAATAATACATGTACTATTTATTTTACAGGATTATTTTTGAGGACTGAATAAATAATTTAAGGACTTTGCAAAATTTAAAATGCAACATGAATGTCAGCTTTTTTTAGCATTACTTTTACCTCAAAAGGACTACCTTATATCTCTGTAAGTTAGATGTCCTCTACAAACTTAATGACTATGCATCTAATTTGATATTGGTGAAGACGTCCCATGACAGATTTTTACAGAATTCCACTTATGTGTTCTTAAGAATGACAGCTATCCATTATACTATTGAATATGACCTCCATTTAGATGTCATCCACCTAGCAGTTATGCAGCTTCATGATCACTGTTAGATGTGTTTAACACTGACTGCATTGATTAATGATCAGAAAAAATCTTCAGGTTTGAAAAGAAGCAGTTTTGAAAATGTGTCTGTATAAGTTAAATTGATTGATAACTTGTGTTTGCCCAAAGGCAGTGACTAATAGGCCAATAACTCCAATCTATAACAAATAGAGCTAGCAGGGGTGGGGAACCGGTGGCCTTCTAAGTCCTTAGTTGTGGCCTTCTGAGTCCAAGTTTTAAAGAACAAATCTTTTCATTGAGGGGATTTGTTCTTTGAAGTTTGGATTCAGTCAAAATGCTGCACTCAGGGATCTAGAGACCCACATATGGACTTGAGGCGACAAGTTCCTGAGCCCTGGTACTGAAACTGGCCCCCAAATGTCTAGGCACTCAAGTTCCTTGTATAGTAACATCTTTCCCGTCCTATAGCACTTAAAAGGTTCTTTTGACTGCACTAGTCATTTTCCCAGACTTAAAGGCAAGGAACAATCATGTTCAGCATTAACTCAGTTTGAGTTGTTGCTCTGCTTCCAGAGAAAAGGGGAAAAATGATCATCTGTCTTTGTAATTGGATTGGGTAAGGACAATTCAATTCAATGACTTTGTACATGCACCAGCTAATAATCATTCCCAGTTATGTACTCTGAAGAAAGCTAAATTTCTTAGCAGCTAGGTGGAGAAGCTGACCCTTGAGTAGAAGGACACAGAGATTCATCCTGGAAAAACCGATAGTTAAAGCTATAAAATAATGTGATGAAATTATAAAATAGAAAAAATGTGATAAGTAGGAAAGAGTTTCTGTTAAACTCTGTTTATTTGGTAATATATTCTGCTGAATCATTAACTGCTAATTTTCATAATGTCTTACACACGATACTATGTTGAATGAACTAAATTGAATTAGTAATCAGTGACATAATTGGGTGCTTTTTAAGTAAAGGTTTGACTGGTTATGAAACAGAGGTTCCTGCCTTTGCCCAACCTGGATTCTTCCAAGTGTTAGTGTTCTCTCCCTCTCTTGTAATGATTTTATATAGACTGTTGTTACTTCTCCAAGAAGTAAGTAAATCTATTCCTTCAGTAGAATCCAAACTCCTCGAGAGTAGAAATTATTTCATTTCTATCTTTGTTTCCCTAGCAGTTACTTGTATATAGTAGGTTAGTATATTGTTGAAATGAGTTGCTGAGCCATAAGCTACCAAGAATGCAATTTAGTGGTGAAACAAGTACAGCACAGGTGCAATATTGTACTTGGAAATATTAGAACAAAATGTAGTTAATATATATATATATATAAACTACATTTTGTTCTAATATTTCCAAGTTAATGATTAAGCCTTAGAGGTCTAAATTACCACTATGTATCTATGGAGTCACACAATAAAAGTGGCATGGCAAGATATTTTCTATCTTCTTCAAAATATCTTTATCCACATCAATTATCTTCACCTCACTTACCCTCCCCATCCTATAATAGTAATAATAATGAGAGCAGATTTGCAAAAAGCTTTATATAAATTATAATGTTTGATTCTCATAACCACCTCATGAGTTTCATGAGGAAGGCATTATTAGCTCCATTTTGTAAATGAGAAAACAGCCTTCAAGAAGGTAAGGGACTATTATTCAAGGTCACATAGCTCTTAAGTGGAAGAGTTGGATTCCAAAACAACTGATCAGTCAGCAGACAAAATAAAAGGCCTAGAATGAAACAGCTAGATGCCCCAGTGGATAGAGCACTGGACCTGGAGTCAGGAAAACCAGAGTTCAAATCTGACCTCAGACATTTACTAGCTGTGTAGTCCTGGTTAAGTCCTATAACAATTCAATTAAATGGCTTTGTAAACCCACCAGCTAATAATCATTCCCAGTCATGTACCCTGAAGAAGGCTAAGTTGCTTAGCAGCTAGGTGGAGAAGCTGACGCTTAATTCATTGGAGAAGGAAATGAAAAGTCACTTACCAAGAAAACTCCATGGACAGTATGATCCATGGAGTCATGATGAGTTGGATGCAACTGAACAGCAACAAAAAAGGCCTATAATGTGCCAAGCACTGTGCCAGGGTTCTTTCTTCTATATCTAAATTGCCATCTCATCTGCCTCATTATCTGTATTCTTCAAACAGCAAAAACTAGAAAATTCTGTCCTCAGAGTACTCTCTTTATCATATCATTCCCAGTCAGTTTTGTAGAATTTAACCCTGACTAAATAGTATTTTAAAGTATATTTATAAAGCTCCTCAACTTTGCATGTGACTGGATAGTAGGGTCTCCAGGAGGTGTGGATAGTGATAGCGGGACAATTGTAGAGCTTTAACTGATATTATAATGAAGAAAAGTAAGGAGTAAGAGATAGGAGCAAAAGAAAAGATGATGATGGTAGACAAGAAAACAGAAGGTCTAATGAGTTATATTGGAATAATGGATAGAGCAACTACCTGACTTGGAGTCAGAAAAACTTGCATTTCAATCTTGCCTCAGATATTTATTATCTAGGCAAGTCCCTTAGTTTCTGTCAGTTTCAATTTCCTCATTCAAAAGATGACCATAGTAAGACCATTGACCTTAAAGGGTTATTGTGGGTATCAAATGAAATGGTGGATATACAAAGAGTTTTGCAGACTTTAAAGCACTACACAAAAGTTAGCTTTTAGTATTATCTGGTTATGTCATTCTTCTACTCAATGGACTTCAGTGTCTTTATATTGTTTATTGAGAAAAATTCAAACAAGGCTCTTTACAATCTATTCTTAACTTATTTACAATCAGTTCTTCCAGAGCTTTTTCATGATACTTCCTCTACAAACTCTAAAACGAAGCCAAACTGAACCATTCAATGCCCCTGTTATATGTCTTACATGATCCTGCCTTTGCTCAAACTGTGTCCTACATCTAGAATGTCCTATCCATCTGTTAAATATTATTTCTTCCCCAGAAATTACTCTAACGTTAATCATAACTACTTCTTCCACCTTGCACCTTATAGTACACTTTTGCTTGCAGGGATGACAGACTCCTGGCCAGGGATGCGGTATAACAAAGACTGGTAAGAATAGGTTTGCCTTTTACCTTCTTCTTGGTCCTGTTTATCAAGATGGTATACTAATTTAATGAAATCTAGGAACCTAGGAATCTAGGAAACCTAGAGTGGGGCGAGAAAACATAGTGGAGAACATTTGGATGATCATAATTTTATGGAGAAACAGAAATGATTTTGACATAGGAATATAATACAGATTATCTTAAAAGAAAGAACAAATAAGTAAAGAGTTCATGAAACAGACCACAAATTTTGTACAGTGGCATTATCTATTATGATAGGAGATGTCAATTGTCCAAGCACCTGCTAGAGACCTCTGTCAAAAGCTAAGTATCTTATCACCACTTGACTTTGCTAAATTATAGTTTTAGCCTCAACTCTAAAGGAACCAACAAATAGTCATTTTATTCTGGATCTGATTAGCACAGAAAGAGAAGATATGATTGCTGAAATGAAAATGATGAGAACTCTTGGAGGAAGTTACCAGTTTTAACTAAATTTTGGGACTGAAAAAACAAAATTTAGATTTGGTTAAATTAGATTTTGAAGGGTTTAAAGGAAGGATAGGTTGGTTGGTTGTTGTCCTTTGTTTTCAAAGAGGACAAAAATGATATCACCATGATAAAGTGACATTTTAGTCTGCTCAACTGTGAATGATCAGACCAATATGAACTCAGAATGCTCTACCACAGATTGGGCACAAGTAGTCCGTATGAACATTTGGGGTGGTTACTCCAGATTTACGCATATATGTTTCCTTTGTGCTGTTTCGATTCTGTTTTGCTCATAGAACACAGCATCTTGTCTGATGTGGGCATGCCATGCTGAGCGGTCCCATGTCTCACAATCAAATCCAAAGTTCTTGAGAGAGACCTTGAGAGAGCCCTTGTATCGCTTCTTCTGGCCACCATGTGATTGCCTGCCCCATGCAAGTTCTCCATATAATAGTCCTTTTGGTAAGCATTCATTTTGCATTCATACAACATGGCCAATCCATTGGAGCTGTGCTCTTGAAGCATACTTTGAATGCTTGGCAATTTAGTTTGAACAAGGACCTCAGTGTCTGATACCTCATCCTGCCAGGTGATCCTCAGAATCTTCCTAAGATAGTTCAAGTGGAAGCAATTCAGTTCCCTGGCATGGCTCTGGTAGACTGTCCATGTTTCATAGGCATACAACAATGAGGTCAGCAGAATGGCTCTGTAGACCTTCTGGTAGTCAATCTAATACCTCTTCTCTCCCAAATTTTTCTTTGGAGCCTCACAAACACTGAGCTAGCTCTGGCAATGTGTGCATCAACCTCATTGTCAATATGTACATCCCTGGAAAGTACACTACCAAGGTAAGTGAACTTATCCACACATTCAAAACTTCTTCATTTGTTGTAACCAATGTTTCCAACATGGAGCTGATGGAGCACTTGTGTTTTCCTGGTGCTAATTATTAAGCCAAAATTAGCACAGGTGGTAGAGAATTGATCCATAGTTTGTTGCATCTCAGTTTCAGAGGCAACATTGAGTGCACAATCATCTACAAGCAGAAAATCATGCACCAGCACTCCTCCACTTTGGTCTTGGTTTGTAGCCTTTTCAAATTGAGGAGCTTATCATCAGTATGGTAGTTGACCTTGATGCTGTGTTCATCTTCACTGAAAGCATTTGACAACATGACTGAAAACATCATACTAAAAACCATAGGAGCAAACACACAACTCTGTTTCATTCCATTGGTGACTGGGAAGTCATGAGAGCATTGTCCAATATCCAGAACCCAGACAAACATGCCATCACGAAATTGATGTACAATGCTGATGAACTTCTCTGGGCAACCAAATTTTTATATAATTTTCCATAAGCCCTCATGACTACCAGTGTCAAACACTGTATACAGACCTCTGTTCTGCTCCTGGTATTTCTCCTGGAGTTGTTGGGCAGCAAATACCGTATCAATTGTTCCTTGGATCTTTCTGAAGTCACACTGGCTTTCAGGTATATGACTATATTCCAGGTGAAGGATCAGCCTATTAAAGAGGACTCTAGCAAGAACTTTGCCAGTAATGACTAAGAGAGAGATCCCCCTGTGATTGGCACAGGACAATCTATTCCCTTTACCCTTATAGAGATGGACAATGGAGGCATCATTGAACTCCTGGGGGGATAACCTCCTCTTGCCATATAACCTGGAATATTTCAGTCAGCATTTATATGAGCAATGGTTCCCCTATCTTGTAAATCTCAGCTGGAATAGAATCAGTGCCAGGTGCTTTGCCCCATGAAAGGAGTCTAATGACCCTCAAAACCTCTTCTTCATTTGGAAGTTTAACTAAGGAGGGATTGACTTCGACCTGCGGTAAATGGTGAATGATCTCGCATTGATTGATGATGGTCTGTTGAGAACACTATGGAAGTGTTCAGTCCATCTCTCTAGGATCGTGTCCTTATCACTAATCAATGTGGCTCCACTGGCACTTTGGAAGGATAGGTAGGATCTTCCGGATTACAATTTTACCTGGGAAATTATCCCAGGAAGGATGGGGAAAATGATAAGAATGAAATTATGAAGGCTCAAAGAAAAACAGTAACAATGAGAAGGAAAAATGGGAGTTTGCTAAAGATGTCATTGTATATGGAACAGGAAACTTGCCAAATAGATTTAAAAATGATAGCTGTAGAAGTTGGAAATAGTGACAGGTAGCAGAAGATGAGTATAAGATCATGGCACAGTATAAGACCATGAGTGCTTGAAGCGCTAAAGTTCAAAATGAGATGAAGCTGATGTAGAAACATAAATACAACAAAAATGCATTTTACTTTGTTTTACCTTTATGATAACTGCCAAAAGAGAGACGAACTGCTTAATTCTGACTTTTCTCATTTTCTCTGCCAGGGAAATGGCCTTTACATTGGAAATAATACAACAAAAATAAAAACCCCTAATGGTGAGTTGATATCCAAGTTAAAGAAGGGAATAGTAAAATAGTTTATAATTGCTCAGATGAACTACATAATTGGGTACTGAAAGAATTGGTAGATGTGATTGCTGAGTCTGTCAGATAACTTAATTATTTTAAAGAGTAAAAGATATACCATAGAACTGGAAAAGGGCAAATCTTATACCGATTTCCAAAAAACTAAGAGAACAAAATGCAGATGATGGGCTGCTGAATTTGACAAATTCCTTGGAAAATTCCACACTTGATCATCAAGAGATGGTTAATGAACATCTCAAAAAGTAAACAGTGATTAACACAGCTTCATTAAGAATAGGTCATGCCAAACTAATCTTACTGACAGTTCATATTCTGCCCTGGCAAGTCTTAGAAAAGGCTATTTTATTTTGAGATTGGTACACTGAAATCTGATCTAATTTCCTTGAACTCCTACAATTTATTACAGAAATACTTAATGCAGGAAAGGATCTGTCTTCCATACCCCAGCTTCACTGAATGAGCTAACATATGGTGATTCATAAAGTAAATTGCAATAATAATAATAATTTACATTTATTCAGTGCTTTAGGTGTTCAAATTCTCTTACTTTTCAAAGTAAGGTAATCCCATTTGATTCATAACACAACCCGAGAGCAAGCATTATTATCCCCATTTTAAAGTTGGGGAAACTAAGTAGTCACATTGTAAATGTGAGGTCAGTAAATTTATCTCCTTTTAAAACTTCAATTATTACTTCTTAAGGAGTGGCTCTAAATCTATATATTTAGTCTTCTATTTCTCTCTTCTGTTATAGTGTTGAACTAAGTGCCTCCTGGACATCTCCATTTGGATATCCTACCAATAACCCAAATTCATTATCTAAAAGTGAACTCATCATTCACCTTATACCCAAGCATGTTTTCATCCTAACTTTTTTGAGCTAAATGTACTTTATTTACATGTTCTCTATCCCATTACAAAGCAAATTCTTCAAGGGAAGGGGTTAGGTCTTTGTACCATCACCACTTAGCATGGTGATTGGCACATAATAATTTCTTAATAAACCTTACTTGATTAATTGATTATTGATGGTGCTATCACTCTCCAAGTAATCTACTCAGGATTGAAAATCTTGGGATCAGTAGAGACATGGGTCTAAATCTTGATTCTGAAATTTATTAATTATGTACACCTGTAAAGCAAGTCCAGTTTTCTGATCTTCTATTTCTTAATCTGAAAAGATGATGATAATAAAAATTATGCCACCTTCCTCATAGTGTAATTGATAGGAAAGAGCATTATAAACAGATTCACTTTATAAATGTGAGTTGTTATTCTCATTCATTTTTAAATAAATTTTATTTTTAGACTCAAACACAGGAACACAAATATAGAGCAGAGCAAAGACCAAAAAAAGTCATTGACTTAAATATTGGAACTTGAATACAAAGAAAAGAAAAACAAATACCTGTCATGTATATAGCAGGACATGAGAGGATTCAGAATATATAATGATAAATTTTCTTGTCAAGAAAGTCCGTATGATAAACACTATATGTTTTATTGAGAACTATCCCTCTTTTCTTTGCTTCCTTTTAAGTTTTCTTTTGTTCTCTGCCATATACTTTTTACTTTGCTCTTTTTTTCACCCTTCCTTTCCTTCCCTGCCCCACAGAAAACTACAATTAATTATGGACGTATTACTACATAAACATAGATATATACATAAACATATGCATATATACATACATATAAAGACATAAACTTTCCCTTATTTATTTTTGCCTCCATTTTGTTGGCCCTAAAGTGATATTTTATCTCTTTTGTGGGGAAAAATCTTGAGAACTTAAAATTTTCTGATCTACTCTGCTGTCTTCCCCAAATCGTCTCTGTTATTCTCATTCTTGAAGCATAGGTCTGACAATTACATATTATGTGAAAAATTTCAGGGATATTTTTTCTACTGATCACCAGATTGAATACCCTGGTTTTCCTAAAGCAACTTTTTAAGTCTAGATTCATTAAAAAATATCATAAATAATATATTCCTAGAGAAGAAAATAATAAGAAACACAAAATAGTCATAATAAAAAGATTTTATAGTATGCATGTAATATGAATATGCAATTACTTTGTTTCAAAGTATAAATATATATGTATACATATAGTTGAACCAATTTTAACAATAACAGATTTGAAGCTGAAAGGGATCTTAGAGGTCATTTACTTTTACAATTTGTAGTTCACTAAAACCCCTGGATACATTTTTAGAATAACTGCTACTTATCTGATCATGCCTTCTCTGACTTATATTTGTAGGGATTGATATTTTTTTAACCTAAGTGCAAGCCTGAACTTATTCCTATTGAGTTTCATTTATTAAATACAGCCCAGTGCTCTAACATGTCAAAATCATTTTTGATCCTGTCTCTACCATATGGTGTTTTAGTTATCCCTTGCAACTTTAATGAGTATACCGCCTTTATCTTTATCAAAGTCATTTATAAAACTATTAACCAAAACAGGGTCAAGTACAGATCACTGGGATTTTCCGCTGGGCATCTTCAGCTACAATGACACTTTTTAGATAACTAGAAAATTTATCTTAACATAAATGCTTAGCACATAATAAATACTTAATAAATATTTATTGATTAGTTGATCATTTGCCCTTTTCTAGTTTTGTAGTAGCTATCTCATTGTCAAAGGAGCTGCAATGACATTTATCAATATTTTCAGGACCCCCAAATGTAGTTCATCTCAGCTAGGTGATTTGAATTTCTTTGAAGGGTCATAAATTGGTATTTGTAATGCAAGTTCAAGAACAGGTTTTAAAGGAGGGTTGAGAGACATTTAGAACAAAGGGTAAAAAATGGATCCCTAGAGAAGAGGAGGAAGAAAGAAAGGAGTGTCCTAGTAGTGTAGGAGCCTGGGAGACTAGAGCCTCTCATCTGTATATGCTGTACATGGGATTGATCCTGATTTCTGAGGTTTGGTCCAGGGCACATAATGAAGCACATGGTAAAAGGAGGCCGGAAATTAAATGAGGCCAAAGTTGCACATCCAACCAAAGATGAGGGTTGGGATTTTCCTTGGATCAGCACTACCCTCTTCTTTTATGGAATTGAAGCAGAATATTTTGAAAAGTTCCATTCTATACGTTTCAGCTTTTATGAGACATTCTCGTAGTTAAAGTTTTTGTGCTGAGGAATTCTTTCATCGCCTATCTAATTTTATGTCCTTTGCTTCTAGTTTGGTAGACTATTCATCCAACTTGTAGGTTGCCTGTAGTCATCTGATCCAGATAAGGATGAAGTGTTGCATGTTTCTGGTCTATGTGCTTTGCATTTCTACTTTTGTTTATTGCAATAACTTTCACTTCAAGATACTTCAGCCTAGTCAATTTGTTCATATTTTCAGAAGTTTCCAGGCTTCACTTGGGGGCTATGAGATTGCTTGTGAGCTAGGTGGTCATTTTGGAGAACATGTTTTGGCACAGCCCTGTGATGTCTGATTTGGTGGGCTCCAAGGCCTCCTGAGCCATGTCCACCAAAGCATTATTTATATTGGGAAAGGGAGGGAGAAGGGAGAAGAGAGAGGAGAGAGATGGGAAAGGAAAGGAGGAGAGGTAAGAAAGGGGAAAGGAGAGGGGAGAAAAGGGGAAGGGTGAAGGGTCCTTGAAGGTGAAAAGGGAAAACAAATTTTTTTTTTAATTTTAATTTTTATTTATTTAACCTTTTCATTCATTTTCACAAAATTTTGGGTTCCAATTTTTTCTCCCCTTTTATCCCCTCCCCCACCCCAATACACCGAGTAATCTAATTTTCCCTATCTCCAATCTGCCCTCTCTTCTGTCATCCCTCCCTTCTCTTGTCCCCATCTACTCTTTTGTCCTGTAGGGCCAGATGACTTTTTATTCCTCATTAACTGTATGTCTTATTTCCTAGGAGCAACAGGAATACTAAACAGTTGCTCCTAAAACTTGAGTTCCAAATTTTCCCCATCCCTCCCTCCCCACCCATTCCCTTTGGGAAGGCAGGCAATTCAATATAGGCCATATCTGTGTAGTTTTGCAAATGACTTCCATGATAGTCGTGTTGTGTAAGACTAACTGAATTACCCTCCATCCTATCTTGCCCCTCATTGTTTCTACTCTGTCTTTTGATCCTGTCCCTCCCTGAGTGTTGACTTCAAATTGCTCCCTCCTCCCATTGCCCTCCCTTTCATCATCCCACCCCTTGCTTATCTCCTTCTCCCCCACTTTCCTGTACTGTAAGATAGGTTTTCATACCAAAATGAGTGTGCATTTTATTCCTTCCTTTAGTCAAATGTGATGAGGGTAATCTTCTTGTTTTTTTTTTCTCAGCTCTCCTTTTTCCCTCCACTAAAAGGTCTCCTGCTTGCCTCTTAAATGACATATAATTTACCCCATTCCATTTCACCCTCTTTCCTCCCACTACCTTTCTCTCTCACCATTTACCTTAATTTCTTTTAAGATATGGTCCCATCCTATTCAATTCACTCTGTGCTCTCTGTCTCTGTATGTACGTGCATGTGTGTATGTGTGTGTGTGTGCACGTGTGTACATGTGTGTGTGTGATCCCACCAACTACCCAGATACTGAAAAGTTTTAAGAGTTACAAATATTGTCTTTCCATGTAGGGATGTAAACAGTTCACTTCTGGTAAGTCCCTTAACACTTCTCTTTGCTGTTTACTTTTTCATGCTTCTTCTCATTCTTGTATTTGAAAGTCAAATTTTCTTTTCAGCTCTGGTCTTTTCATCAAGAATGATTGAAAGTCCTCTGTTTCATTGAAAAGCCATATTTTCCCCTGAAGTATTATACTCAGTTTAGCTGGGTAGGTGATTCTTGGTTTGAGTCCTAGTTCCTTTGACTTCTGGAATATCCTATTCCACGCCCTTCGATCCCTTAATGTAGAAGCTGCTAGATCTTGAGTTATCCTGATTATATTTCCACAATACTGGAGTTGTTTCTTTCTAGCTGCTTGCAAGATTTTCTCCTTGAGCTGGGAGTTCTGGAATTTGGCCACAATGTTCCTAGGAGTTTCTCTTTTTGGATCTCTTTCAGGTGGTGATCGATGGATTCTTTCAATACTTATTTTGCCCTCTGGTTGTAGAATGTCAGGGAAGTTTTCCTTGATAATTTCATGGAAGATGATGTCTAGGCTCTTTTTTTGATCATGACTTTCAGGTAGTCCCAGAATTTTTAAATTGTCTCTCCTGGATCTATTTTCCAGGTCAGTTGTTTTTCCCATGAGATATTTCACATTCTCTTCCATTTTTTCATTCTTTTGGTTTTGTTTGGTAATTTCTTGGTTTCTCAGAAAGTCATTAGACTCCATCTGTTCCACTCTAATTTTAAGAGAACTATTCTCTTCAGTGAGCTTTTGAACCTCTTTTTCCATTTGGCTAATTCTGCTTTTGAAAGCATTCTTCTCCTCATTGGCTTTTTGAACCTCTTTTGCCAATTGAGTGAGCTTACTTTTCAAGGTGTTATTTTCTTCAGCATTTTTTTGGGTCTCCTTTACCAAGGTATTGACCCGTTTTTCATACTTTTCTTGCATCTCTGTCATTTCTCTTCCCAGTTTTTCTTCCACCTGTCTAACTTGCTTTTCAAAATCCTTTTTAAGCTCTTCCAAGGCCTGAGCCCACCTGACAACCCCCTGGGATGTCTGGGATACAGAGGACCCACCCTCCACGTCTTTCCCCGATGGCAAGAATATTTCCTTGTCATCAGAACCGAAAGGCGGGAACATTTGCACCTGCTCAAAGAAGCACTCTATAGTCTTATTTTTCTTCCCTTTTCTGGGCATTTTCCCAGCCAGTTACTTGACTTCTGAGATTCCTGTCCACCCCCGCCTAGCTCCACCTAGCTAGTGCTTGTGGTGTGAGATTCAAATTGGCTTTCCGCAGCAGGTGCAGCTGCTAGTCAATGTGAGCTTTAGTTCTGATGCTGGGGTGGGGGCAGGGCTGCCTCCCAGGCTCAGTTCCCTCAGGGGCTTTATGCAGAGATCTTCAGTGATGGAGCAGGTGGGGCAGGGCTGTCTCCCAGGCTCAGCTCCTTCAGGTTGTTTATGCAGAGACTTTCAGTAATGAAGATCCTGCCTGCTGCTGGGAGAGTCCCGGGGGCCGCCGCTGCTGCCTCTGCCTCTGTTGCTTCCCACCCCTACCTCTGCCTCCCCCGCTTCCTCTTGAGGGGGCCCGAGTCATGGAGACACCCCGCTCCCCTCTTGTCCAGCCCAGCCGTCTCTCTCACTGACCTGCAGCGTCTGTGGGCAGAGGGACCTTCCCCGCCTCTGGAGATTCCGTCCCTGAAGGCTGCTCGGATCAACTTCTCTGGGGCCGCGCAGCCAGGGCAGTGCTGGGGTGGACTCCACTTTCCAGGGCACGACGGACCCTGGCGACAGCTCTCCAGGGCTCTCTGGAACGGAAATCTCTTCCACTGTGTTTCTGCACACCCTGCAGTGATCCAGAACTTGTGGGGAGCTCTTCTTACACTAAATGCATGGGCTGTGGGTTCGGAGCTAACGTACAGTGAGTCTTTCTACTCCACCATCTTGACTCCACCACCGGATGTTGAAAACTTAAATTTTTAATGAGAAACTAAATTCTCTCTTACCATCTTTTTAATTTTCTTGGACTGGTACTTCATGTTGTAATTTATGTTCTGTCATTTCCAATACAAAGGTGATTTTCCCTTGGAGGGAAAACAAAAACAACATCTTTCTCTGTTTTCATCGGTCCATCCACCCCAATCAAAGAACCTATCATTTCTTTCTTCTTCCAATATAATTTAAAAAGTTCTTTGCGCTATATTTAGCTTCACTTGCCAGCCTTAGTTTATTTTGAGCATTGGTATTCCTGACAAAATTTTTTTAAGGATTGAACCTTATTTTTCTATTTTTTGTCCTTTAATTACATGTTAAATTCATGTTCTTTTATCTGGCCTTGCTTATACCTTTCTTTTTAAAATCTGAGTTTGTCGGTGAGTTCCCTTTGCATCCACATTAATCTCCAGACACCAATAAAACTTTTATTCACCATTGTATGGCTTCCTTTTGTGTTTTCCAGATTTAATTCTTAAGCCTCCCTCAGGCTTCCTGGGTTGGCTTCCTCTGAAGCATTTTAGTCCCTGAGATCATTTCTAATTTTCCTTTGAATCTGCTGAAATTTGCTTTCCCAAAATGTAGAGTGGATGTCAGACTATACACAATTTTTCTCCCCTTTTCATCATTTCCAACTCCCCAAAACATTTACTCTTTGTTATTGGTAACCAAATCCAGAATGAAATTTCTACTTACATAACTGTGTCCATATTTGAAATCTTTCCATATGTTTTCATTTCCACATATGTGTCATTTAGGTGGTACTCAATGAAAACGTAGAACTTCAGAGTTGGAAGGGATGTCAAGTCTACTAGTCTAGCCTGTACTTGAATAAGCATTGCCTCTATACCATAATCAGTAAGTAATCATCCACCTTTTCTTTAATGTCTGAAGTACCTTCTAATTCAGAGACTCCATGATTCTGAGATGCCAGACTTAATTCTGTTCCTTAAAGATCTACTCAAGGTTTCTTATTAATGTTTCACATATATAATAATACTGCATTTGATAAACATGAAATAATTTCTGTAGCTATATCTTTTTCCATGGAGAATATCTTAATTCCAAAATTAGATACATTTAAACCAGGAATGGGGAACCTTCAGCCTTGAGGCCACAAGTGGCCTTTTAGGTCCTTGGGTGTGGCCTTTTGATTGAGTCCAAGTTTTATAGAACAGACCCTTTTATTGAGGGGATTTGTTCTCTGAAGTCAAAGGGCAGAAGTTGAACACTAAGAGGACCACATGTGTCCTTGAGGCCATAGGTTCCCCACCTCTATTTCACGTAAAACCTTGGCAAAAGCATATTAACAAAGTTCATTTGAACTATTTTCTAGCATCTTTCTCTCAACACAATCCTCTTCCTCCTCCCTCTATAAATGTTCATTGTTTTCTCCCTATTTAAACCTGATCTCAAAATAATCTGTTTTTTGGTTATTTAAAGTTTAAGAAGGATTTAAGTTCATGTGCTAGTAATTGTATGCTTCTAATTGTGCAACAACAAGATTTGCTTCTTGTTAACTGAATTTTAAGCATCAATGAGCAGGTTAGCTAGGTAGTTTAGAGGAGGAGTTTTCTTGATAGTCTATAGGCAAGGCAGGCTTTAGCCAGAATGAATCCTTCAAACACTGAAGATAATTTTTAGGAGAAAGGTAGAACAATTTAAACCACAATCTGAAATTTAGCACAGGGATTGGTACATAATAAAAATGTAATAAGCGATTTTTCATTTGTTCAAAAACACATGCTTTTTGCTTTTTAGTTAATATTGTCATAGGATGCATTTATCTCATTCACACTGAAGATCTGACTACATGTAAAGTGCCATATGACCGTGAGCAACTCATTTATTCTCTCTAGATCTTAGTTTGTGTCTCTGGAAAATGAGTGGAGGACAAGATGATCTCTAAGGTCCTTTCCAGCTCTAAATCCTTTGTTAGAACAAATGATAATGACGCCCCTTCTTCTCTCCTCTGGCTTCCTTGAAGCCAATTCTTTTTTCTAAATCTCTAAGGATATAATACAAATTTATGAAGCACGTCAGAGGAGATTTTTTTAGGATTAGCAAATCTTTAGCTTTCACAGGTATAAGGGAAAAAGAATTTTTAAAAGTGAAGCAGGCCAGATATAGTGAAAAGAAACCCTACCCCCACCCCGCCGCTATTAAGGCTGTCTTTAATCTTTAGTATCTTAAATTAAGTATTGTTCTTTGATTGACTCTATCCTCACTTTTGCAAAAGTTACACCTTTAGATAACACTGTGAAGAATTTGCACAGCAAAGGGGATGGTGGAGAGAAAAAATGAAACTATTGTGGATATAATGAGGAAAAGGATGCTTGGCCCATAGTTTTAAGATCTCCCAAAAGGAAGGAGAGGTCTTTTAAAACCCAAATATGGTAAACATTAATTACCTATCAGCAGAAGAGAAAGGTTATATTTGGGATGTGGCATACCTATACACTTTATAGGAGGTACATTATAGTTTTTGACATTTTTACTCAATACCCACAGAATTAAGTTGGATTTGCAGTGTACAATTACTTTATTAACCTATGGAGTAGAAATAAAACTCCCCAAAATATTTACCATCAACTATTCAATTTCCCTCTGATTTCTAGGAGAAAAGAGAGCCATAACTTGAAGGCAGAGGCAAGATCTACTAGATTGGCTTAGCCTTAATCTTTTAATTGCTTCTTTCACCTCTTTGGACCTTGCTTTCCTCATTTCTAAAATGAAGAGCTTGGACTCAATTATCTCTGCGGTACCTGATGACTCTCATCTATAATTTGCTTTCATTCAGAGCTCCAGGACCCTATATCTCTAAATCCTGGAGCCCAAGTTCCTTATTAATCCTCACTCTTCCAGAGTAAAAAAACAAACAAAACTAAATTTGTTTCAAACTTCTGTCCCTCTTTTGGCCCTTTCTCTAGCCTTGATTCATGATCTAAATCAAGCAGACATGAGAATGTGCTCTAAAGTCAGTGGTTATGGAAGAACATTTCTTATGTTCAATCCCAATTTCTTCCCTGTCCCAGGGTATTGAAATGCCCCAATTAAGTTCAGATCAGTACAGAATTCCAATACAATCCAATAAACATTTAATAAGAGCCTACTATTTGCCAGGCTCTGTGCTAAACACGGGGGATACAATTAGTATACAGAAAAACAATCTGGGCCCTCAAGGAGTTTACAATCCAAAGGGTCAGATAACATACAGAAGGAGTCAGGAACGGGGAAAGAAAGGGGAATGACATCAAGGGTAACATGCACAGGAGTATCTTGTTCTGTGGACCTGCAACCAGGTACAGCAGCAGATGCCAAGTGGAGTGAAATTTCTTAATTATAACTGTAGTAGATTTTGTTTCTTCTTTTCTTAAGTTCTTTCCATATAATTGAAACATTACCAGTGTTTGAATACTCTCCCTCTCCCCACCCCATCTGTCTTTGATCCATTCGCTTTCTCTCTATTCCACCCAGTTGCTAAATTAATGTTCTTCAAGTGAAGATGTGATGATGTCCCACTCTTAATCAACCAACTCCAGTGGCTCTCTATTTCCTCTAAGACAAGATATAAACTATTCTACTTCACAACCTGACCCCAATTTATTGTTCAAGTCTCATTGTGCGCCACTTTACCTCATGTCACTACAATCTAGCCAAATGTGCTTCTGTCTATTCTGTACACACTACACTCCATCACTCAGCTTTTGAAGTGGTTTTCCCTCATATTTGGGATACACTTACTCATTCTCAACTTATAAAATCTCTTTTTTTCTTCAAGAATCAGCTTAAATGTTACCATGTGAAACCTTTCCCAAGCGATTCTCTTCAACTATCCTTTATTGAACATCTTATATTTATTTATATTTATTCTCCTATTATCCTGTGCATATACAATACACATATAAACATACCTGTGTATATATGTATATATAAATAAGTGCATATAAAAACACACTTGCTTATAATATGTAATACATGTTTTATTACAATATATTATATATACTACACTATATATATTATATGCACATATGCACTTCTTATGTATATATACAGGGTGGCCAATGCATATTTGTATATATGTGTCTGTACAGATGCAGATATGTATGTGTATACACATAAATGTGTTTATATGTGTATATGGGCATGGGTTTGTAGTAATATATTCTCATAACTCCATTAAATAATAACTCACGTCTATATAATACTTTATGGTTTAAAAAGCACTGTAATCACAAGTACCCTACAAGAAAAGTTGCTCAAATATTATATCCAACATTTTACAGAAAAAAATACTTGAGGTGCTGAGAGGTTAAATGAAAGTATGCTACAATGATAAGAACCCTGGATTTGGAGTCAAAGAACCTAGGCTAGCATCTTAGCTCTGTGTTGGGTATTCTTTCTGAGCATAAAATGAGCCTAGAACTAGATGATCTTTAAGGTCCATTTCCTCTTTTTCTACAACAACATATGCATCCATTAATGCACAGCTAACAAGGCATTATTTGAACCTAGGTCTCCTGATTCCAGGTCTAGTACAGCATCTAGCAAGTCACACTGTCTTACTAGGCAATCAGTATCACACTCAAGGGAAATAATTTACCTGATCAATGTGTCCCATCATCTTAAAAAAATCTCTCCATCATTTTGCAGATAGCCACTGAAAAGTTTCTTCAACTCGAAAAGAAAAAATAACCAACATGTTCATGCTCCTAAACTTATATTCTTATTTCGTTCCTTCTAAGGAATTGGATAAAAAAAATGTCTTTCATCATAAACAATCTTTTGCAACTGCAGTTGTTGTCATTGATTGCTTGTCTTTTCTAAGAATAAGGGCCAGATCTTGACTTGATGAAGGCCCATGTACAAGGGAAAGATAGAAGCAAGTTACACAGACGTGAGTGAATCTGAGGCTTTCATTATCACATTTCTAAAAGGCAGAAAAAATGAAGCAACAATCCCCTGCCCCCACCTTGAAAAGACATTTAAAATATACTTGTATTTCTCCCAGTAAATAGCAGACTGACTAACATTTGAGCAGACATTTAAATATAGGCTCCAAATTCCCAGCATCCTAGGACCAAACAAAATCCTTAGATTCCAGGAGCCACTTAGAACTCATTTAAAGAAAGCAAACATTTGAATTTCAAATAAGCTAAAGGTAACAGAATCATTCTCCAAGGGAATAAATCTCTTCCTTTCTTGGTAGTATATGTGGAAGAAACTGAAAGACTGCTTCTGTAATTCCAAGTAACTTTCAGGAGGGCACTCTTTGGTCCTTGCAACATCAAAAGAAGTAGAAAATCATAGAACTCCTTTTATCAAGCCAATCAACAATATTTTATTAAGGTCTTACTGTATATCTTCGGCTCTGTGCTAAATACTAAGGATAAAAAAGAAAAGCAGAAGCAGCCCATGTCTTCAAGGTACTTGAAGTCCAAAAGGGGAGGTGAAATAGAGAGAATTCCTTTACAACAAAGATAGGAATGACCTTAGGAGTATAGAATTCTACTGCTGCCCTTTAATGTAGATTTCCTCCATTTACTTAGCAAAGTCATTAAATGAATGATTGTGAATACAATTTTTATGACCATCAAATATTAATTGAGCCATCTCAAGTGAATAGAAAAATCCTAATCTTTTGACAGAATACAGAATGTTATGATTTCCTCCTCTGAAATGATATGCTATCTTGTTTCATTCTTTTATTAAATTCTATTCTGTATGATATCTATATGTGTGTCTTAACTCCTTAGATAGCAAGCTTTTTGAGATTAAGAATCTAGGTCTTATTTCTCATTGTACCTACACACTTGCTCCCTTAGTGCCTTCCCTTGCACATACAACATGCTTAATAAAGTGTTTGTGTGTGTTTGTCCTTCCTTGCCAAAGAAGACCATGCCATCAGAGAAATAATGACACTTATACTTGACTTTGTTTTGAGTGAGGGAGAGCTGTTCAGGTCACCAGCCTCACTTCTCCTCCAGAGTCATCTGAATCCAGTGACCAGATATTTATCAGGATGACTGGAGATGACTCAGGATGAGGAAATTGGGGTTACGTGACTTGCCCAAGGTCACGTTGCTAGTGAGTGTCAAATGTCTAAGGTGAGATTTGAACTCAGGTCCTCCTGACTCCTGCACTAGTGCTCTATACACTGCATCACTTAAAATGTTCAGTGCATACATGAATGATTCCCTTTCCTGTTAAGAGACTGCCTATGAAACATTAGGCTTCCCTACCTTTCCCTCTCCTTTCTTCTTTCAACAGCTTCTTTGGACACTGAAGATCCAAGTTTCTTCCTGGATAGTTTTCCCAACATTACTGCTTGGACTGCACTGAAATAACCATCACAGAGCTACCAAATACACTTTTTAAAAATCTAGTCCCAATTCCTAGAAACCTTTTTGAACTAATTCTTGATTATTATCTAGACCATATCATCTTATCAAATAATTTTCCTTTTGCTCAGAAATCACTATATCTTTCTTCATCTGTGTTTATTTACACTTTCCTGTCAACTAACTTCTTAATTCTCCCTAATACCAAGTTTCTTTAGTATCTTTATTAATTATCTATCATACCTTAACAATGAAGATCTGTATTTACATTTAAAATACATAGATGGCTCTTGATTACAGGGATAGGGGCACATATCATACATACATTATGGGGGTTGGGGGAACTACTAATCACACATCCTAGTTTTCAGAGGATCAGTTTTCTCCATGTTTTGTCATGTTAAATATTTCTCTTTGTAGTCTACATTTTAATGAATCTGTGATCACATCAATATAGGTATTGACCCTAATGGTGCAGATCTCAACCCATTCGTTATCTTTTTTTTCAGTGTATCTCTTGTTCAAATTATCCAACAAATGCTCCACTGGAGAACAACATGGTGAGATTCTTCAACTAAGCCTATGGTACTGCATGGATACGAATGCATCATGTAGACTACCCATTGGCTTTCTATCATTGTGATTACAAGCCAATCTGCCTTCTTTCCGTCACATATCTTTCTGATGGTGTCCTTTTCATTACCTCTACTGCTTACTTTTTCATTAGTATTATAATTGTTGCGTCAATCAGTATCATCAGCTGCCTTTCCCTAGCCCTTTGTGTAACTCTCCCCCCTGCCAATTTAGTTCTTTTGGAACATAGAGAATTGGTGGAAATACATTGTTAAAAAGATGGGCTTTTGATTTGAGGAGAAGGTTGTAGGGGTGGTCATTAAAAGTACTGTATAATTTTCCAAAGGCAATCTAGCCACTGTCCTATTTAATTCCAAGCCATTTACTCTTCATTGATAATATCTTTTCTAGATATATGTACTGATGGACCAGTATGGTCTATGGGCTCCCCCTCTAATCATGGTTTGTATGCCCCACAATCATTTTTATGATATGAAGCCCTACCCAACAGAGAGACAGATGATTGGGTTTTAAATTCTAGTATTTCCTGTAATTTGCTTACAGATGACAGTACAAATCATTTCACTTCTTATTTTTCTGATCTGTAAAATAAAGGAATTGAACTAGATGATTTTTATAGTCTGACACTAAGATTTTATGATTATATATATATATTCTCCAATCAGAAACTGACAGGTAACAAAAAAATAAAACCTAAATTTAGATTTTTTTTTTAAAGTAACCCAGTATTGCACATCTTTTAAATGTTAACTCTCTTCCTCTTCTCCCACCCCCTCCACATGCATACATATGCCCAGTGTTTCACTTCCCAATAGCAATACCTTGAGCTTTTCTTGTCATGCCTGTGAATACTGGATCATTTATCACTGTAAATAGTAGGCACTTAATACATTTTGGCTGATTTGATTTAATTCTGGAAGTTCCTTCGCCTTGGAATAAATTACTCTTCACTTTGAAGAGAACTTCCATCACCTACTACTCCTAAATTTGAATTGTAATACTCTTAAACCTTGGTGCAATTCCAATCTGATAGGATTTCTAACCCTTTCAAAAATGTCCTGAACTGTATGAATTTTTAAATGGCATGTGTGGTTTATTATAGTCCCAAAATAACCCAATTTTCTTTTCCAGCCTACAAACTGGATGCACTACATAATTAAATATGGAATTTATGGAAGAATTTGGAAATACTTAATGCTGATTAATTTCGATATTTAGATGAAATATTGGCAAGTTAATCAGTATAAATGGTATCAAAGGATTGTTTGGCATTAAAGTAGTGAACTATTGTATTACATTTGTGATTTGCATGGCAACTCTCTCTATTCATATTTATTCCACCTAGGAGGTTGAGATGTATTATTTATGAATTTGATTCTTCTCTCAGCATGAAATATTAAGGCTAGATATATATAGAAGTTAAGGGAAGTGCTGATTTTCATCTAACGCAAGTAACAGAAAAACCCAGTGGCAAAAACATTTCATGTTTAAAGGGTAGAAATTATGATGGATAGATTTACTTATATTATTTCACAAATTTTAAGACAGGATAGTTATTTCTGTCAGAATACTAAAATAGGAGATAATGACAAAGTAACTCCTGGATTGGGAGTGTGGGGACTTGAAAGCGACTCAAGTCAGACAAAGTACAAGCTCCCACTGTTAAAAAAAAAGTATAGAGGAGGAGTCACAAACCATGTGTACTCTGTTTTAAAAGTTCAGTTCATGTGATGAACACTATTAAGGGGAGGCAAGAGTAGCATTTCACCCTAGCAGTGAGAATTCTTTATTCATCAGAGGGGAAAATCTACAAAATACATTTGGAAAATGGTGCTTGTTCTTAGCTTCTTTTCTAAAATCTTTTCTCTAAATTAAGACTTTCCTTTTAATAGAAACTATATATTAGCTCACATAACCTCCCGTTCACATATAGTTATCTCAATTGATTGGTTGCTGTCCTTTGTTCTCAAAGAGGACCAAAATGACATCACCATGATAAAGTGAAGTTTCAGTGTGTCTGACTGTGATTGATCAGACCAATATGAGCTATTTAAATAATATTCTGAAAACACACGTCTTAACATGACAATACTCTACTCAAACATCTTCAATAGCTGACTGTTATCTCTAGGACAAAACACCTACTTAGTATTTGGAGCTCTGAAAAATCTAATTCCCTCCTACTATTTCAGTCATTTTATATTGTTTCTCTTACCAACTCAAGATACCAGCTAACTTGGCCAATTCTAGATGTTCTCCAGACTGGGCAGGCAATTTCTGTTTCTGTGCTTTTAACAGAATGCTTCTTCTCATTCTCCCACATCAGTCTCCTTGCCTTGAGTGCGCTCCTCTTCACCTTTGTCTTTTAGAATCCCTAGCTTCTTTCAGGTCTCAGCTTTGGGACCACATCCTATAGCAATGCCTTTCCAGCACTCCGATAATTAGTGCTATCTCCCTCTTGAAATTATCTTGTATTTAATTATCTGTTTGTATGTTGTATCTCTCCAATAAGAATGCCAGTTTCTTAAAGGCAAGAGACTCTTGTCTTTGTGTATCCTCAAAGCGTAACAAAGTACCTTGCACATTTAAAAACAAGTGATAAACATTTAATAAATGTTAATTGAACTGAAACACTGAAAAGAAAACTGATTCCTGGATATGAATGAAGTTAGAAAAAACTGATGATTTTATCCCCAATTCTCTTTCTCTCTCCCCACCTTATTACATGAGTCCCGACTTTAGCTTCATCAAATCATCAAAATGGTTCTTACATACTAGATTAAAAAGAACCACATGAAAAATAGAACACAACCTAAAAAGTTCAAAAATTAAACATTTCCACAATCCCACATCCATATTTTAGTGTTACAAAATGGAATGTAAAGTTTTTGTATGCTAAAAATTTTAGATTTAGTCATGGAATGTTAAGAAGAAGGAACCTTGGAAGATAACTGGTCTTCTACTGTCAATTATAAAATAAAAAAAAACAAACCCTAAAACTTGAAGCTAAGAAGTAATTTTCCCAAGGACACACACTTAGTAAGTGGCAGAACATATGGACGTGTTCTAGACACTGATGATTTGAAGCAAGTGAAGTCATTGAAAGAATCTAGGGCTCTGAATTTTACTTTCAAGTTCAGACAAATGGAAATGAAGCATTGAAGCCAATTTTGGCTAATATCCCTTAATATGATGATCCTGAGTATACATTTTCTAGTTTTATTAATTTCATACAGTAATATGATGGAATCTATTTTTAGAAGGAAGTGTGTAGTAAGGTGGAAAGAGCATATAATTTGGAGCCAGAAGATGTGGGCTCTGTTCTAAGGTCTCAGATCTGTTACTCAGTATCTTTTTGAATTTGACCAAGTTACTAAAAATTTCTTTGTCTCACCTTCATCTGTAAAATGGGGGTAATTATACTTACAATACATATTTTACAGAGTAGTTTTGGAGACAAATGAGATAATAGGTGTGAAACTGATAAAGTGATATATAAATATAAGCTATTATGATATCAACACCAATGGGCATTAACATAACAGCTTATATTACCATATCAAAACTGATGGGCATTCAAGGATGAGTTTGCAAGAAAACCATAAAATAGAAAAAAAAAACATTTCTCTGAAATCTTCACATTTCCCCTTTTAGTCTTCTAGGATTTTTCACTAATTTTAAAAGTCAACCTCTGACCTATTAAAAAAAAGTAATGAAACATTTCATAGTATGTAATAAGTTCCCACATTAGAAAACATATACTCCTATTTCTTCCCAATTTTCTCCCTGAAATGTTTGAAATTATAAAGCCAGTCTCAAATTACAAAGTGAATCTCTGTAATAGCAACTTAAGTTATAGTAGTAATATCTACTAAGGTCCCTACTAGGCTAGTTTCCCTTGCAAAAAAGTTATGGAACTCTCCTCATGACTTAACCAGTCCTATGGACTAAGGCTCATATCCTTGGCTTAGTTTTCCAGTCCCCTGAGTTCAAAGGCCCAGCTGTAGTGGGCTGAGGCTCTTCAGACTTGACGCTGGTTTCTAGAGAGCAGAGGCGCCATCCCAGAAAACTCTCTGATATTTTCTTTTTTCCCAAACTAACTCTTACAAAATGTGAAAATTAAACATGATCTCTAGGATTATTCCTTTAGGAATAACTTGGAGTAAAGAGTCTTAGTAACCCCAAAGCCTCTTACATCAATCAGATTCTGCTATTGTGAGTTACTGATAAAATTGCAATCTTCCAGAGAAGTAATTTACATGCAAATAGCAACCAATAAATAGCTCCAATCATGTAACCAATAATCCTGCAGTTCTTTGCATACCATTTCTTCCTAGGAATTGGGCATGAATAAAGCATGAAAAAATTGATCTACTCCCTTGGCTAATTTTTATAACCATCTGTAAAATGGGGATGATGATAGAGGCAGAACCTACTTCCCTGGGCTATTGTGATGATAAAATGTAAGTATATGAGTAAAGCATTTTGGAAACCTGAAAACATTATATAACTGTCTAGTATGATCCTGTTGTACTCTTGGATTGAAATACTCTTGAGTTTTCAGCTTAGCATATTTTCACCTAATGGATCAAAATGGATTTATGTCAGTGAGCATCTTAAATGACCCTTCTGAAATAAAGCTGAGTAAGATTTAAAAATAGTAACACCAAGTATGGTGACATAGTCCTATAATCTAAACTACCAAAGGTGCTGAGGCTGAGGGAATCTCTTGAGCTTAGAAATACTGAGCTGCAATGTGTTAATTTGATGTGGGGTCCATACCAAGTCTGGCCTCAATATGGTGAGCCTCTGGGAGCAAGGCATGAAACAGGGGGTGGACTTGATTTCCTAATGAGGGGCAAACAAGCACAAATTGGAAAGGGAGCCCTGTGCCAATGGTCAGTTGTGGGACTAGACCTGTGAGTGGCTATACTTCCCACCCAGGTGAGATGGGGAGACCTAATCACAAAAAAAGTTAATAGCATTTTCCAGGGGGCAGAGGGTTGTTTTTTTGTCTCTCATTTTTCACAAGTGACAATTCTATTATTAATTGAACTTAGCATAGTGCCTGGAACAAAATAGGTATTGTATAAATGCTTATCCTCTCCTGTCCCCTTTTCCCTTTAAAGGTATAATGGTATACTATGATGAAGAAAACCAAAAGGACACTAGGACATGCATCTTTGAACTCAGTTTTTAGAAATAACTGATATCTCAAATTTTAATATGGCTGCCATGATTTTTTTCTGGTTATAAAAGAGAAATTTAAAACATTAAAAATGGTCTCATAGTTTTCAATTTGTCTATATCAACAAAAGCAAATTGAAAATATAACTAGTATTCTGTGAATTATAATGATTATCTACTTAAAGCTTTCCCCAGGGATATTTTGAAAGTAGCAAGACATTCATTGCCACTCTACATAAAACATACTGGAAAACAAGATGAATATTCTTTAAAATATACAACATATTGTGCCCATTAAATAGTTCGATGTTTTCCAAAGCTTTCCACTATGGTCATTTCTGTCAACTCTTACCATAGTCAGGCAATTCTGTAAACTGTAAAATATGACACTAATATAAAATCAATTTCCAAAATGAAAAAGCTGTATTATTTAAAATCCAAAGTAATTACAAATCCTCATTAACTCAGCACAGCTGAAGACAATAGATAAGTCTTAAATGCTGCCTGGCTTCAAATCAATCCTGTTATTGAATATTTTGCAACAAGTAATTTATTATTGACTCAAAGATAACTCCTAACATCTGTAAGTCATTTTAACTTTACATCGATAGTTTTCCTTATATCTATTGCAGAATAAGAACAAATAGCAAAAAAGATGCACTTGAAAGACACCTTATTCTAATGTCCAAATATGGCTTTATGCTAGCCTTTGTCTCTGAATCTTTCCTTCACTATGACAATATAAGAGAGAGAAACTTTGCTAAGAGTGGAGATTGTTCTCATGTTCCAGTCCTGCTAGTTGAAGCTTTAATCCAGCCCGGGTGACAGTACAAGGGGAGTGCGGAAATTGCAGTCCTAGTCCTAGTCCTCTAGCCAGATATTCCAATAATGCTGTAAGATCAAAAGTAGTACAGTATGTAAATGTCCAGATATATGCCAAGTGCTGTGCAGACCAAGGCAATATCAAAGAGAAAAATCATGCTACCATATATAGTTTAATAAAAACACACAGCATGGCTTTTGGTTATCTTTTAATATGGAATTGAATGGAAAACCATCATGGCTTTACTGCAGTCAATCTATAGGGATAAAATAGTGAATTCTTTTCAATATAATACTATTCTTTGAGGGAGAACACTCTAGAAAAGACATGTGCTTTGTGGTATGATGCAAAATGTCCTGAATTTGGAGTTAGAGATTGTGGGTTCCAGTCTTAACTTTGCTATTCATTACTCATAAGACATTGGGCATCACTTTCACTTCTCTGGCCTTCAGTTTCTTCTCCTATAAAATGAAGGGGCTATTCAGTCATTTCAGTCATATCTGATGCTTCATGACCCCATTTGGGGTTTTCTTGGCAAAGATACTGGAGTGGCTTGCGATTTCCTTCTCCAGTTCATTTTACAGATGAGGAAGTTGAGGCAAACAGAATTAAGTGACATTCTCAGGGTCACAAAGTTAGTAAGTATGTGAGGCCAGATTTGAACTTGGAAGATGAGACTGGCCTGGCACTCTATCCACTGCACCATCTAGCTGCCCCTGTATTTCCCTAGTAGTATGTAAATTCCTTATGTAGAGAACTGAGCCAAATGTACAAGAATACAAGTCATTCCAATTGATAAATGGTCAAAGGATATGAACAGGTAGTTTTCAGAGGAAGAAATTAAAGATATCTATAGTCAAATAAAAAATGCTCTAAATCACTATTGATTAGAGAGGTGCAAATCAAAACAACTCTGAGGTAAAAATGGGAAAGGGTCCCACATGTACAAAAATATTTATAGCAGGACTCTTTGTGGTGGTCAAAAACTGGAAATCAAGGGGATGCCCATCAATTGAGGAATGACTGAATAAATTATGGTATATGAATGTAATGGAATACTATTGTGCTTTAAGAAATGATGAACAAGAAGACTTCAGAGAGGTCTGAAAATACTTATATGATCTGATGATAAGAGAAAGGAGCAGATCCAGAACTTTCAGTGTGCAAGAGTTTTTTTTCTGGTAGACTTAGAATTTCATTGCAATGCAAGGACTTAAAAAATTCCCAATGATCTTTTAAGCAAAATGCCTTCGACATCCAGAGAAAGAACTATGGAATTCAGTCTCAGAATGTAGCAGATCATTTTTTTTGTATTACGTTTTGATTTGTTACATGATTTCTCCTATTCATGTTAATTCTTACATACAGCATGACTATGAAAATGTATTTAATATGAATGTCTGTGTAGAACCTATATAAAATTGTCTGCCATCTCAGGGAGGGAATAGGAGGTAGGGGGAGGGAAGGGAAAAAAATCTAAGTTATATGGTAGTGATGGTAGAACACTGAAAATAAATTTAAAGAAAATAAAATGTCAAAAAAAGAATGTAACTTTCTTAAGTATAAGGATGGTTTTGTTTTTTGTGTCATCAGCACCTAGTCCAATCCTGTGCATGTGCTTAATAAATGTTTCAGATAACACATGTAAGTTACTTTTCAGGCTTTTAAGTACTACATAAATACTAGCTATTACTAATAGCTCTCATTGTAAAATTCAATTGAATGAGGCCAGAGAAGTAGAATATGAAGTTTTCTCCGACTGTACACAGCACAGCAGTAGGAAAAACAAATAGAAGTATTTTATAGCTGGAAAGGCTCTTAGAAATCATCACCTCCAAAAACCTTCATTTCCCAAATGTAGAAACTCATGAGGACCAGATTAGAGAGTGAGTCAATGACAGAACAGGGACTAGAATCCATATCACTTGACTCTTAGTTCAATGGTCTTCCTGCTATATCATGTTCAATAAATTGTGATGATGATCAGAGATAGTACACTGCATTTCTGGGAAACCTGCCTAAAAGCCACCCTCTATCCACAAAGAATTCTGCATCAGGTGTCAGGCAGCTGCTCTTTCTGCCTGGGAAGAATGAATTCACTTATCTCAAGAGCCCGTTATCTCCTTTTTCCTGAATACAAGCTCAGTCAAGCAAGTGGTGCTGATGACATGACTTTGATGGACAAATTTACTGGCTGAAAGGGAGGGAGAGAAGCTCAGAGTTTCCTCCTCTGCCACCTGTGATGTACTTTCAAGTCTAGTGATTCAATTTGCACAGTTATCACAAGATAGTTTCTTGGAAACTGTTGTCCAGTATTTCATGCTCTTGGCTGCTGGCTCTGCCTTTTCTCTGAAGTTATTTTTAGCTGCAGATATTCATTTTGAGGAAAGAATTCAAACTCCTAAGACCAGGGCCAGATCTTTATATGTGATGATGATAAAAGACTTTTCTTCCAAAGGGTAGATAAAAGAGAAATAGAGCAATCGTATATCTCTCTTAGGGAGAATAACCCAGAAAGGTGAAAGTACAGATATCATATGGTTAATCTTCAGTTAAGAGTAAAAAAGGCAATGTCAATTTACACCTTTTCCTTTCTTCCAAATAGACCCTTCCCTTTTTTTTTTCAAATGAACCCAACTCAAAGTGTATGGCTCCAATAAACCATCATATTTCCTTTAAGGTAACAGAGTTCAGGCTGAACATGGACTTTTCTCTTAACCCCTGGGACTCAAGTGAAAAAAGGATTATTACTGCATGATCTTGAAATATAGTATTTGGAGAAAGTTAAGTGTTAAACTCCTAACCACATAATTGAATGAGTTCCCCCTCCTCCTTGCTTCATTATAGTAATGACCTGCTCTGTGTCTCAAGGTTCTCCAGAGGTTGTAACTACTCATGGAAAATGAAATGAGAATTGTGATAATTATTCAGGAAAAAGCAAAACAATGTTCTTCTTCATATGTAGTAAATTGGGTCAAGAGTAGGATAATTTTATTTCCTTTGCTTTTCATGTGGATTATGCATAAGATTAATATTCCCTCTGCTTGGCAAATGCAAAATAATGTGCTCCAGTGCTTAGCGCAGCGACTGGTAAGTAGTGGACACTTAATAAATGTACACTGATTGATTGACACTTTGCATAAATTTGACAGTATAACATTTTGACAATTGATAATGCTGAGCTATTCTCAGTAGGACAACAAGTTCCAGTCTGTTTTTCTAGGATAGAGGGAGTGAGCATATGGGTCCTTATATGAGTCTCTGATATGAGAGCAATCCAGTCTTTGAACTACAGCTCTGTATAAATGTCACTCTGCTTCACTGGCACATTGAATGGATTGGAAATCTTTAAGCAATGGATGAAGAGCAGACCAGGCAGAGATTGCTTTTCTGCTAGTGTCTGTTGCTTTGAACAGATAAAATCAACAAATTTTCTTGCTGAATCCCTCTTACCATCATTAGTATGTACATTCCAGATGGTTCACTTGAGTAAGGATGCAGCCAAGAGCTACAGAATCAAAAGATTCTCCAGGTGAAATGTTAACTAGTAAAACTTATGATCAATTTCCTGACTTTCAGTGAAACAATCTTTCCAGTAATTTTAAAGGTAGGTTTTTAAAAATAATTTGCTTGACACTTCATGGAAAATATTTTCAGTTATACCCTGAAATTTAAACATAAAACCAACAAAAACTTGCCTTTCTAATTCAGAAAGAAGTTTCTCCTGTCTTTGCACATTTTTACTCTTCACTTCTCATACTAGGAATGAATTTCTTCCTCTTAGACCTCTTAGAAGAACTCTCTGCCTTCAAGATAGTCACAGATCACAGATTCCACAGGATCATTATATCAAAGATTTACAGCTGGAAGGGACCTTATAGTACACTGAGTTAAATTTCTTCATATTATAGACAAGGAAACTGAGACCAGGAGAATAAAGCCACTTGTCCAGGTTTTTGCAGCTAGTAAATGTCTGAATCAGGGTTTGAACTTGGGTATGACTGATTCCAGGTTCAGTACTATGCTCATACATCACGGATAATAGCTAAGTTATCATCTTCTATTTGAAGCCTTTCCCAATTTCTCGGTTGCTGGGGTCCTCTCTCCAGATTACTTTGATTTCTTACTCTCTGTCTCCCACATACACAGACACACATTCACACACACACACACAGACTTGGAGTTGAAGAGAGAGAGAATTCCTGATTTTATTTGTGTATGTGTATACACATATACATATATGAGATGATATGTGATATATGTGCATACAGACCAATGTCTCTCCAATGTGTGTAGGTGTTTTTAACTCTTCCTATGGATTATAAGCTGTTTAAGGAATTGTTTCACATTTGCTTTTGCATTTATGATGCATAGCACAATGCCTGAAACACAGTGGGTACTTTTGACCGATGATGGTTAGTACAGCGATAGGATCAGAGCTTGCATGTAAGTGAACAGGTAATTTGAATTACAGCAATTCCCTTAGCGACCATTTCAGTGTTTCTGCCTAGATTCAAACCTAGGCTTCCTGAGTTGAGGAACTTTTCACTCCAGAGACAATCTTTCTTCTCTTCATTAAAAGAAAACACTTGCACTATTTTTACAGAAGTAAATAATGTGTCACTCTTTCTCAATGTTAATAATTTAATGAAAAACTAGCTTTGCTCATCTGGTAGAAGGTTGTAAGATTTTATTTCATTTGTTTTTTCTTTAAAGCAAAATATATCAATCATGTTAAACCAAGCAGCAAGTTGGGAGAAATTGCATGTCTTAAACTCCTATGAGTCACCCTTAAGTGACTACTGTAATGGTAATTTAAATGGGAGGATCTTTCCCATTTATTAAAAAGTTAATGTTAACCTGCCTGGGTCACATGGAAGTCTGAGTCACATAAGCCTGTGGTAGGAGGAGCTTTGGAGCAGGAAGAGGTAGAGCAGAAAATGAGTCAGAGCAGTCAGAATTGGGAAAGAGAGAGAGCAGGCAGAGGAGAGTCCCTAGCCTGTGAGAGAGGTGCACTTTGCCCAAGTGAGTTGGTTTGTGGGAAGACCCGATAGTGTATATGGACTTCTCGATTACTATGATGGATTTCTTTGTTGATGTGATAGATTTGGCTTTCTGGTGTTTAAATGGGTGTTTTAGTTCTGTCTTCCATGTGGAAAGTGTGTTGTATTTTGTGATTCAGAACTGTACTGGCATGTTCGTGGCCGCCGTAGGTGCTGTGAATGTCACATTGGCACTACAACTATGGGGACAAAGCTTTATTTATTTATTGTGTTATTGGAAATCTTCTTTTGAAACCAAAAATCTTGAATATGATTCCCCTGTTATAATTCAAAAGGGCAGCATAAACAAAAAGTCCAACTATGACATATGCAAAATTTATCAAAGAGCTCATTAAGTCTTCAAATCATCTTTAATTTTTTTCCTCTCCTTCATCCCTTTCCCATCATAGTCAATCAACTGCAAAATCCTGCCAATGCTACCAGAATACTTTTCTTATTTAAATCTCAATTAATACTAAAACCACCCACTTCAAGCATTCATCCTTTCCCACTTGAACCCTTTATTAATAAATAGTCTCTAAATTTGTCTGTCTTTGTGACTATGTTATGCTGTAAATGGGCTGTTGATTTGTAAAGAGTGGGAATTCTCATAACTATTTTTATTAATGAAATTATAGGTCCTGATGATCCCAACCAAAAGCAAAATGAGTAATTACAATGATGATGATATTTATTATTCATAAGAGGGAGGAATTCAACAAATCTATCACATGCTATGCAACCTGAACAGTCAGTAAGAGCTTATGGGAATAGTTCTCAAAAGAAGAATTACAAACAATTGTTGATCATATGAAAGAATGTCCCAAATTACTAATAACAAAAGAAATAAAAATCGTAAGACTGCAGTTATCACCTCATGCTGAAAAAATTGGCAAAGGTGACAAAAGATGGGTGGTGGAGCTGTGATTAAATATAATTATTCTGGAACACAATTTGAAATTGTGAAAATGAAGTGGCTGAAATTTTGATTGACTCAGAAATTGCAGTGGTAGTTATATATAACCAAATAAGACCACCGATAAAAAAGAAGGCTCCACATGCACCAATATACATATACATATGCATATATGCAGATACACAGACACAGACACATATGCATATATCACCATCATTGCTTTTTGTGGTATCAATGATTTGGAGATAAAGTCTATACCCGTTGATTAGGAAATGGCTAAACAAATTTGGGTACATAAATTTTATGGAATACTGTGCTGTAAGAAATAATGAATATCATAAATACAGAAAATCATGGAAAGACTTACATGAACTGATGCATAGTGATTGAAATGAGTCAAGAAAACAATATCATCATCCAATAATAATGTAAATAGAAAGAATAACTCCCACAAAGTAATAAAAATGAATGTAAAGAAAAATTATAAAGAACAAGTTTGGCCCAAAAGAGAAGAGCTATGAGAAGATATCTGCTCTTACTCCTTTGTAGAGGTAACTAGATCTATAGGTGTGGAACATTATATATGTATACACACATATGTCTCTGTATATATGTTATATATACATACATATGTACATATACATTCATATATATAATCACATTTTTTGATGTATTACTAAGTTTTCCTAATTTTACCCTCTCTTCCTCTGTTTTTTCTTTTTCTTTTTTTAAAAGTCCTTTGCATTGAGATGGCTTTCTGGGAGCTGTCAAAGAAGGATAGAAAGAAACAAATGAAAAAAAAAACCTAGCCTTTGGAAAAGAGTTGGACTAGATAGTCTCTAGGTCTCTTCTAACCTGGAAATCTATGATCTTATAATTGTAACCAGGATTGGGGGAGTAGCTGGAAGTGCAGGATCATTTCCTTCTACCCAAGTAAAACAACAGCAACAAAAAATCTTCATGGATCAGGATGAGCAGGAAAGTGTAAGAAAGCCCTTAACCAGAGTACTAGGCATGGAGTTGGTGGCAATTCCAAATGCTTTTGAAATGGCAAAAAAAAATTTCCTAAAGGAAATATTAATTCTATCACTTGCATTAAAAAATGAGGAATTTCAGGATAGCCAAGTTGGCTGACTAAGAGTCAGAAAGTCTGGCATCTAGTTTCAGTTCTTCTACGAATGCCTGCATTTCCTCATGTATAAAATGAGTGGATTGGATAGATAGATGAACATAGCTGAAGTAGCTTTTGCCCATCCAATTATTGAGAGATGTGTAACCTATTGCTCTAGAGACTTTCCTTCTCACGTGTCTGAATAACACCCCAGTCAGCACAATCACTGTTGACTTCAGAAGTTTTAGCATTTTAGCTTGGGAGATGTCTCAGCACTTACACTGGGATACTGTCTGCCAGTCAGTTTCCTACTTCTCCAGACTTAAATGAATCTGGTCACTTAGATTACTCAGGGCTTCTGTTTGTGAAATGCCATTAACCTTAAACCTGTTCATGTGTGAAATTTTTGATGTTTAAAGCATGACTGACCTCTCTGTTAGTTTAGGGACTTTTCTCTTCTTTCCCTTTCTGACAGTCTCCTCTCCATTTTGGAAAAATCAAATTGCTGCAAGGGAGAATAAGTTACTGGCTCTTCTGAGTGTTTGGGATATACGTGTTAAATACAAATATTAAACAATGAAAATAGCTGAGCTCCATAAAATTGCCAGAAGCTTCCTTCTAAAATTATGACACAACAATGTGATGCAAAATTACCTTTGAAAGTTAATAATAATTATATGGACAATAATATTTAAAAACACACCAAAGCACTTTGACATTTATAAAGTATTTTCTTCCTGACAACCTTACATAGAATATAGCATAAATATCATTACTATCATTTTATAGACAAAGGACATCAAGGTTCAGAGAAACTAATAGAATTACCCTATATCATAGAGCTAATATCAGAGCAGATCTTCAAACCCAAGTCTTCAAACTCCAAATAGAGTTGTGGATACATATTTGTTAAAGAGACATAACACAGACTTCTTATTATTAAACCTACTCTATTTGAGGTGATGCCCCCCCCAAAATAGTATGAAACACCCTCTATACCATTCTCCTATCACTTCTGTCAAGAAATGAATTCATGATTTTGAAATTATTTGAAAAATATGGAAAATTTAGACTTTGATATAAAATTATACCAAATCTATCAATCAAGAAGGTGAATTACACTTTTCTAAAATAGCAAATAATATTTAAATAGAAGTTTCTTAAAGAATTGGATTAAAAACAACTTTAAAAGAGTCAAAAGAATTTATCTGACCAGAGAAATATGAAAGATTCAAAAGAATTAAAAGACCTAAAACATTTTTAACAGCTAACAAACCTGACAGTTTGCAGGATGGTCCAAAGCAAGATAAATTTGGACAAAAACCAGAATGCTTGCATCGTTGCCAGATCAATTATAGCTTGCAGGTGTCTAGCATTAATAATTATAAATTTCCTACAGCAGATGTTGAGAAGGCCTGCTAAAGGAGTCAAAATGAGGAAAGGACTGAAAACAATATTGAATTTCCAATAAAAATAGGATTTGTATGTTCTTTTATAAATGTAGTCTTTGATACAATGAAAAAAGACAAACAACTCTTTCAGTGCTAAGATTTTTCTCAGATTTTTACTATATGCTACCAAAGAAAGCCTAGAATCTAATTCACTTTCCAATTCAATTAAAAAAAATGAGCACCTACTATGTGCAGAGACTATGGTGGATAGTGAGTAAAAAAAGGTCCAATTTTTAGATTTTAGCTGACAAAAGTGAATCTGACTGATTGACCCAGCTATGTACCAGAAAGGTCCTTTAATTGGCCTGGTCAGCTACATTAGGTAAGAGATGTAAGGTTAACAAATCAGCTAAGCAAAATTTCCTAATCACAACTCCTGTGTGCCCCATAAGTGGCTGATGGGCGGAAAATCATAGCCCAGACCATGTGTTGATTGACTGCCCCTATAATCCTCCTTTAGTCCCAATGAGTTCCTCCAGCAATTACAATCAGACATAAGGCTAGAAGCCCAGATATCTGGCCTGCTTCAGGAACAGGACATGCATCTCACTATACACCCGAGCCACATTTCATTTTTGTGCCCATGGAACTGTATGACTAGAGAGACACATTCCTGAATGCCTGAAACAAAATGCTCTTTATCCTTTGAATGTCTATGTTCCTCACCTAAGATATCTTCACAACACACAAATAAACATACTAAAAAGTATAACGTGATGGGGCAAAGTAGAGATTTAGACAAAGAGATATAGGAACATTTGAGGAGGAAATATTTCCATCTGGGAAATCAAAGAAAACGTTGTAGATGAGACAGCACGTAGGGTGAACGTTAAAGGATTTCAGTACTTGTCAATGAGGAAACTTTTAATTTTGAGATGAGGTCTAGGGATCTTGGAATGGTTAGCAGGCCATTTAAGCTGGGATGAAGTGGAGGAATGTGATAGGACAGAAAGGCAGAATGGAGTTAGACTGGGAAGTGCCTTGAATCTAAGATGATAAAGTTTGTAATTTATTCTAAAGGCAAAAGAAATGCTCTGATATTCTCTGAGCAGATGAATTAGGGAGATTATGTTTGTGATAGCTTTGTGAAAGATAGATTCAAGCAGTTAAGTTAGAAACAGGGAGACTGATTGGGATACTATCATATTATTGCAGGTGAGAAGTGAGTAGGACTTGAATTAGGGCATGTAAATAGATATGAGGGGATGGATGGATGTTACAAGTATAATAGAGATAAAGTCAACAGGGTTTTATTATTGACTGGTTATGGGGTGAGAGGTAAAAGAGTCAAAGATGATGTTCAGATTTTGAGCCTGGTCAATGACAGTTATTCTACAACTATAAACAGAAATTGAGAGTTTAGGGAGAAGTATATTCAAGGCAGACTTGTTGACGTATTTAGGGCACTAGAGGGATGTCCAGGTAGAGTAGGTTGAGAGAGATGTAGGACAGGGTAGAGGGCAGGGCTAGGTACACTGACTTGGGAGTCATCCAAATTGAGGGGATAACTGAAACTATGGGAATGGAGAAAGAAAAGTAGAGGTAGTGACAAGTTGTTAAGGAGTGAAAGGATGATGATGAACCAAGATATGTAGGAATAGTAGAACATATAGAAGAACCAGGAGTGTCATGAAAGCCAAAAGAAAAGATAGTGTCCAGAAGGAGAGGTGGCCAACAGTGTTAAATGCTAAAGAAAGGGAAAGAAAAAGAAAGAAAAATTGAAATCCAGTGATTGGTTTGGTATCCGAGAGGGTGAAAGCCTTGAATAAAATTATACAATTTAAACTTTAAAGTATAATGTGAAGAGAATTGCCCTCATATTGTGGTAGAGGTAGGGTAGGAGGTTTTAGAAAAGTAAGTTTGGAGAGACTAGGGGGAGGGAGGGCTGAATGAAATAATGTGTCTGTACATCATAGCAAATGAGGTTTTCTATAGTATTTTAGAAATTAAGTTGGACTATTAGTGGAAACTGTGGGCCTTTTGACTAACCTGATTCACAAGACACAGTAACATTTCTTAGATTCATATTTTTATCTCTACATTATCCTGGAGGAAGGCAACAACTAGAACATGGTTAAAAGACAATGAAGACAATTTCCCTTTACATACAAGGAGGGTCTCCCGGTTTTCCTGGACAAGAAGTTCCAAATTAAAACACTATATCAGAACTATGTGGGCTTAATTTCTCTTTTAGTAAATAGATATTATAGCTATAAAGCTCTTTATTACAGAGAAGGTTGATTACTAAGATATTTAACTGGGCAGCTGCCAGTATATAATAAATATATCATACCATATCCATCTTCCTTCAGGCTCTCATTACTTTTTACTTGGACTATTACTGAGGATTCCTAATTGGTTGCTGCTCCTCCAGTCTCTGCCCTCCGCAATCCATTTTCCACACAGCAGTCAAATTGATATTCTATAGCCAGCACAGATCTGCTCATGTCTTTACCCTGTGCAAGAAGCTTTACTAGCTTCCTATTGCCTCTAAGATAAAATACAAACCCTTTTGTTTGACATTTAAAGCCTTTCATAACCTGACACCAGCTTATCCTTGGGTCTTGTGAGACTCCTCCTTCCTGTGTAAGGTCAGGTCTAGCCAAACTGCCCTATTTACTGGTTCCTGTTGTTGATATTCTCTCTCCTGCCTCTGAACTCCCCATCAATGCTTTTCTTCCTCATTCTTCTTTCTTTGAAACTACGTTTTTCTTTTCAGGCTTAGCTCAAGTACCACTTCCTTCATGGTTACCCTAGTTGTTAATACCCCTTCCCAAACCAGTATTTATTTTGCATCTACCCTGTATTTATTTATCTAAGAACATGCTGTATCCCCCAGAAGGATGTAAGCTCCTTAAAGGTGTGAGCTGCCCTTCAGTTTCATATTTATATCCTCAGTGCCTAGTACTATGCCTGGTAAATAGTGAGAACCTAATAAGTGTTTGTTGGTTGAGTTATTGTAGAATGATGCTGAACCAGAAATCTAACCTGGGTTGGAATCCTTCCTTTTTCATGGATTAACTGCCTGCTTCTGAATAAAGCATAAAGTGACCATACCTCAGTTTCCTCATCATTCATAAAACTGGGATAATGATATATATGGATGGCTAAATGGTATAGTGGATAGAGTGTCAGGCTTAGAGTCAGGAAGACTCATCTTGAGTTCAAATCTGACCTTAGACACTTATTAGCTGTATGACCCTGGGGAAATTATTTAACTCTGTTTGCCTCAGTTTCCTCATCTGTAAAATAAGCTAGAGAAGGAAATGCCAAACGACTCTGGCATCTTTGCCAAGAAAATCCCATACGGGGTCATGAAGAATCAGACTCGACGAAAAATGATGGTAACAACAATAACATTTATACTACTTATACCCTGCAGGCTTTTTTGGTAGGTGATGAAAACATGCAAGAAGAATTTTTATTAATTTTGTTCCACTTTTAAAATATGCTTTGCAGTGCTAGGGATAAAAAATATAAGTATACCCATTTCTTTCTTTTCAAATCATTTCAACTTAATGTGGTATAGTCAGACTAAACTTGAAACTTCAAATTCCCCTTTACCAATAGAAATAGTGATACCATCTGATCATTTTCACAATCAATAAAATTGAATTCAATAGAAAATGTAAAGCCTGCCTTCCTCTTAGGAATCTTAACACTTTTTTTTATTGTCCTAATTACAAGTAATGAAAATTTGATTGCTTAAATTTCATGCTATTTACTACACAGTAAAGTTAATTGTAACAATTATCCTTTGTTATTTCCTGGAAAGTTTCAGGAAATTTAATTTCTAGTACTTCGAAAATTTAGAAATGAATAACAACATTTACATATACAGCACTTTAAGGTACTCATCTTATGTGAACTTCGTGACAGCCCTGGGAATTAGATGCTCTTATCCCCATTTTACAGATGATAAAATTGACACACAGAGAGGTTAAGTAACTTGTCCAGGCTCACACAGTCACATGTCTGTGGTAGGATTTGAACTCAGGTCTTCCTGATTCCAGGTCCTGTCCACTGCAGCACCTCGTTTTAGAACAATGAAAAATTGGGGATACTAATTTCATTTACGGAAGTAAGGATCTTTATCCTTTGAATGCCTATAAGAAGTAAAATCAATCAACTGGATATAAGAATAATTTTTCCATACCTTTATCTGGAAAAAAAAAGAGTCAGCATTATAGAAAATAGACCTTGATACAACCCAGGACATTGCAATGATGTTAACTTAAGTCTGAAAGATCATTTAATTCAGATAAAAGTATTGTAGGAAGGATAAAGACAATGAAATAATAGGGAAGGAAGTGAAATCTGAAATGCTGTTGCTGTCCTCTATATTAGTAAGGGAAAGAATGATAGAATGAGGTCAGAGAAGTCAGAATGCTTTTTTATCTACAGACAAAACTTTCCATTCTGAGGGATGCTTCAGGGTCATGATGCAGTTCCCTGCCTTTGCCTCAGGATTGCAAGAATAAGTTGGCCTGGTGATAGAACCTTGACACCTGTTATGTTGTTACCACTTTTAGAGATCCTGACTTTGTTTTCTTTTTTTCCTTCAACCTCTACTTTGTAAGGCTGCTAACGGCGCTTGATTAACAAATTAATTCATTTTTTAAAATTCTGTTGAGGTCTTGGTTTTCAAACTAAGTCCTTTTCATCTCTCTGTCTCCCCATGTCTATGTGTATATGTATGTAAATATGTATGCATCTATCTGTCTATCAATATATCTACCTCTCTATCTATCTCTATCTGTTTCTCTATCTATCTATCTAGCTAGCTAGTTATCATCTATTTATCTACATCTTCCCTCCAATACTGGGAGTTTTCTCTTGTAGCAAAGAAGCAAAACCAACCCAAACCTAAACTACACCTGACAGCACACACAATATTTCATACCTGTAGTCACAAAATTGCAGAATTTGGCTGTCAGCAGTGAACTCATGAGTCATCTCTAGTCTGACTCATACCCCAAAGTAGTCCTCACCATAACATACCGGACAAGTATCCAACATCTCTCAATGCAGCCCAGGCTGCTTTTGGACACCTTTGATTATAAGCAAATTTTTATATAGTTCTACCTTCTGGGGGGAAATAGAAGAAGATCTGTCTTCCATGTGACAGACCTTCAAAAGTTTGAACATAGGCCATCATGTCTGAAAGGCAACCACACAGGCATACCTAGGTTCTTAGATCTCCTTTAGTAGGAAAGATAATAGTTTAAGGGGTCAACAATCTTTTTAAATTACATTCACTAGTTCAGGGGAAAAGTCAGCACCATGAATGTTAGAGAAAATACAAGCAGGGAAAATACAAACAGAGAAATTAGCATAAGGACCAACAGACAGGGCTCTGACTTCCTGAATCAAAGCAATATTGTTATACACTTCGGAGCATTGTCAGAGTCTTATAGAAGAAATCACAGGGTTCTTCTCGGGAGCCCCCAAAACAAAATATATATTCAAAAAAAAAATATATATATATATATATATATATATACACTTCTCAGAGTCAGAAGGCATCACAACTGTAGTGACTCAATGCCTAATTAGAAATTAGTGAAAGGTGTGAAAGCCTTCCTACAAGCAAGCTGCCCTTAAGTAAATTTCCCTTAATGAATTCCACTTATGGACTACTAATGAGCAGGAAGATCTTAAATCCCATTAACATTACAATGTCCTTCTTCACTCTCTTCTTCTGTAAATTAAGCTTCTCTAGTTCTTAAACCCCACTTGACATGAATGTCAACCTGGCTGCTTTACTCCTGAGTCTCCACAGCCTATCAGTGCTCTTTCTAAACAGTCGCACCTGAAACTGAACACAATATTCCAGAAGTGATCCGACCAGGGTAAAGCTATAACTCTCTTCAAAAAATGTTATTAATTAGAAAGTCAAAAGACACAAGCAATTCCATATAGGCAGACCAGAAAAGAGGATATGTGAAAATACTTCTTTTTCAATAATATATATATATTTTATATATATATATATATACATATATTAAATTTAATGTATCGGTGCCAACATTGCCCTGCTTGTATGTCTCCTTCTGACTTTCCTTCTGCTCTATTATGCATATTTAAAAAAAACGTTTTTGACATTTTATTTTCTTCTTTTTTATGGGCATATATTATGGGCATTTTCTTACTTTCCTCACTCAATTCTTCTCTCTCCAAATAAAAATCCCTTAATAAATGAGCATAATTAAGCAAAATAAATTTGTGTTGTATTGATCTTGTCTGAAAATGTATGCTTCATTTTGCACCTATCATCTTTCATCACTTGACCAATTCTTCTCCAGACTGTACTTTGGACTTTATCATTTCCAAAGAAACTCCTTCATTCTGGAAGCTTATTAAGTTCCAGACAATTCCACACATTGGAATTACTCTCTACCCCTATTGAATGACTTTTCTCAGAACCTTTATTTAAGAAAGATGTGCAGGCCAGCCATGTCTCATTCCTCTCTTGGCTTCACTCCAGACTTTGTCTACAATGCATCCTCATTTGTTCCCTTCATCACCTTTACTCACCTCTTCAGCTTGATTTTATTTGTCATCTCCTCTGATTAGAAAATAAACTCCATGAGGGCAAGGACTTTGTGCTTGTCTTTGTCTTCCCAATGCTTAGTATATAGTGCCTGGCACATTATTGCTGTTGTTTAGTTGTTTCAATTATATCCTGCCCTTTGTGATCCAATTTGCTTTTTTTTTTTTTTTTTTGAAGATAATAGAGTGGTTTACCATTTCTTTCTCCAGCTCATTTTGCGGATGAAGAAACTGATTCATAAAGAGTCAAATGACTTTCTCAGGGTCACACAATTAATAAGTGTCTTCAGCCAGATTTGAACTCAGGAAGGCTCATCTTCCTGACTCCAAGTCTGTCACTTTCCACTGTGCCACCTAGCTGCCCTACTGCCTCGTACATAGTAATGGCTTAATAAATTTTTGTAGACTGACTGACAAGAGGTGGGAGTCTTACTTTATTATTCTTTCTTCTGGAGTCAGAATTAATCTTTGCATTCACTAGAGTACTTCAAAGTTGCTTTCCTTTATAATGTTATGGTCTAGCTCTGGTTCTGTTCTCTTCAATATGCATCAGTGCATACAAATTATCTTATGTCTTACTGAATCTATGCCCTTCATCATCTCTTATGGCATAATTATATCCAATTACATTCATACATGATAAATTGTTCAGCTATTCCCCAAACTATGATCACTCAATTTGATTTTTATTCTTTGCTAAAACAAAAAGTGCTGCTATAAATATTTTTTCTTACGAGATTTTCCCTTCATCTTTGATTGTTTTGAAGGTAAATCTCTAATATTTTTAACTAGCACAAAGTGTTTTGATGATCATTGCTTTGTAGTATATTTGACATCTTATACAACTAGGCCTCCATCCTTACGTTTTTTTTTTCCCTTGAAATATTTAACCTTTTAGACCTCTAGATACCATTTTATCTGATAAACACTATTTTTAGTGCCTAATATGAGCCAGGCACTGTGCTAAGCAACTTTTGTGGATACAAATAAGAAAAAGAGAGTCTCTCTCCCCTCAATATGCTTACAATCTAAAAGGAAAAGAAAACAAACAAAAGAAGATGAAATAGAGCAGGGCATAAACTTCCCAGCTTGGGAGCATGATAGTAGAGGAGTTGAAACTCTGCAGGTAAGCTTGAATTTTTAACCCTCTATAAAGAGAGGTTATGGAAAGATGTTTTGTTTTCTTTTTTATCTTTCTTCTCTTTTCTTCTTTCCTTTTTTAATGTTTATTTATTTACTTTTAGTTTTCAACATTCATTTCCACAATTTTGAGTTCCAGATTTTCTCCCCATCTCTCCCCTCCCCCACCCCAAAGCACCAAGCTTTCTGATTGCCCCTTCCACCCATCTGCCCTCCCTTCTAACAACCCTCCCCTTCCCTTATCCCCATCTTCTCTCTTGACTTGTAGGGCAAGATAAATTTCTATACTCCATTGTCTGTATTTCTTATTTCCCAGTTGTATGCAAAAACAATTCTCAACATTTGTTCCTAAAACTTTGAGTTCCAACTTCTCTCCCTTCCTCCCTTCCCACCCATCCCCACTGAGAAGGCAAGCAATTCAAAATAGGCTATATACATGTTGTTTTGCAAATGACTTCCATAATAGTCACGTTGTGTAAAACTAACTGTATTTCCCTCCATCCTATCCTGCTCCCATTTATTTTATTCTCTCTTTTGACTTTGTCCTTCCCTAAAAGTGATTACTTCTAATTAATCCCTCCTCCCATTTGCCCTCCCTTTTATTATCCCCCCGCACTCTACTTATCCCTTTCTCTTTTACTTCCTGTATTGTAAAATAGGGTTTCATACCAAATTTAGTGTGCATGTTATTCCTTCCTTGAGTCAAATATGAGAGTAAGCTTCACTTTTTCCCTCTCATCTTCCCTCTTTTCCCTCCATTGAAAAACCTTTCTTTTGCCTCTTTTATGAGAGATAAATTGCCCCATTCCGTTTCTCCCTTTGTCTTCCCAATATATTCCTCTCTTACCCCTTAATTTTATTTCTTTTAGAAATTATCTCTTTCAGGAGGTGATTGGTGTATTCTCTCAATATTTATTTTGCCTCTGGTTCTAGAATATCAGGGCAGTTTTCCTTCATAATTTCATGAAAGATGATATCAAGGCTCTTTTTTTCATCATGGCTTTCACGTAGTCTCAAAATTTTTAAATTATCTCTCCTGGATCTATTTTTCATGTCAGTTGTTTTTCCATGAGAAATTTCACATTATGTTCCATTTTTTCATTCTTGTGGTTTTGTCTTGTGATTTCTTCATTTCTCATAAACTCATTAGCTTCCATCTGTTCCATTCTAATTTTGAAAGAACTATTTTCTTCAGTGAGCTTTCGAACCTCCTTTTTCATTTGGCTAATTCTGCTTTTTAAAGCATTCTTCTCCTCATTGGCTTTTTGGACCTCTTTTGCCAATTGAGTTAGCCTATTTTTAAAGGTGTTATTTTCTTCTGCATTTTTTGGGTATCCTTTAGCAAGCTGTTAACTCATTTTTCATGATCATCTTGCATCTCTCTCATTTCTCTTCCCAATTTTTCCTCCACCTCTCTTATTTGATTTTCAAAATCCTTTTTGAGCTTTTTCATGACCTGAGGTCATTGCATATTTATTTGGGAGGCCTCTGATGGTAAGTATTGTTCTTCTTGAAAGGATGGAAGGAAATATCTGTTCACCAAGAAGGTAACCTTCTATAGCCTTATAATTTTTTCCCTCTTTTTTAGGCATTTTTCCCACCAGTTATTTGACTTTTGAGTCCTTTGACAAAAGGGGGGTATACTCTGGGGACCTGTAAGTTCTCAGTTCTTCCAAGGTGGCACAATCAAGGGAGAGGAGTTACTTCTCTCCTGGCCTGTGCACTGGTCTAGGAGCAACCAAAAACTTTTCTGCCCAGAATCTACACATAGTAGAATTCCCTCTCCACAACAGCCTCCAGCTCAGAATGCCAGCATTCCTCCTCACTCCCAGGCCAGGAGATTCATATCAGCTGCTCAATTCCCCCAAGGGCTTTAGGCTGAGGGCTCCACAAATGGATGCTGGCCTGGGGCCTGGGCTAGGGGAGGACCCTGCTCTCTTGTCACTCAGTTAAAAAAGCCTTCTCACTGACCTTTAAAGCTACCTTTGGCATTTGTGGGTTGAGGGATCTGAGAACCTCTGCTGCTGCTGGGGATTCTGTCACCGAGGCCTGTTCTGGTCCTGTTCCACCCAGTGCTGTGCCATGCAGCCAAGACTGGGCTGTGCTCCATTCCATGTCACATGTGATAGGCCTTTCCTGTCAACCTTCCAGGCCACCTTGGACTAGATATTTCCTTCACTCTGTCGTTCTGTGGTTTCTGCTGCTCTAGAATTTGTTGAGAGTCATTTTTTAAAGGCATTTTATGGGCTGTGGGAAAAGAGCTAGAATATGTACATCTTTCTACCCATTATCTTGGCTTTGCCCCCTTCTTTTTTTTAACCGCCTTCTAGTTTCCCAATCAGAGATTTCTATAACTCACTTTTTTGAGAACTTCATTTTCTAGTACTCTCAAGAAGAATCTCTAACATACCTACAGGTGTTTATTTTTAAACAAATATGCCAATGAATTTTCTTCAGTTTATAAAATAATTCTTTGGTGCTTTGATTGATAACAGCATTGAATTTGTAAAGTTATTTGGGATGTATTGTCATTTTTTATTACATTAGCATGTTACAACTGTGAACAATGAATTCCCTTTTATTATTCAAGCTACATCCTTTACTGTGGCTTAAGTTTACATTAGTTTTTTGACTGTCATATTACACTAATGACTCATTTGAATTTGCAGTTCACAAAAAGTCTTAGATCTTTTTCAGACAGATTGTTATGAACCCTTTCTCCTTCACCTTATACTTGTGAAGTTTTCTTTTAGCCCATATAAGACTTTACATTTATCTCTACTGAATTATATACTAGATTCATTCTGATGCTATATCTTCTCAAGATCTTTTTGGATCTTGACTATGTTATCTACTGTATTAGTTTTCCTTCCCAGCACAATATTATTTAAAGTCCATGAGTAGAGGACAGTAAGTTCCTCTCTCATGGAAGTAGAGAGGTATACTTTCCTTATGTCTTTTCTAAGACTAGAACTTGTCATTATAATTATAAAACATTTAACTTTCTTATTTTTAATTACACAGGACTAAAACTTGTCATTATAATTACAAGGTACTTAATTTTATTGTTTTTATTTACATTGTTGAGATCATCATCTGTTTTTCAAGTAATTCATTCAAAAAATAGGCAACTTCAGTCTCTACACTATCAATTCATTTATCTAACTAGTTATAGGGCATTGAACAGACAAAACAACCAGTTGACTGCATGAATTATTATTCACCTTTCAGCTTGTTGACTGTGTCTGATTTATATAGCCTTCAGATATATGGCCCACACAGGGCAGTGGAATATAATTCTATGTTTCTGCAGTTCACTGCATTCCAAACCATGGTTACATAATCCAAATGGGCAATTTGGTGAAACAGATACACATGTCTGTCTGACACCTGAATTTGTTGTCTTTGCTAGTTTGAAATCTTGAATCTAAATCCAATTCCCAATGGAGGATACTGCCTTCCTAGGAGCCTATATGCAAATGCTGGAAGATAATCAAATGACATCACTGTTGCTGCAAGACTCTGAATACACTAAGATAAAATATTCCTGAGAAAGACATCAATCCCATATTTCCCCATTACTGTAGTAAATAGCTCCCCTGACCCCTTGGTAGTCTATAAATCATAGCTTGTGAAGATGTAACAGGACAATCAGATATGTCACTGGACATTTAATTAAATAGAGAGCCATTCTAGGTGCTATTTATAAACAAACCTAAGTCGTTTTTCTCCTCCTGGAGAAAATTATAGTCTATAATGTGGTTTACAAATTGGATTAAGATGCACTTTTTGTAGATTATATGGTTTATAAATTAGATTGTCCCATGTTTATTCTCCTCCAATGTACTTTATATTGTCAAGTGAGAATATATAGATCAAAGCCCAGAGTCTCATTATGAACTGGAGTGCATTTAACTTTTGAAAAAAAAATCTGACAATATTTCAAGCATGGGCGGCGAGATCTCTGTATGCTTTTTAAATGTCATTTTCAACATTCTTCCTTATGTTAGCACTTAGAATCCTTTTTATTACCCTTTGACAGGTGTGCCATATAAAAATAATGTGCTCTATAAAAAATCAGCCTAACATTTATTTACATTAAAAAATCTTAATCTTTCTTATATTTCTAGAACTCACAGACAGCATCCTTAACACAGTTACAGATTTTTTCTACTTATCCAGCATCTCTAAGATGGAAAGAGTTCAGTACCTATATTCAAATCAAATCAAATCAAATCAAATGAAAACTGAGCCTTAGGTTCCAATTCAAAGCTGAGCATAGCACATCTTTACATTTCATGAAGATATGGACAAGTTTTATATTGTGTTAGGCATATCATCAGGGTTAAAGTTTTCTCCCTGCTGTAATATTCCCTTGTCATTTTTTGCCAGATTAATCTCCGTTATGCACAAATATGATAATATAATTCCATCTAAAAACCTTCAAACAAAGTTCAAGCTTTTTTATGCAGCATTAATTCAATTCAATTCAACAGGCATTTATTGAGTAACTAGTATATGCCAGACTGGTTTGCTACTAGAGATACAAAGATAGACACCAACCAGTCTGTGTCCTGAAGGAGTTTGTATTCTACAAGGAAAAAGTAATATACACAGAGAAGTACGTAAAAATATGGAGTATGAATACAAAGTAATGTCAATGCCAGAGAACACTAACAACTGGGGAGATCAATATGTAGGAAGGGATAAGTGAGCTATCATTTGGAGAAAGCCAGGAATTCTACCAAGTGCAAATGAGAAGGGAAGCATTCCAATCATAGGCAGAAACTTTTACAAAGGAAAGGAGGCTGAATATGGAATGTTACATATGGAGAGCAGCAAGTAGAGCAGTTTAGTGTAAACATAGAGTTTAGGGAAAGGTAGAATAGAAGGTGAAATCCCTGCAGAAAAATGGGTTGAACCTACATAGTAAAGAGCTTTAAGTGCTGGAAAAAAAGGAGTCCCAGAGGAGGCAGCTAGGTGGCCCAAGGGGCTATGGGCTTGAGTCAGGAAAACCTAAGTTCAAATCTGACTTCAAAAACTTCTTACCCCTCCTAAACCTTATTTTTTTTTCTCATTCCTATCTCCAGTAATTCTACCCTTCTCTACTTCCCTAGTTGGAGTCAGATGGCTCTGGAGGAGAAGTGAGGCTGGTGACCTGCATAGCCCTCCCTCACTCAAAACAAAGTCCAGTGCAAGTCATATCATCATTTCTCTGATGGCACGGTCTTCTCTGGCAATAAAGGATGAACAAGATAGGCTTGGAATCAGGAAGATTCATCTTTGTTAAATTCAGCCTTGGACACTTAGTATTTGTGTGACCCTGAGCAATTCATTTAACAAATCTTGACCCTACAGCTACTTAGTTCAACTTTGCATCATCCTCTCCCTTTGAATTCCTATCTCCTTTAGCCTTGTCTTCTCCACTTCTTCATATGTACACTGAACACTCCTGGAAGAAGTAAAACAACTGGACTGACACTATCTAGCACAAGCTTTATTTTATATAATCACAAACACTCCCTCATTGTCTACCTTTTTGCCAATTCCTAATTGGTGGTATATGACAACACTTCTTAAAGAGTAGTCTGGGAACACCTAAGGGCTCCCAAGACCCTTTCAAGGAGTCTGTGAGGTCTAAACTATTTTCATAATAATACTAAGACATTTTAATTTATAGTACAGTAAATGTCAGTAGCCCTGATTTTCACGAACAAAAACTCTGGAATTCTAAATAATTTTTAAGAGTGTGAAGGTGTCCTAAGACCAAAAATGAGAGATTAAAGCATTCCCTACTACACTTGTCCCAAAGTTTCTCTTCTTTCCTAAAGTTACCTTCGCAGTCTTTCTCCTGAATCTCCCTTTTCAGAAGAGGATATTTCTGAATACTTCATTAAAAAAAACAACAACTGAGATCCTCTTTTGCTCCAATTCTACTGCTTAAATTCCCTCCACATCATTCCCCATTCTCTCCTTTTTTTGCCTCAGTTTCTGTGGGCAAAGTAGCCTGGAGGTGATTTTACATACATGCCATGTCTCAAACTGTCCTTCTTACCATTCCCATTATGTGACATTTTGTCTCCCATTCAAGTACTTTTGTGTATGCTATTTCCTCCTACCCCTATTTCTGGAATGCTGCAACTCCTCACCTGTTTCTTGGAGCCCCAGAGTAAGAAGGGCTACTTCTTACAGATTCCTTGTTATCTCTTCCCCTGCCAAAGCCCTTTTCATTATTTTGTATATTGTTTTATATTTACTGATTTGTATATGTGTTGCCCCGTCCCAATAAAATATAAGACTTGTAGACAAGGATTATTTAACTTTTCTTGTGTTATCCCCAGGGTCTAGCATAGTGCCTAGCAATGGAAGATGCTTGTTGAATTGATTTGATCTGAAAAGTTGTAGCATGGAAGGATCAGACTTGATCCTCCTTGGCTCCAGAAGATAGAACAAACAACAGTGAGTAGAAGCAGATGGGGAGGTAAATTTAGACTTCATCTAAGGAGAAACTCTCTAAAAACTAGAGCTCTTCAAAAATATTATGACCAATTTCAGGATTTGGTAGCAATAGGTTTCTCTACACTGGACGTTTCTAAGCAGAGTCTGAATGATCATTTGTCCAGTTAAGTCAAGTCAACAAGTTCTTACTAAGTACTTACTATGTTATGTGTTAGGCATCTAATTTCTGTTGATACAAAAAAAGGATTTGTTGCTTTCAAGGAGCTCATAGTCTAGGGGTGGGGAAAATATAAAAATAACTATAATATATATACTATATATATATATATAAGCTATATACAGGATAAATAGGAAATAATCAACAGAGCTAAGATATTAGCATTAAGGGGAATTGGGAAAGCCTTCTTGGGGAAGGTGAGAATAGAGTTCAAGTTGGGACTTGAAACTAGCCAAGGAAACCAAGAGGTAGAGATAAGGAGGGACATAATTCCAGGCACTAGGACAGCAAGCTAAAGTAACTGGTATTAGTAGATGGAGTATCTTGTTTGAGGAACAGCAAGGAGGCCAGTGTCATTAGATCCCAAAGTATGTGGAGGGGAAATGAGATCAGGGAAAGCCTGGAGAGATTTTCTGTTCACTGAACTGGATGGCCTTTGACAGTTTTCCAGCTCTGAGATTTTGTGTTTCTCTGAAATAAATTTCTCCCATAAAGCATGACTAAAGCAACCATGAAACCAAAATTCAGTTCATAAAAAGTCATTGGTTCTTTAACATACTGTGGACTCACTACCTGATTGAGATTGATTAATTGGATTTTTTTCCACTTTTAACTGTGCTGTTGTGGTGTTGTGTAGCCCATGCATCAATACTAATGGTCTATCAGGGACTATAAAATGTCACAGAATCATGGCAATTATAAAAGATCATCAAAACATTTTATTATGTAGTGCCATAAAAAGAGAATAACTGCTTCATTGTTTTAAACTGTTTTCACTATCCTTGTAGATTAGTTTTGGATTATATTTTATTTGGGGAGAGCAACTTAATTTTTGAATATAGTTATCAGAATATTTTTATAGTCTTAAATTGAATTAGTTGAAGATCTTGCTAGGGAAAACATGTTTTATTTGAAACTTCTATTGAGAATTTTCATATTAGAGTTCTATGAACTCTAGAAATTAAAAGGTAAGAAAAAAAGGAAAAACAAAGTAGGTTAGATAAAATAAGTTCTCTTTTAGTTTGAGTCAGTCCTCCATGTCAATAATTGGGAATTTCTCCTATATCTAGAATTGTTTATTGACCATTCCTTCTTGCCCCCTTACTGGGGAAATTAAATGATGTAATTCATCTAACTTTCATATATACCACAATATATTGGTTGGTGTGCTGATCTTATAGTCAGAAGACTTGGGTTCAGATTCTAGTTCTAACACTACCTGTGTGAACTTGAAGTCAATTTATTTCTGTAAGTCTCAGTGTCCTCACCTGTAAAATGCAGGAGTTAAAATAAATGATGAATTGAGCTTTAATGGTTTATACTGGACATTCCTTTGGCTACTTAATCTATCCACAGTAAAAACTGAGATTAGTTAGTTCTAACTGAACATGTTTTTAAAATTGTTTTTCAAATTCTTCAGAAAAGTCAAATAACAGAATAAAAGTGGGGACAAACTGACAAGTCTGCTACCTAACTCTAGTTCACCAATCTAGGTCTTAACTAATCTTCCAGAAAGTACTACTTCAATATTTCATAGCAGAGTTCAGCCTGGGTCCTCAAAATATATGCTGCTGAATATATGATCTGGCAAATTCTATCAGGATGGAAAGCCTCCATGGTGGACAACATATTTATAATCTTACTTTGTTTGAAAAGGTTCATCTTCAAATTAGCTGCAAGGCATCTATCTATCTGTCTGTCTGTCTGTCTATCTGTATCATAACTCTCAAAGACCTTTTTGAAGTGAAGTATATAGAAATTCTGATCTACATTGGTGAGGGGCTATGCATATGGATGAAATCACAGATCAGTGAAGTAAACATTGATATAATGATAAATATATACTAGAGGAGAGCATAAATGGTGTTTAAATGGATGGTGTTTAAAAATTGTTCTATTCTACTCAAAATATTTTCATGTGTTCAGATGAAAAAAGGTTCAGCTCCTTTTGTAAATATCATCCCATTAAATGAGAATATTCCTGATATATGAAAAAATAAGATTCTAGGCAGAGAGTCTTCCTAAAACATCATTTTTGTCTACTCTCCAAGGTCTGAAGGGGCTAAGGTGATGTTAATTAGAGTAATTAGAATAAAGGACAGTGCAAAGTCAAGAGTGATAGGAACTCAGGGTTCTGTTTCAGATGATCATCTTTCCATAATTTAGGTCTTCATCACCTCATTCTGTACTATGGTACTTTCCTTTTAACTGATCTTTCTTTCTCCCATCTCTGCCTATTATGATCTACTCTCTACTGCTCCAGCTGCTTTAATGTCTTCCTTAATTTATTCTGCATTGTACATACCACTAAAGTAAAAACATTTTCAATATTTTCCCCATACCTTATTAGATAAAGTTGAAACTCCATAACCAAGCGTTCAAGGCCATATATAAATTGATCTTATTTCCCCTTCCAAGCTTTTCATCTGCTCTTCCAATAAACCAGTCTTTTGCCTGATTCAAACTCTTCAGCTTGTCCCTAGCAGATAGTGATATACAAGCAATAAAACAGAGGCAATAGAAATAATGCTTAAACTGGAAAAACAAACAAACAAACCAGTAGAAGACAATATCCAGTGCATTTGATGGCGTAGTCTCCTGACTCCAGAGTCAGTGATCAATTTATTGTACCCTGAAAGGAATTCATAGATAAGAGCTTTTACTTTAGCCTCTTTTTTCTCTTTTCTTATTTTAGCTCCTCTTCTAACACTCATTTTTTTTGAAACAACCACAGTCATGGATAGGCAGTCGTATCGTATAATTTGGTAAATGCTAGGGTTTATTGGAAATGTCTAAATAAGTTAATTTTTACAATACATTTATCATGTAAAATGTGTTTCATTAAGCATATTGACCCCATGCTAAGAGAGAAATTAATTATTTTAAATAAATAAAAATTTATCCACTAATCCATTTCTTTTTTGTTTTATACTAGCTTAGTTTTTTTTTTTTAACTTTAAAATCTACATGAATATAGACTTTAGTTAAAGGGAGAAAAGTGTCTGCTTAAAATCTTTTAAGTTAGAGTCCTAATTTACAAAAAGGTCAATCAAATTGGGCATTTCTAAGGCTTATTCAGACAATAATCGGCAGTGACTCAGAGATTAACTATAAGGCTGGATTACCTGGACTTCTTTTTCTATGCCCTTTATGTGGCTGAAGACAAAGAAGACATAAAGGAGGGGAGATATCACTAGAAATGTCAATAGAGCTAGGTTTCTCTTCAGGTCAGACTGTTCTACAGTGAGGCCAGGAAAGATCTCCTCTGTTGAGAAATGTTGTAGAGATGTAATCCATGAGGCCTGGTAACTTATTTTGAAGTGAAGGAAGAGGAAAAATCACAAGTAACTCCATGGTCTTGAATGGTGTTGCCATGAGAAGGAACAGTGAACTAAGAAAGAAAAGTAGATAAGAGTGGGTGTTTTAACCTGGAATCTGGGAACTCATTTTTTTAAAAAATATTTTTTGATAACTTTATTTCAATATAATTGGTCTCCTTTGCTATTCCATGAATTTTATTTTATGCATTTAAAGACATCATTCTAAGAGGAGGCTTATAGGATTCATTAGAGTAAGAAATTAAAATTAAAAAAAAAAACCTCGAAGGTTAGGAAATCATGCTGTAGAGGAAAGAGAATAACCTTGGGTCTGCACATACTGAAATTGAAGGAGTGCTTTTCCAGCCACCCTACTACAGGTATATCCTAAAGCTCTGTCCTGGGTGCTACTTTTTCTTTCTCATCACTTCCTCTTTCCACCCCCACCCTCCACCTCACCAACTTCTATAAAATCATCAGCTCCCAAGGGTTAAACTAGTATTAGTATTCAGATCTACATGCTGTCTTTGCTGAACTCAAGCTCCACATCACCAACTGCTCATTTGGCATTTCTAATTGGCTTCCTATGGGTATTTCACACTCAACATATCCACAACAAGACTCATTATCTCTCCCCTCAAACACTACCCTTATCCCAACTTTTTCCTTTTTGCTGAGTGCCTTAACATTCTTCAAGTCACTTAAACTTAAAAAAAAAACCTTAAACTTAAAAAAAACCCTGCTTCCTAAAGCAGTACTCTAAAGGGACATTCTAAAACTTTCACTCTCCTAGATCCCCCATATCTAATTACTTGCCAGATCTTGCTGATTTTACCTCCAAGATATTTTTACATCTATCCCCTTCTCTTCACTCTTGTAACAACCACTTTAAAGCATTTCCATTTCTCATCTGGATTATTAAAATAACTTCCCAGGGAAACAGGAAACTGGGGAAAATTTTATAGCAAGTATCTCTGATAAAAAGCTTTGCTTCTTAAATATATAGAGAAGTGAGTCAAATTATAAAAATTTGAGTCATTCACCAATGGATAAATGGTCAAAGTGTATGAATATGCAGTTTTGAGAAGTCCAAACTAATTATAATCATATGAAAAAAATAGTCTAAATCCTTATTGATTAAAGAAATGCTCTATCAGAGCATTAGAGAAATTAGAGAAACTCTGAGCTACCACTTCACATTTATCAGAGTGACTAATATGATGCAATATAACAAAAATGTTAGAGTGATTGTGGAAAAATTGGGGGGGGGGGGTGGAGCCAAGATGACAGAGTAGAAAGATTCATGTATACTAGCTCCGAACCCACAGCCCATATATTTCCTACAAGAAGAACTCCCCACAAATTCTGGACCACTGCAAGGCACGCAAAAACATGGTGGAAAAGACTTCGGTTCCAGAGAGCCCTGGAGAGCCGTCCCCAGGGTCCGTCGCGCTCTGGAAAGCGGAGCCCACCCCAGTGCTGCCCTGACCACCAGGTGAGAAGAGCAGATCCGAGTAGGCTTCAGGGACAGAATCTCCAATGGCCGGGAGAGTCCCTCCGCCCACAGATGCTACAGGTCAGTGAGAGAGACGTCTAGGCTGGCTGAGAGGGGAGCGGGGTGTCTCTGTGACTCGGGCCCCCTCGAGAGGCAGCGGCAGAGGCAGGGGCAGCGGCCTGGGACTCCCCAAGCAGGCAGAAGCTCAGGTCTCTGCATAAACCCCCTTAGGGAACTGAGCCTGGGAGATGGCCCTGCCCCCACCCACCCCATTACTGAAGATCTCTGCATAAAGCCCCTGAGGGAGCTGACCCTGGGAGACGGCCCTGCCCCAACCCGCTCCATTACTGAAGGTATCTGCATAAAGCCCCTGAGGGAACTGAGCCTGGGAGGCGGCCCTGCCCCCACCCCAGCACCAGAACTTAAGCTCACATTGAATAGCAGCTGTGCCTGCACAGGAAAGCCCATTTGAATCTCAGACCCCAAGCACTAGCTGGGCAGATCTAGGCAGGGGTGGACAGGAATCTAAGAAGTCAAGTAACTGGCTGGGAAAATGCCCAGAAAAGGGAAGAAAAATAAGACTATAGAGAGCTTCTTTGACCAGGTGCAAATGTTCCTGACTTTCAATTCTGATGACGAGGACATATTCTTGCCATCAGGGAACAACGTGGAGGGCAGGGCCTTGGTACCCCAGACTTCCCAGGGGGATATCGGGGGGGCTCAGCCCTTGGAAGAGCTCAAAAAGGATTTTGAAAAGCAAGTTAGACAAGTGGAGGAAAAACTGGGAAGAAAAATGACAGAGATGCAAGAAAAGTATGAAAAACGGGTCAATACCTTGGTAAAGGAGACCCAAAAAAATGCTGAAGAAAATAACACCTTGAAAAATAGGCTCACTCAATTGGCAAAAGAGGTTCAAAAAGCCAATGAGGAGAAGAATGCTTTCAAAAGCAGAATTAGCCAAATGGAAAAAGAGGTTCAAAAGCTCACTGAAGAGAATAGTTCTCTCAAAATTAGAATGGAACAGATGGAGGCTAATGACTTTCTGAGAAACCAAGAAATCACAAAACAAAACCAAAAGAATGAAAAAATGGAAGAGAATGTGAAATATCTCATGGGAAAAACAACTGACATGGAAAATAGATCCAGGAGAGACAATTTAAAAATTATGGGACTACCTGAAAGTCATGATCAAAAAAAGAGCCTAGACATCATCTTCCAAGAAATTATCAAGGAAAACTGCCCTGAGATTCTAGAACCAGAGGGCAAAATAAGTATTGAAAGAATCCATCGATCACCACCTGAAAGAGATCCAAAAAGAGAAACTCCTAGGAACATTGTGGCCAAATTCCAGAACTCCCAGCTCAAGGAGAAAATCTTGCAAGCAGCTAGAAAGAAACAATTCCAGTATTGTGGAAATACAATCAGGATAACACAAGATCTAGCAGCATCTACATTAAGGGATCGAAGGGCCTGGAATAGGATATTCCAGAAGTCAAAGGAACTAGGACACAAACCAAGAATCACCTACCCAGCAAGACTGAGTATAATACTTCAGGGGAAAATATGGCTTTTCAATGAAATAGAGGACTTTCAAGCATTCTTGATGAAAAGACCAGAGCTGAAAAGAAAACTTGACTTTCAAATACAAGAATGAGAAGAAGAATGAAAAAGTAAACAGCAAAGAGAAGTCATAAGGGACTTACCAGAAGTGAACTGTTTACATTCCTACATGGAAAGACAATATTTGTAACTAAAACTTTTCAGTATATGGGTAGTTGGTGGGATCACACACACACATAAACACAAACACACATGTACACGCGTGCACGCACACACACATACACACATGCATGCACATACAGAGACAGAGAGTACAGAGTGAATTGAATAGGATGGGGTCATATCTTAAAAGAAATTAAGGTAAATGGCGAGAGAGAAATGTAGTGGGAAGAAAGAGGCTAAAATGGAATGGGGTAAATTATATCTCATTCAAGATGCAAGCAGAGGACTTTTTAGTGGAGGGAAAAAGAGGAGAACTGAGAAAAAAAACAAGAAGTTTACCCTCATCACATTCGACTAAAGGAAGAAATAAAATGCACACTCATTTTGGTATGAAAACCTATCTTACAGTACAGGAAAGTAGGGGAGAAGGAGATAAGCAAGGGGTGGGGATGATGGAAGGGAGGGCAATGGGAGGAGGGAGCAATTTGAAGTCAACACTCGGGGAGGGACAGGATCAAAAGACAGAATAGAAACAATGGGGGGCAAGATAGGATGGAGGGAAATACAGTTAGTCTTACACAACATGACTATTATGGAAGTCATTTGCAAAACTACACAGATAGGGCCTATATTGAATTGCCTGCCTTCCCAAAAGGGATGGGTGGGGAAGGAGGGATGGGGAGAATTTCGAACTCAAATCTTTAGGAATAACTGTTTAGTATTGTTCTTGCTACTAGGAAATAAGAAATATAGTTAATGGGGAATAGAAAGTCATCTGTCCCTACAGGACAAAAGAGAAGATGGGTACAAGAGAAGGGAGGGATGATAGAAGAGAGGGCAGATTGGTGATAGGGGAAATTAGAATGCTCGGTGTATTGGGGTGGGGGGAGGGGATGAAAGGGCAGAAAATTTGGAACCCAAAATTTTGTGAAAATGAATGTAAAAAAAGTTAAATAAATAAATTTTTATTAGAAATTTTAAAAAAAATTGGGACACTAATGCATTGTTGATGGAGTTGTGAATTAATTCAAGCATTTTGGAGAGCAATATGGAACCATGCCCAAAGGGTGATAAAACTAACTATACCCTTTGAACAAGCGATAGCAAAACTATTATAGAATATGGGATAGTAAATCACTTAAGAAGGAAGAGAATGTTTCCCTTGTTGCAGTGAAGTCCTAGTTTGTGATTAAATAACATAAATTTTTATTCAGAGAATAAAAGAGAAGTCTGGGTAGTAACTGAAGAGCAGTTTCAACTTTCTGAATCATAGATATAGTGCTATTATGAGAGATAATGGAATCCAAAGAACTGCTGTATCAGTGTGTGGTCTACATGTGGTGAAGATTACTGGAATTAAGGGATTGTGTGGTCAAATTATTTAAAAGCTTGCCAGCATGAATATTGGAGTATTCCAATGATGATGTCAAGAAATAGGATAGAGAGGAAGGTTAATTATGAGCCAAGTACTAAAATGATTGAAAATTTTGAGAGGAACCTAAAAGTTGGTGGGTGATAACAATAAGGATAGAGAGGAGAGAGAAAAGATTGAACAGATTTAATTGACATTAGCACATAATAGTTCATTGAAAGACAGTGGTAGTGAAATAACCTTAGAATATCATGAAGAGCATGAGTATGTTCACTCCTCTTGGACTTGTGGGAGAGAGAGTAGCTAAAAGTAAACAAAGTGGCTAAGAATGTGGTAAGTATTTTAAGGTATTTATCACAATTCATAAAGAGTCAGTTTATCACTTTCCCCTTTTACTACAGTTTAGATGTATTTCTTGGGACCAAAATAGGTTACTTTGAGTGATCCATGATGTTGTAAGAAAATCCACTAGATTCTGGCTGTGTAAGGATGTGTATCATGATTGCACAGTGACATGACCGATAATTATCTGTTACACGATGTTGAATGAAACTCCATTTCAATTGCTAGTATGTTTTCCCTGTTGTACTCAAGGTTATGGTTTACAAGCCCAAGATGTTGCTTCACACTGAGGTTACCTAAGTTCTTTGATTATCATCTTATAGGAACATGCACAGATCTGCTTTCCATGGGCATCACACAAGTATCAAGAGAAAATAGCATTAAGCTAAAATTAAGTTTGAGAAGACACTTTAAACAGTGATTTTAATCCTTTAATACACAGCTGCTTCTGAAATTTTGATTTTAGGAACTACAATATTAATGGTCTTTCAAAAAGATGTAATATAGGTATTCAGTTGACTGGAAAAGCTACATGAATTTGAGCCTTTTATAAGAGAATAAGCATTATGTAAATACTAGCAACTGGGAACTTGTATGCAAATATCTGGTAATCAGTGAACTATGAAAAATTTTATTTGTAAGAAATGAAAGGACTCATGTGTATATTTGTACATAGGCACACTTGCAGAGGCTCCTTCTAAAGGAGAGAAAAGCATTTGTACAGAGAGACAGTGCTAATTTGCATGGTTAAGGGAATTTCCTCATCTGTGAGTTCTGTTTACATACAGATGGAACCAAAAGTCCAATCTCCATTCATCCACCTATCCATGCATCCATCCATCAATTCTACATACATATACATATAATATGCATACATAATATGAACATATACACATGCATGCATACATACATATAGACACATACACACACAGGAACCTGGTTTTAGGCAAATACAACTTAATCCTCTTCAAGAGAATATAGTTACTGAAGTGCCAGAGAAGGCACATCATGATATTGTTGCAAATATGTACAGTTCCCATCAGGGCTGAATATAGTTGAAGTCTACTAATTTGGTTTGTTGCTCTACTTTCTGTTAAAAATCTCGTATCTGTTCGATTCAATTCAATATGCATTTATTAAGCTCCCACTATGTTCTAACCACATAATAAAGACTAACCTAATCCTTCTTCACTAGTTAGGGTGACTTGTACCTTAGGAATATCAATTTGGAAGCTATGAGGAGGGTAGATTGGCAAAGGAGAGACTTAAGGCTGGGAAAACAAGTAGAAAGCTATTTTAATAGTCCAAGCAAGAGTTGATGAGAGCTTGAACTGTGGTGACAGCTGCGTCAGTAGAGAAAAGGGGCTGCTCTTGATACCATTCCATAAATCAATCTTCTAGAATTTACTAAACTCCTACTATGTGCCAGACGCTGTTTTCAGTGCTAAGTCCTCCATGAATGGAGGATGGCACCATTTAATTATTTGTAGGACTTCTGTGTTTTATGATTTTGGGGGTATAAGCACTTACCCCTTAGGCTGTTCATCCTTTATCCTTTCCTTTTGGTACCTGATTAGTCATCCTTTTTTTCAGATAACATATTTTGACACCTTTTATGCTACCTATTGGTCATATTATTTAGTCATCACAGGCAATGTGAGTTATCATGTGGTTTAAGGAAAACATTGCTAGACCAAGTGTCAGGGGATCTAGGTTTGATACCTGGCTCTGGCACTAGCTGCATGACTCAAAGCAGATCACTTTCTTTGTTTCAGTTTCCTCATTTTTAAAATGAAAATACTGTAATAATCCTTCATTGCCAACCTCATAATGTTGTGAGGAAAACTCTCTGCAAACCTTAAAGAAGGGAGGAGCCAAGATGGCAGAGCAGAAAGAGTCACATATGCTAGCTCCAAATCCACAACCCATAAATTTCCTGTAAAAAGAACTCCCCACAAATTCTGTAGCAGTGGAAGCTGCACAGCAACACAGTGGAGATTTCCATTCCAGAGAGTCCTGAAAAACCTGCTCCAAAGGTCCATCACGCACCCTGCCCACATGGCCCCAAGAGGAGCAAATCCGAGCAGGCTTCAGGGATGGAATCTCCAGCAGCCACAAAGGTCCCTCCACCCACAGGTGCTACATGTCAGTGAGAGAGACTTCTGGGCTGGCTGAGAGAGGAGTGGGGTGTCCCCATAACTCAGGCCCCCTCGGGAGGCAGCAGCAGAGGCAGCAGTGGCCAGGGGCTCCCCAAGCAGACAGGAGCTCAGGGCCATTACTGAAGATCTCTGCATAAACCCCCTGAGGGAAATGAGCCTGGGAGGCAGCCTTGCCCCCACCCAAGCACCAGAACTTAAGCTCACATTGAATAGCAGCCACACCCACTGCTGAAAGCCCTGAGGCTGGGGAGAAGCATTTGAATCTCAGACCCCAAGCACTAGCTGGGCAGATCTACACAGTGGTGGAGAGGAATCTCAGAAGTCAAGTAATTGGCTGGGAAAATGCCCAGAAAAGGGAAAAAAAATAAGACCATAGAAGGTTACTTTCTTGGTGAACAGATGTTTCCTCCTTTCCTTTCTGATGAGGAAGAACAAGGTGTAAAATCAGGCAAAGACATAGAAGTCAAGGCCTCTGTATCACAAATATCTAAAATAGATATCCAATGGGCTCAGGCCATGGAAGAGCTCAAAAAGGATTTTGAAAATCAAGTTAGACAGGTGGAGAAAAAACTGGGAAGAGAAATGAGACAGATGCAAGAAAAGCATGAAAAATGGGTCAGTACCTTGCTCAAGGAGATCCAAAAAAGTGCTGAATAACACCTTGAAAAATAGGCTAACTCAACTGGCAAAAGAGGTTCAAAAAGCCAATGAGGAGAAGAATGCTTTCAAAAGCAGAATGAGCCAAATGGAAAAAGAGGTTCAAAAGCTCACTGAAGAAAATAGTTCTCTCAAAATGAGAATGGAACAGGTAGAGTCTAATGACTTTCTGAGAAACCAAGAAATCACCAAACAAAACCAAAAGAATGAAAAAATGGAAGAGAATGTGAAATATCTCATGGGAAAAACAACTGACCTGGAAAATAGATCCAGGAGAGACAATTTAAAAATTATGGGACTACCTGAAAGCCATGATCAAAAAAAGAGCCTAGACATCATTTTTCATGAAATTATCAAGGAAAAGTGCCCTGATATTCTACAACCAGAGGGCAAGATAAGTGTTGAAGGAATCCATCAATCACCACCTGAAAGAGATCCAAAAAGAGAAACTCCTAGGAATATTGTGGCCAAATTCCAGAATTCCCAGGTCAAGGAGAAAATCTTGCAAGCAGCTAGAAAGAAACAATTCCAGTATTGTGGAAATACAATCAGGATAACTCAAGATCTAGCAGCATCTACATTAAGGGATCGAAGGGCCTGGAATAGGATATTCCAGAAGTCAAAGGAACTAGGACTCAAACCAAGAATCACCTACCCAGCAAAACTGAGTATAATACTTCAAGGGAAAATATGGTCCTTCAATAAAATAGAGGACTTTCAAGCATTTTTGATGAAAAGACCAGAGCTGAAAAGAAAATTTGACCTTCAAACAGAAGAATGAGAAGAAGAATGAAAAAACAAACAGCAAAGAGAAGTCATACAGGACTCACCAAAGGTGAACTGTTTACATTCCTACATGGAAAGACAATATTTGTAACTCTTAAAACTTTTCAGTGTCTGGGTAGTTGGTGGGACCACACACACACATACACACACACACACGTACATGTACACACGTGTGCGCACACATACACACATGCATGCACACACAGAGACAGAGAGCACAGAGTGAATTGAATAGGATGGGATCATATCTTAAAAGAAATTAAGGTAAATGGTGAGAGAGAAATGTAGTGGGAGGAAAGAGGGTGGAATGGAATGGGGTAAATTATCTCTCATTCAAGAGGCAAAAGTCTCAAGAGTACTTATACATGAAAACAGGAGGAGGAAAACAAATTTTAAAATGAAACATTTTCTAGCATTTCTATGGAGATTTGTTCTCATCAAACATGATAGTAGAATCTACCACATTTGGACTTCACTCCTTCAAGTGAAAAGGAGACTTTTTAGTGGAGGGAAAAAGAGGAGAGCTGAGAAAAAAAACATGAAGTTTACCCTCATCACGTTCGAATAAAGGAAGGAATAAAATGCACACTCATTTTGTTATGAAAACCTATCTTACAATACAGGAAAGTGGGGAAGAAGGAGATAAGCAGGGTGGGGGGGATGATGGAAGGGAGTGCAATGGGAGGAGGGAGCAATTTGAAGTCAACACTCGGGGAGGGACAGGATCAAAAGACAGAATAGAAACAATGGAGGGGCACGATAGGATGGAGGTAAATACAGTTAGTCTTACACAACACAACTACCATGGAAGTCATTTGCAAAACTACACAGATATGGCCCATACTGAATTGCCTGCCTTCCCAAAGGGAATGGGTGCGGAGGGAGGGATGGGGAGAAGTTGGAACTCAAAGTTTTAGGAACAACTGTTGAGTATTGTTGTTGCTACTAGGAAATAAGAAATATAGTTAATGGGGAATAGAAAGTCATCTGGCCCTACAGGACAAAAGAGAAGATGGGTACAAGAGAAGGGAGGGAGGATAGAAGAGAGGGCAGATTGGTGATAGGGGATTTTAGAATGCTCGGTGTATAGGGGTGGGGGGACGGGATAAATGGGGAAAAAATTTGGAACCCAAAATTTTGTGAAAATGAATGTATAAAGTTAAATAAATAAAGTTATATTAAAAAAAAAGAACCTTAAAGCACAATATAAATATGAGCTATTACTATGGTATAATCTACTTATGCTTTTGGGTTATCTGTACTTTTGATTCTTCAGAGATTGCTTCCTATAATGATGCACATCCATACAATGTCAACAGAATACTGGATTTTTTTTTTGGTGCCAAGTATCACCTTTGGATTATTGAAAGTGCTGTATAATTCTATAAAGACAATCCATATTACCCTCTTCTTCCTAATTAATTCTTTGTCCAAATCACTGTCTGTCCTGCTTGTGCAAGATATATTTAATGAAGGGGAAAATTTTGTCTTGTGGTTGTGTATGCTTGTGGTTGTGTGTATGAAATTGGTTAGACTGATCTTTTTCAGTTGATCATGGATCACAACTGAGGGGATCTGGCAGAAATTTGGAAGTTCAGACAAGACTATGTCATCTACAAACAATAGTACCTAGAGATTCAATAGTACCTAGAGATCCTTTTTCTTTTTGGATGCTTCTCAATGGTGAATGATTTTGTCAAGCACATATATCCCTGTTTTGTGCCTTGTTTGATATAGAAAACTGGAGCAGAGCACTGAATGAACAATTCTGCATCAGTATCAAAGAATCACCTTTGATTCAAACATATTCATGGGATATGCTGTGTTGGAGAAATGTCCTTAAGTATTCATTTTGCCCTACTGGCTGGTTCAAATGCTGTTTAAAATTATAAGCAAAGCATGACCTTTTATTCTCTATACCTTTCATTATGGCTATAAAAATTTCCTGTATTATAAAAATTGTTACAAAACCTGGGTCTATATTTCTCAAGTTATCTATACTTCAATTGATTATTCTCATAAAGATTTTTATATTAAAAATAACCCCTTCATGCTTCCTAAAAGAGCAATGAAATATAAAAAATTATCCAACTTGTGGGTCAATTGATACTTATGTCTGTTCTACAATAATTTTTGGCTATAATACAGTTCTTTTTAAAATTAGTATCTTCTCCTGTTTTAGATTTCTTAATGGTTATTACTTCAATATTTTGAAACTGCCATATCAAGAGTAGATTTCTTTTGCGTGTGACTTGATCTTGCCCAACTAATTTCCTGACTTCATTTTCTTAAATTTATTTCTACTTCCTCATATAGTATACTGAGGACTGAAGGAGTGAAGTCCAAATGTGGTAGATTCTACTATCATGTTTGATGAGAACAAATCTCCATAGAAATGCTAGAAAATGTTTCATTTTAAAATTTGTTTTCCTCCTCCTGTTTTCATGTATAAGTACTCTTGAGATGATGTCTCATAGCTTGGTCCCATGCCAAGTTTTCTGCCTTCCAGTTTTCACTTTGCTAGGTAACATTATTATGATCTTTTACCACCCGCCCCTGATATTTTGCAAATGGGTTCGTGCTTTAAATTGGCATTGCATTTGACTTCAATATTTCTCCTTTTGGCAAGGAGAAAAAAAGTGACGAACACTGAGGCTCAGGCAGGCAAAGTGAGTAGACATAGCTAACATGTTTCAGAACTTGGCTGTAAATCCAGGTATCTTGACCCCAAAGACACTCTACTATCTCTGCTATGCCATATAATTACATCACTATGAAAATAATAAGAATCCAAAGGATTATGATGCATAGATGAAGGAAAGGAATATCTACACTGAAGAGAACATGGATTTATCAGAGTATCATGGGAGACTGAATTACTATAGACTAAAATGAAGACATCCAGTAGTATGTTGCTTTGGTCATAAAATTTTCACTATATCGGTAACAAACATACTGTGAGAGGACATTATGAGTTTATCATTATTATTATTACATTTTCTACTTTAGAGGCACAGTAGCATTCACTTAGAAGTTGGAGATCCAGCTGCAAGTCTGGCACCTATACTTCTGGCTGTGGGACTGTGGGAAGGTCACTTTAATTGTTCAGGACTCTGTTTCCTCCTCTATAACATGTGGATAACAGGGATTATGCTATCTACTTCACTAGAGCTGTGAGAAAAGTACTTCATGAAATGGAAAGGACTAAAGAAATATGATTTATTGCTATTTTATCAGTGGATTTGAAGAGAAGTGGGCATGCCATGAATGAGAAGCCGAACTTTTCTGAGATTAGATATGTCTATCTGAGATAGTGATAAATACGATGGAGAGAGATACAGGTGTGTGTGTGTATATATATGTGTATGTACGTACATACATATATGTATGTGTAAACCCAAGTTGCTTCTACAAATATTATCACTTTACTGAGGCAAGGTTAGCAAGTTGTAAACACTAGGATTGTTTTCATTTTTACTTCTGCTTTTAACAAGAAAAATGTAATAAGTATTCAAATTTCCATTGCAAGGTTGTCAGAGCAAAATTAGTACATGATGAACTCTAAGATATGAATTGTTCAGAATTTACTGATGAATGAAATAAAAATTAGGCAAAATGTTAGAATCAAGAGAAAGGCTGGCAAAATGTCATTTGTCACTAGTGAGGGGTCAGTAGCAATAGCTAGTCAGCAGCATTGTTTAGCAGAGTTTTCTGTTTAATTTATGTAAGGTCCAATATGCATGGAAGGTGTATTAATGCTGATGACTTATTTTTAAAAATATATTTATTTATTTAGAATTTTTTTGTAAATTTTGTTCTCTGCCTCCTTTCTACCACCTCCCAACTCACTGAGAAGGTAAGTAATATATTATACATGTGCAGTCATGCAAAACACTTCCATGTTAGCCATATTTCAAAAAAAAAATAGAGCAAGAAAAATAAAGTGAGAAAGTTATGGTTTGATTTGCTTTCAGAGTTCAACAGTTCTCTCTCCGGATAGCATTTTTTCATTATGAGATTGTCTTGGATCATTGTATTGATCAAAATAGCCAAGTTTTTCAGTTGATCATCATTACAACATTGTTATTGCACAATTCTTCTCACTTCACTTTGCATCAATTCATAAAAGTCTTGCGATGTTTTTTCTGAAACCATTCCTTTATCGTTTCCCACAGCACAATAGTATTTTGTCACAATCATAGGCCACAGCTTGTTCAATCATCCTCTAACTGATGAGTATCCCCTTGATTCCTAACTCTACCACCTCAACACGAACTGCTAAAATATTTTCCTACATTTAGATCCTTTTCCTTTTTCTTCGATCTCTTTGGGATACAGATATAGTATGGTATTTCTAGATCAAAGGTTATGTAGTTTTTGTAGCTTGTTAGGCTTAGTTCCAAATTGCTCTCCATTATGTTTTGATCACTTCACTACTCCACAAATTCTTTAATATAACTATTTTTTTCTCAACTCCTTCAACATTTGTAATTTTTGATAAGTATGAGTCATTCCTTGAAGTTGTTTTAAGTTGCTTTTCTCAAACTCATCGCAGCTTAGAGCATTTTTAGAAACATAACTATAGATAGCTTTGATTTCTTCTTTTAAAAACTGCCTGTTCATATCCTTGGCCACTTATCAATTGGGAATGGTTCTTTGATAAATCTGATTCAGTTCTACACTCAGAATATATTGGAGAAATGAAGCCCTTTTCAGATAAACTTGCTGGAAAATTTTTTGATATTACTTTTTTACGGCTTCTTCTACCAATAATGTACTTTTCCTGATTATCCCTTTTAATTAGGCCTATTTTTGATTTTACTTTGTCTGAGATCATGGTTGTTATCCCTGCCATTTTTAACTTCAGCTGAAGGATATTAGATTCTGCTCTAATTCTTTATTTTCACTATGTATCTTTCTGTTTCAAGTGTGTTTCTTGTAAACAATATATTGTTGAATTCTGGTATCTTATCCGTTCTGTTGTCTGCTTTTGTTTTGTGAGTGAGGTCATCCCATTCATATTCACAATTATGATTACTAATTGTATATTTCCCTCTATTTCTTTTTTTTTTTTGCTTCTTTTTCTCTCTTTTTATCCTTTTCCTCCTTAAAAATCTATTTGGCTTCTAACTACTGCTTCCCTTAATCTGTTTCCCGTTTTATCATTCCTCCCATAATATCTCCTGTCACCTTCCCATCCTATTTTTATATTGGGGAAGTTATATTTCTATATACAACTGAATATGTCTATATGTTCTTCTATCTTTGAACTAATTCCAATGAGAGTAAAGTTTAAGAATTGTCCACCCCCCCACTTTACCCTGCACTATAAAAGTCCTTCCTTGCATGCCTCTTTTATGTGAGAAATTGTTTTTATTGTTCTACCTCCCCCTTCTCCCTTCTCTCAGTGCATTCCTCTTTTTACAGCCCTTTATATATATATATATATTTTTTGGAGATCATTCCAATCTAATTGACACACATTCATGTATCTATGTAAACTCTTTTAAATTGCCCTAATATTGGTTAAGTAAGGAGTTATATGTATCATCTTCCTACAGAGGAATGTAAATAGATTAACTTTATTCAGACCCTTATGATTACTCTTTCATGTTTGTATGTTTATGTTTCTTTTCATTCTTCTGTTTGAATGTATATTTTCTATTCAGCTCTGGTCTTTTCATCAGGAATGCTTGAAAGTCTTCTATTTTATTAAATATCCATTTTTTTTCCCCAAAGGATTATCCTCAGTTTTGCTGGATAGGTTATTCTTTGTTGTAATCCTAGTTCCTTTGCCTTTTGAGAGATATTTCAAGTCCTCTGCTCCTTTAATATGAAAGCTGCTAAATCTTGTGTGGTTCTGACTGTGGCTCCACAATATTTGCATTAGTTCTTTCTGGCTGTTCAAAATATTTTCTCCTTGACCTGGTATAATGTTTATTTAAATGTGAAGATCTTTCCCTTTCATTCATAGACCCATGTGACCTGCTTAAATCACAGGGAAACCTAAGTCACATGTGGTAGAGGGAGCTTGCTGAATGGGTAGAAAAGGAAGGGAGGAGCAGAGCTAGGAGAGAGTTGGCAAGAGTGGTTGGGGGCAGAGGAGAGAGGACACAGGCAAGCATAGCCAGGCTTATGAGTGTTTGTTTGTAGGAAGGCCCCAGCAGGGCTGGGGAGGAGACCTGTGAATAGCCTTGTCCCCTACAGTGCTAATGTGTATTGACTCTTGGTTACTATGACAGATTTGGCTTTCTGGTATTGGGATTTGGCTTTTGGGAGTCTGAATAAATGTTTTTCTTCTGCTTTCTAAATGGAGAGTCTGTTATACTTTGCCATTCAGAACTATGCCAGCATATTCATAGCTGCCCTCGGTGCTGTGAATATTGCCTGGGTGATACACATGGGAATTCTGGAATTTTACAATAATATTCCTGGAAGTTTTTATTTTAGGATCTCTTTCAGGAGATGATTGGTGGATTCTTTCATTTTCTATTTTACCCTCTGCATATAAGATATCGAGGCATTTTTTCTTCTTAATTCCTTGAAATATGATGTCTAGCCACTCTTTTTGATTGTGACTTTTAGATAGTACAATAATTATTAAATTATCTCTCCTTGATCTATTTTTAGGTCAGTTGTTTAGGTTTTTCCCTATGAGATATTTCATTCTTCTTTTTTCATTCATTTGGCCTTGTTTTATTGTAGAGTTATTAGTTTCAACTTGCCTAATTCTAATTTTGAAAGAATTATTTTCTTTGGTGATGTTTTATATTTCTTTTCCATTTGGCCTATTATAATTTTTAAGAAATTATTATATTCAGTGAATTTTTATGCCAGCTCTGTTTTTAACGCACTATTTTCTTTAGTGTTTGTGTGTGTATCTGCGTCTCTCTTCTACCAAGCTTTTAATTCTCTTTTCGTAATTATTTTGCCTCACTCTCATTTGTTTTCCAACTTTTTTTCTTCTACTCCTCTTATCTCTTTCTTTAACTCTTCCAGAATCTTTATTGGTCTTGTATCCAATTCACAAAAATGCATTGAGAATTTGTAGCTCTTTTCACATTATTTTCTTCTTTTGAGTTTACATTTTGGTTTTCCCTTGAACACAATAGATTTTTATGGTCAAATTCTTTTTGTTGCTGTTGTTTGCTCATTTTCCTTGACTTTGAACTTTATATTGAAGATGGGCTCTGCTCACCTGGGGATAGGGCATAACAGTGGCAAACTTCAGGCTTTTATGTGTTGCTGTTTTCAGAACTAGTTCTGAGTGTCTGCAAGTTTTTGGTGCTTCCATGGTGGTGCAATCTGGGAAGAGATATGGTCACTCTTCTTCTGGTCTGCCCTCTGGTCTTTACTCAGAAAAGTTTCCTGGTCCCCTGTAGGCATAAGCACTAGTACTCTCTCTGTCCCAGAACTGTGAACCAGAACTGTGTAAGGACAACAGAGTATCAATCAGTGGACCTAGTACCAGCCAAGAGTTTTCTGTAATCTCTTTCTGATCAGTTGTTTAACCCCATTAATGTCTCTGGGTTAAGCTCTTGAAGCTACTGCTGCTTCTGTGTCCACCGCTGCTGCTGCCTGTGTGAGCTCTAGATAGGGTTTCACCCTGGTGTCATGAATTTCTCCTGCTGACCTCCTAAGCCTTCTTAGGTCAGAAAAATTTTTCTCCTGATCTTTTGTTGGCTCTGCCTCCCCAAAATTTAATTTGAAGTACTATTCTATTGTTGTTTGAAGGGAAGCTGATAGACTTCAGCTAGTTTGCCTGTAATCCAACATCTTGACTCTATAGACAGACACTCTGATGACTTCTTAAATCTTCATTTTAAATATATTTGTAATTGTTTTAAATATTTTCTTTCTTAAATACAAATTTCATTAAAAAGATTATATATCACAATTAAATAGCAATTTAATTCATTTAGCCAGGTTCCTTAGATTCTGTTTTTGATTAAATTAATTTTAGTTTCTAACCATAAGGTGCATAGAGGAGAGGTTGTTAGCCTATTTTGTGTCATGGATCACTTTGATTGTCTGTTAATGCCTATGGATTCCTTCTCAGAATAATGCTTTTTAAAGGAATAAATAAAACATATAGAATAATGAATTGTATATTGAAATACAATGATCAATAAAATGATCAAACTAGTAAAGCTTTAGTCAATCACTGGACCGAGGGTCAAGAATCTCTGGTGCAGAGTATAAAGCAAACCGATTGAAAGAGCATTAAGATAATTTAATCCTATCCTTTCCTTTACAGATGAGGAAACGGAAGTCCAGAAAGATTGTGGTAATTACCCAAGGTTTTGTTGAAGGAATTCTTGTATTAATTATGAGAGAGCATTAGAAGACCTCTAAGTCTCTTTTGCAGCTAAGACGTTATTATTCTGTCTTACATGAACTCCAATCCCCTTACTTTACAGATGAGATAAATAAGGTCCAGAGAGGTTAAATGAGATTGGTCCATGGACTTACTTATACTCAGTGGCAAGGTTTGACTGTAGATCTCCTGACTCCAAGTTCAATGTTCTTTCCATTGTTTTTCAGAGCTTCCATAGTCTTTGAGTTCAGACTACACAAATTGACATTTAAGAAGATATTTATGAATATAATGAAATAGTGAATAGAGCTGACTGTGTAGTCCGAAGAGGGAGGTGGCTGGCATACTGGACCTGGAGTCAGGATGACCTAAATTCAAAACCAGCTTCAGACGCTTATTAGCAGAATGACCCTGAGAAAGTCACTCAACCCTCCTTGCTTCAATTTCCTCATCTGTAAAATGAGCCGGAGAAGAAAATGGCAAACCACTCTAGCTCTTTGCTAAGAAAACCCCAAATGAGGTCACAGAGAGTTGGACATGACTGAACAAAAACATAGAAAGGCCAGGGTTTAAGTCCCATCCATGAAACATACTGACCGTGTGCTTTAGGCAAGTCCCATAATCCACAGTACCCCAGGTAACTTTGAGAGTATAAGCTGTAGAAGAGGTATAGTTGTGCCTTGGTAGAGGAAGTTTGTCTTGTTGTTTTACCCTGCAGTTTCTCAATGGAAATGCTTGCACCAAAGAAGTCACAGATCTGTACCAAAGAGGTGGGGATGGTAGAGGGAAGACACTTCTACAACATATCTTACAAGTGATATCTGGTCTTTGTTTGGAATCCCCCAATGGGAATTCCTGCCTCCCAAGGAAACCCATTTCACTTGGAAACAATTTTAATTTTGGGGAAGTTGTCTTCTCCTCACCCAACCCCTTACATTTATTCTCTTATTCAGCAACACTTTGGAGAATTAGTACTGTGTGCTGAGTAATTTCAAAGGAAAGAAGATGAGACAGTTTCTGCACTTAACAAGTTTACATTCTTTTGAGCTAGGGCCTATAATGACTTTTTATAACTTTTACTCAGGTGGAAATACGTGACTAACCTTTCTAACTACTTTAAAAAATGACTATGTAGAATACAGGTTTTTATTTATATTCTCTTTCATGTACAGTAAGTTTGAGATTATTTGGAGCTCAATTTTTTTAAATAATTAAAGCAAAACTTTGAATAAATAGAGTTCAAAATAATCAGTCTTTAATTGCTACATTTTCTTCCACTCTTGCAACTCTGTAGGAACTAATACCCAGGAATTTCTTAGCAAAAAGTGACATGAAATGACATGGACAATTTTTAATATTGCTTTTGATGGCTTCCCTTGAAAACTACTTGTTTACAACCTTTGATTATTTCTAAATTGAGGAATGGCTTTTATTATGATAAATTTGACTGTATTTTGGAAATAAAACTTTTATCAGAGAAATTAACTAAAATATTTTTCCTAGTTAATTGTTTTCCTTCTAAACTTAATTGTGACACTTTCTTTAAAAGAAAAAACAAACAACATAATCAAAATTGTCTATTTTATTTTTTGTAATCCTCTCTCTTCCTGACTTGGGTTATATCTTCAAAAGATACTTTCTTCTTTGCTCTACTATTGTTTTGTTTGACTACACATATTTGTTACAGGGCTTTGCTTCATGTTTTTCCAGTGGGAAAAAGGTTAGGTGAGGAAATAACTGCTTATTAATTTAAAAAGTAATAATTAAAAAGACAAAAATAGTAACTTTACATTGAGGTAAAAATTCAGGACTTCTCATGCCTTTTACATATAGTGTACAATATTGAAAAATGTAAACTAAATTTATGAATCATAATCTTGAGAAATTATAATATATTTAATTTAAAACACTATTTTACTCAACATAATTACTATGATGGAAAGATAGACTGGTAAAATTTTATAAAGAAAGTTGGAACATAGAAGGTTTTCTATGTATTTCTAATTTTTTGAGATTTAATAAAACATAATTCATCTGTCCTTTGAATATTCTTTCATAAGGTCACCTTGAATCCTAGATCTTCCAAGGACCTTGAAAAAAAAGGATAAGAAATGATGATCTTTACTGATAGCAGTATAACAGATAACTCTATTCTATTATCCGCATCAGCCTGTAACTTGAGATCTGATTAATTTTCTTTATCATTCTAATTTAGGCTATTGTGTTCTTCTGATTATTTTTCATCAAAGCAATTTCTCATTTTAACAAACCAAAGTGATTTTCTGATGCCCTACAGGCAAAATCATTGGTTCGTTGGCTGATTTTGTACTTAAAAGAATCGAAAGGCCCTTCCTGCCTTTTTATTAGTTAACACCTTTCATTAAGATATGGTTCTTTTTCACACACAGAGTGTCAAGCTTCCTAATGATTTCCTGGCTAGATATTCACTCTTTAAATTCCTTTGTGGATCTACAAGGAGATTATTAAATTTTTTAAAAATCTGTTTTAATTGGATCTATTTCGATCTCCTTGTGAATAACATCTCAAGATTTCTTTGTGGTACTTTTGGAAGGTAAATAAATTCACTGAATTTTCCTTTTCTTTTTCTCTTTTTGGATATATCCAGCATCAAAGTCAAGTCAATAAGTATTTATTAAGTGCCTACTATGTATCAGACATGTGCTACGTGCTAAGGATAAGAAGGAAGACTGGAACAGTCCCACCTTTCAAGGAGCTTATAGTCTGTGGGGGAAATAATATGCAAATAATATAAAAACAAGACAAATTAGAGATTATCTCAGAGAATACTGCAGTATAAGGATCACTTTAGGAAATCTGCTTGCAGATGAGATTTTAGCTGGGACCTTAAGGAAACCAGAGAAGTCAGGAGGCAGGGATGAGGAGGGAGAAAATTCCAGGCATGGAAGAATAGCCATTTAAAATGTCTGAAGTTGGGAGATGGAGTGTCCAGTTCTAGGTATAGCATGGAACATCACTGAATCACGGAGTATGTAGGGGTTAGATGTAAGAAAACAGAACAGGTAGGAAAGGTGAACTACCTGTTGTTGGATTAGAATTTTTGCAAAGTATCTTTTATTTTTCTGTAACATTTAGAAGGAAATGAGTATTACATTCTCCTAGTTTGAGCAATGAAGAATCCTCAGATGCATTTGTGATCTCCTCGATTCAGGACTTCCCTCCAACAACGGAGATGGTAATCCATCTATGCCTGCTCATCTGGCTCAAATCTTGTCTTATGTTTTCAGAAAACCTGAAGTAGTAGTACCTGATTTATCTCATATCATTGAGGATGAGGTTTTCCACGCAATTGAATTTTCCAAATAAAAGAAACTTGCCTCTTTATCCACTAATGTTCTTTCCCTTTGACACTTTTAACATAAATCTTTATAAAATGGGATATATGCTTCTTTAACATATAGTAAGCATACAGGCCATAATTTAGTCATTTCTTGATGAGTTTAGGGAAATCATACGAACATCAAATATTGCTGTATGCCATGATTGCGCAGATTCATACAGTGATTTAAGATTTGTTAAACATTTCACATATTATTTTGTTTCATCACATATTTATTCCATCCTCACAATGAACATGTAAAGTAGACTCTATTATTATTCTATTTTTTAAAAATGAAATTGAGTTCTGTGAAATTATATTGACCAAGCATGGTGCTGAAGGAGAGATGAAAAAAAAAAATGGATCTCCTTCCAGAGAAAGAGGACTATGGGTATAGAATACTGTAGATGTATCTTTCTTACTCCAAGCCTGGTCCTTTATGCACTGGACCAACTACCTGCCTATGGAGAACTGAGTCAACTTTATAAAAATAAAAGCCATCCCCCACTTGATAAATGGTCAAAAGATATAAACAGACAGTTTTCAGAAGAAGAAATCAAAGCTATTTATACTCATATAAAAAAATGTTCTACTTAGAGAAAGTCAAATTAAAACAACTAGGAGGGACCACTTTACACTTAAGAAATGACAAATGTTGGGGGGGATGAGACAAAATAGATATATTAATAAACTATTGTTGGAGTAGCGAAATGGACCAACCATTCTGGAGATCAATCTGGAACTATGCTCAAAGGGCATATTGTTAATTTTACTAAACTTTTTTTTTTGCTTTCATTATTAATCTTTGTTACAAGGCATGACCTCCGGGTAGGAGAATAAGTATATTTGGAAATAAATGTACTGTGACAATAAAAACTTCCAATTCTTTACAAACAAACAGAAAAAAAAATCACCCCCATTTAACAGATGAGGAGACTGAGGCTAATAGAGATTAAATGTTCCAAGTAATTAATATCACTAGACAAGTAGTCTTAGGCTGGAAGCTAGATGATAAAGTAGCTAGGATGCAGGGCCTGGAGTCAGAGACTTTTGAGTTCAAATCCTGCCTCAGACACTTAGTAGCTGTGTATCCTCATGCAAATTATTTAACCTCTCTGATTTTCAGTTTCTTCTTTTGTAAAATGTGTATAACAATAGCACTTACCTCACAAAATTGCTGTTAGGATCAAGTGAGAAAACAAATACAATATAATTTGAAAGTCTTAAAGAGCTATATAAATGCTAGATGCTATTATCCTATGTCACTAGAATGGTGTCAATATCATTTTTAGGTCTCTCAGTAAAAATAGGGGGATGAGGTAGCACTGTGAATAGTTCAAATCTGATTTCAGACACTTACTAGCTGAGTGACTCTAGGCAAGTCACTGAACCCTTTTGGCTTCAGTTTCTTCAATCTGCAAAATGAGCTGGAGAAGGAAATGGCAAACCACTCCAATATCTCCTTCAAGAGAACCTCAAATTGGGTCACAAAGAATCATACATGATTGAAAAACATCTGAACTACAAAAATAAAATTTACGCAATAGCTCTATTTGATCTTTGTAAAGTATAAAAGAAATTATTAAAAGACTCTCCTTTATACCCCTTTCTTCCCCTATTCCAGTTCATGGAATCCCCTGCAAACGAGGAGCAATGAGAGGTATTAAGATATTTATTTCTACTTCTGCATGACTAGCAATCACACGCTTTGAATGTAAAAGCCAGTACATAATACAATATTCACTTTCTATTCTTATGGCACATAACACTACTGTTTAAAAATAGTAGATGTACTGTTAGGATATCCTTAGGTAGTTGGATATATTTTCTGCTTATTCACTTTAGCATTTTTTGATAACCTCTCTGTACTCCAAAGAGCTCTCATATTAAAGAAGGTCAGATAGAGCCTTTGCAGACCACTTATAAAAGATGACATGTAATTTACTACAAAAATTTACCTGCAATTTTATCTCATGCAGGATTTTAGAAATGCTGAACATGATCCAAATTGAGGACTTAAAAAATATGTTCTTCAATTAGATTCCTTTAAAAATGTCTAAACCCATCCTTGGCTATTCACACATAATTTCAATTGACCTGCTGCTGATTATTTCTCTTTTGTATTTAATAACTAGTTATTGAATTAGGATCAAGGTTTTCCCCCTTTTCTACTTCCTCATCCAGAAATTAACCAGTGTGGGAAATCTTGGACAGAAATATAACCAGACAGGATGACTATCTCATCAAAGACAGTAAAGAAATTTTAAGTTTAGGTGAATGCATGGATTCCTGTTCATTGTTTTAACTCAGATAAGTCTGGGAAAATGTGGATTATCTCTTTTGTCAGATGGGTGATATGGGTATTGATAAAATCTCTTTGATCAAAATTTGGGTGCTTGGTATGTCAAAGGAATAGGTCCACCTCTCATTATAATACTCAAGCTCATTTCTTTTTAACCAGTCAGAGTTGATTGCCACCCCCAGGAACACCCACCATTCCAAGGGTGTATAAGTGTTGGATTGGTTCCATGAAGGCTTTTGGCATTCGAGGGTGTCACTGACCCACTTTATTGGTAATATGCTAGCATGATTAATAAAATGATTAATTACCGAGAAGTTATATCTTCTGAACCTTTTAAGCATCATGTTTTCTTCCCCTCTCTTTCCCAAGGTCGCACACATAATGTCTGAGGCAGGATTTGAATCAAGGGCTTTGTGCCATTAAGTTTAATGATATATCCATTATATCACAATGCCTATGGACCTGGAGTCAGAAAAAAATTGAGGATTGAAAAATCCTGCCTCTAACATTTCCTGGTGATGTAACTCAGAATCAAGAAGACCTGATCTAGCCTCAAACTAGCTAGGTATATGACCCTGGGAAATTCATTTAATTGCTACTTGCTTTAGTTTCCTGCTCTGCAAAATGGGGATAATAACGATAAATGTCAAACCAATAGGAGCTTGGAATGCTGTCTCAGAGGTCAGGCACAAGTAGTCCATATGAAAATTTGGAGTGGAGATGTCTCTAAATTCATGCATTTCAAATTTCTTTTGAGCTACTATAGTTCTGCTTCACTCATAGAGCACAGTGCCTTCTTTGATTCTGGCATGTCATGTTGGGCAGACCTTTGCCAGTATCTCCCAATCAATTCCAAAATTCTTCAGAGAGACTTGAGAGTGTACTTGATTTGCTTCTTCTGACCCACTCTTCTGAGCACCTGCTTTGCATGAGTTCTCTAAAATAGTCATTTAGCCTCAGTGGGTTACTGAGGCTGAGTGTCTTCATGTTCCATTGGGTTATGGTGGATATCATCCCCCCATGTGGCTCAACCTTGTCAATGTGCTGGACCCTGGGTCCGTGTGTGTGTGTGTGTGTGTGTGTGTGTGTGTGTGTGTGTGTGTGTGTGTGTGTGTGTGTGTGTGTGTGTGTGTATGGACTGAATGTTATAAGCAATTCAAGATGTTTTCAACATCTTTGAAGTGATATGAAAGTAACAAATTTTACTATTTTCATATTTATTCTCATGAGAAAACAAAATACGTATATAATCCTAGTGCTCAGGATATGGAAAACAAGAGAGAGTAGTGGAAAGACAGATGAACCTGGTCAGGTTCAAGACGAGTTGACTTGGTCCTGGTCCTAGTTCTGTCACTAACTAGGACCTTAAACTAGTCTCTTTCCCCTCTGGGCCTTAATCTTCTTCCCTGCAAAATCAGGGTGCTGGAGTACATGGTCTCTTCTATCCTCTCCTATTCTAACAGTTTTTGACTCTGTGGAGGCAGCACGGTGGCATAGAAAATAAAGAAGTGGAATAGGCATGTTAAAAGACCAGAATCCAAATCCATCTCAGACACTTAATATGTGACCTTAGGCAACTTACTTGACTCCTTTGTGTTTAGAACTAATTCTTTATTGTTTGTTCCTTTCAGTCTATCCAAATCTTCCTGACACCATTTGAGATTTTCTTGGCAAAGACACTAGAAGAGTTTGCCATTTATCCAGATCATTTTATAGATAAAGAAACTGAGGCAAAAAGGATTTACTGACTTACCCAGGGCCACACAACTAGTAAGTACCTGAGGCCAGATTTGAACTCAGGTCTTTCTAACTTCAGGTCCTAAGATCTCTCCACTCTACTATCTAGGTGCTCTAATAACTTCCTTAGGGCTTATCAACGAAGTCTAATAGGGTAGCGATCTAGGGGAAGCTCCCCAAATTCAGGAAATCATGTATCCTATGCATAGGCTATATGATTCCTAGAAAGCTGAACCAATTGTGCAGTATCTGTTCAATTTCAAGGATGGGAAGATTCCCTGGGAGTGGAACTGCTATAACTCAGGAAGAGAAAACCTCTTAACTCACTCATACAATGGTTTTACCTAGAGAACTCTACCTTTTTTTTTTTTTTTTTTTAAGATCAAGCTTGCTTACTTTTGTGCTGTTAAAAACGACCTGGAAAAAATGTTTCTCTTTAGGTGAGGGATGGTAGGTTCTTTCTTCTGTGGCAGAATCACAAGCTGTTTCCTTGAGACTACTTTTACCTCAGCGATGAAACGTGAGACTGGTGCTTTAAAAAAGTAAAAGGTCACATTCAAGCGCCATAACTGATTCAGCCATTCTCCAATTGATGGACACACTATCATTTTCCAATTGTTTGCCACTCCAAAAAAAGCTGCTGTAAATAAATTTGTATACATGGTTCCTTTCCCTCTTTCTTTGACCTCAGCCTGATCATCTCAATGGTGGACCATGATTTCAAAAGTCAGATGCTAAGGAAACATTCTACCACTTACCACCCACCTACTATCTGATAGAAATGGACTCAGCAGATTGAAACTTTTTTTTTTTTTTTTGAGAGAGGGAAGGAGGGTTGTGTTGTGGGGACACACTAACATAGGAATTTGTTTTATTTGACTATACATGTTTGTAACAGGGGTTTTGTTTTGTTTTCTTTTTTGGGAGTGGGAGTATAAGTGGGAGGAAGAAAAGGCAGGCATTTGAAGGAACTTTAATTTTAGTATAAAGTCTTTACAAAGAGGAAAGGGCATTAAAGAAAGAAAGCTAAAGCATGTCATGTATAGCAAGGATTCCCTTGACACTTACTGAGTTAGTCAAAGATGGGAAGAATTTCATAGTAAGAAAATAATAAAAAGCTATGTACAAACAAATATGATATTATTTGAAGGAGGGAAACCAGGGAAAATTTGGTGATGTAAAAAAAAATTTAAAAAAGACATCAATGTGATTTTACTTTTTTTAAAAGTGAAAGCAATGAGTTATTTGAAGGCAGAGACAGTTATTGCTTTTCTTTGTATTCCCATGGCCCAGCACAGTGCCTGGAACATAGCAGGCACTTAATAAATTGGGAACTTAGTAGGTACTTCATAAATTGGGAACTTGGGAACTTTTTTAAAAAAATTAAAAAGCATGCTTCGTGTTCTCTTGTTCTTCACTGTCCTTCCTTTTAAAAGGTGTTAGATCCAGGACGTATTAAGGAATTATTAAAAAATTCTGAACTGTCACTTTTTCTAATACAAGTTCACACAGTATTCTGTATTATACTTCTGGAGGAAAGATTCTTATTTTGAATTTTGAAAGTATGATTTACAATGTGATCATAAAAATATATACATATAGCAGAATTGCTTCATAATTAAGAGTGAGTGGACATGCGTGGCATGGGAAAAGAAGAGGAATCATTCAAAAACTTCAATTTTTATATTCAAAAGGTATGACTTAAAACAAATAAAATGATTAGCCACAGTCAAAGCTAGAAGAAAATGGCAGCAGTCACGTAATGAGATGTATAACTGGGGCACCAAAGGCCCACATGTGGATAAAAACTGATTGAGTTAAGCATTTGCTGAAATTACTTTCTATCAGTGGCTTGAAAAGCAATCAGAAGAAAGGCCTACTGGTTTAAAATGAAAAGGCTTACATGTAAACCCGGTCTAAGTCCAAGGTATTGATTAGGTGAGTATTGAAGAGGAATTCTCACATTTCGCAAATTTCATAGCTTAGCAATCATCCCTGCCTGTGATGTTCATATTGAATCTCATAGAAAACATAAATGAAAAGGAAAGGCAGGAAAAAAATCAAAAAGGTAATCCATTTGTAAAAATGAAAATCATGTTTCTCTCATATTTGTGTTTGTATCATATGTAGCATGTGTTATGTACTGTTGGGCTATTTAAATCAACTCTTAATGACTCAAAAGGTTATTTGTATATGGATTTATTAATAGACAAAATAATGTGGATGATCAAAAAATAATAAATATAAGCATTCATGATTCTTTCATATTGGAAAACACTTTCAGCCAGCGTTTGACATTGACTCCCAGTTAATTCATATAAACAAATGTCCAAGAGATGTAATTCCTGAAATAGACATCTTAAAAATGAAGGGATGAGGAAAAGCAAGGGGGAGGGGAGATAAGAAGGAAGGAATAGTTGCCCAGTTCAGATTTTCCCAGTTGGCATTTTTGAATGATCCTGTTGGACTTTTAAAGTCCTTGACCACCTGGTCCCTGCCTACCTTTTCATTCTTCGTACATTTCACTTCCTACCTCATACTTTTGCATCCAGTTCACAATGGCCCTAGTTGCTGTTCCTATGACATTCCATCTCCAGATTTCTTGCCTTCCCACTGGCTGTCATCTCTGCCTGGAATGTTCTCTCCTTTCTTCATGATTCAGCTCAAAGCTCACCTTCTGCAAGAGGTATGTGATGCAGTGGATAGAGAGCCCCCTGGCTCTACAGTCAGGAAGACTCATCTCTGTAAGTTCAAATCCAGCCTCTGCCACTCACTAGTTGTGTGACCTGGACAAGTCACTTCACCCTGTTTGCCTCAGTTTTCTCATCTATAAATGAGCTGGAGAAGGAAATGGCAAAACATTTCAGCATCTTTACCAAAAAAGCCTCAAATGTGGTCACAAAGTGTCAGATACAAATTACCAACAATAACATCAATAAATGCTTGTTGATGGTGATGATACTGCTTAAGAATTAGTTTTTTTAAATAGTTTGGACTTAAAATTATTAGTTTAACTTAAATCAGAGGATCAGTGCAGAGGCAGAAGATTGGCAAATAATTTTTAAGGGGAGAAAAAAAAAGTTGTTCTTCCAAACATCCTGGCCAAACAGGAATCCAAACAGGGAATGGGAAAGAGAAGTATGGCAGCTGAGACAGCACTCGTTATCTTTGGAATCAGAAGACTTGGCTTCAAATCCTACCTCTCCGTTTAGTATCAATATGAAGAGTCTTTTCACTTCCCTAGGTCCTCCTTCCTACAAAAGGGGGGATTGAAATATGGCCTATGGAGTCCTTTCAGCTCATTAGCTGATACTTTAAATGAGGTACAGCTGAGTTGGGGACCTAGTTGAAAAAGTTCCCTAGCTACAGCAGCAACTGGTTACAAATCTTTGGAAAGACTAGTTCTGCTAGCAATCTGTTCGTTTCTACCATGTTTAAATAACATATGCCTTAAACTGTTCAAATAAAAGATAAAAGAAAAAAAGGCTTAGTTCTTAAAAAACATCTATTCCCCCAGGATAAGTTGATCACCTGATATCTCATCACCAGGAAAAATGATTTAGGTTTGAATATACTTACCCCTTCACAAATCACCCTCAACTGCCCCTCCCCTTTGATTGGAGGCTGGCAACAAATTCCTCCCAAATCCTTCCTTTATAAAGTGCTCCCAAGGTGCCTGGTAACTCCATTTTCTATCTGCATCTCTGCTTGGCTTTGAGTACAGGGAACAACATGGCCCCTTGCATGGTGTTTTCTAATCCTCCCCCACCTACTTTTCAGTTTCCTTTTGTTACTGTCTTCCCCAATTAGATTGTAAGTTCCTTGAGGACAGGGATTGAGGGTCTTTTTCTTATTTGTATCTCTATAACTTAGCACAGTGCTTGGCACATAGTAGGCACTTAAATGTTTATTGAATTGGAGTTCGATAAATTCAATACAAGAAGTATTGAGGGTCTGACATGGGTAAACCACCTTAGCTAGGTGCTAGGGAAACAAAGGGCAGTTAGGTGGCCAAATGAATAGCATGCTGGGCCTGGAGTCAGTGTAAGACTAGTAAACATTAGCACACAGGAGGGCTGCTACCACAGGTTAACTCTTGAGCTGGTCAGACAGAAAGGACAGGAAGCCATCTTTGGAGGGATAAATAATCTACTTTATTCTGGTCTAGTCTTCTCCAAAGGGTTGCTGATAATGGGAGCACCAATTCCTAGCATTCCCTATCACCCTTCTCATAGGGGTCAGTGAGAAGGGGGCTCAACTACCCCATGTCTCCATCAAGACAGGCACAACAGCTTGTACATTCCACTAAATCCCCTCAAGCCTCAAAGAGGGCTGGTCTGGGCAAACACAGATTGCCCCCCAAGCCTTGATGTTGACTATCAAGGCACACACAGAATTCCAGCTTATACATTCAACCCTAAGGGTTCCCCACTCACTGACCAATGCCCACCTGCTTTATAGGGCAACAGACAAGGAAGGCATTTTGCTATCAGTAGCCTCACTAGCTTACATTATCTCACCATTATATCTCACTGCTCACGGCAGATATTTACAGTTTAAGTACAATTGTTTACAGTATTTATCATTATATAATGTTGCACAAGCATGGTGGGGATGTTCACAAGTCATGAGGCTGAGAAATGGAGATTGTTATGGCCATGGATCCTGGGAAATTAAACTCTAAGAAAGAATAAAAAAAATCTACCTTTCACACGCTAAAATCCACTTTACAGTCAGGAACGCCTGCATGTAAATCTGATCTCAGATATTTGCTAGCTGTGTGACCATGGGCTTGTGTTTGCCACAGTTTCCTTATCTGTAAAATGAACTGAAGAAGGAAATGGCCAACCATTCCAATATCTTTGCCAAGAAAACCCCACATGGGGTAATGAAGAGTTAGCAGTAACAGCAACAACAGATACAAAGGAAATAGAAGAATTATCCTCCAGGGGCATACTCTTTGCAGTAAAAGAACCCAGGCTAGAATTGAGCTCAAGTTTTGAGAACTCAAATGACCCTCCATGTATCCAGGTGATCCAAAGGAGTAAAGGAAACAGAATCAGAAGGCTATGTGCAGATAGAAGCCACTAGGGAATTCAGTCATGTCTCTGTCATATTTTCCTGTTTGGGGAAACAACTCAACAGACAAAGGGAATGGCTGGTCACTAAGGAGGGCAAACTTTGATTGAAGGAATGCAGAGAGGAAGCAGAAAAGCCTTTGTTATCGTTAGCTTAAATGGCCAGACCAGCATTAATTGAGGAGTTAGGATTTAAGTAGAGATCTAAAGCTCCAAGTCCAAGACTCAGGTTCATCCCTAGATATTTGTTGCTTCTAGCAGCGGCAGCCCCAGCAGCCAACAATTTCAAGTCTTCACTCTAGGGAGCAGCTGAGACAGAGCAAGGCTGCAAGTTTTGCCAAGACTTCTGAGAGTGTTATACATTTAAAATGGAAGTAGAGCAGGTTTCATATAGAGCACGGCAATTCCCTCAAGGGCTGTGCTTTGGGGGGTCTCTGCTGTACTTCAAGAAAAAAAAAGTGACTGATCACAGACTATGACAAGGGGGGCAGGAAGAGAGGAGAAGGCTGCCAAAAGAGAAAGACCTGAGGCTTGCACTCCTGTGATCAATTTATAGGCCCCCCCACTCCCATCGTGAAGAGAAACAGAGACCCAGATAAGCTATCACCAACTTGAAGGCAGAAGATCCTGGTGTGATATCCTTTTTATTCTTTTCAGACTAATGGGGCTAGCAGCAGTCACCTAAAGTTTATACAGGACATTTTCAGTCTATATTAGAATTTAATAGGTAGTTAGATGGCCCAGTGAATAGAGCTTTAGTTTGAGTCTGGGAGAAATAAGTTCAATCACTGCCTGTAGACATGTATCAGCTGTGTGACCCTGGTCAAGTCACTTAGACTTTTTCAGCCTCAGTTTCCTTACCTGAAAAATGGGAATAATCATTTCACTTACTTCTCAGGGATATGGTAAAGACTGAATCAGATAATATATGTAAAGCCCTTTGCAAACCTTAAAGAGCTATAAAATTGCTTGTTTATTTTAGACCTTAGATTTCCAAAGGGAAAGGAGAAAAGAACAGGAGCAAAGTTTTAAATCTACACAACCAGATACGATCATATATCCTCCTTTGTTGCCTCCCTGCCTTCCTCACCGCCCCCCAAAAGAAAAGCAGTTCATAAAACTGAGTGTTGATCTCAGCAGGAGGGAAAACACAATCTTACTCCACAGAAATGATTTAAAAGCATGTGATAGCTTGAATATAGTGGGCCACCTTCTAACTTTAAAAAGAAAAAAAGCCCCCAGAAGTTTTATAATTGCTTTTAAGCCCAGGTAGGAATAGTTTTGAAAGAAATGCTATTTCAAAGGGTTTAGTTAAAATGATTTACCTGTAGGTTTTAAAGAGCATTAAGTGCTTTTTGAAAAGAATTCTGATTTGTGCTGAGTATGGATGGTGCTTAAGAGCCTGTGCCCTTGAAAGGTGTACCTCAGGAGAGGCATTCACCAGGAAAATGCAGGCCTTAAATACAGTTGGGTGTTTGTTTCCAAGACTGCTTTCCTGCCTATTAGCATTTAAACCACCCACCAAGGCTTTGCTAATACTCTCATTGAGAAAATGAGAGACAAGGAGGTTCACACCTTTGCTACTGCTACTCTTTTTAGTGTTAATTCATTGAAAAACTGGGCTAAAGAGAGAGCCAAGTGTGAATCGTTCTTTTTAAACTTCACAAAATCACATTGACATTATTATTATTTAATTTTCCTAGTGACTTGAGATTTTTTAAAATTTTTTTCATAATACAATTGACAATTGCCCTTTCCTTTTCTTTCCTATTTCATCATATTGAGATTGATTTCCATGTTTCTTTTTACTTAATGACTAATGAGAACAGCCACCAATTCTCCTTTCTACCTTAAGAGAATAATTCTAAGTAGTCTATTATCCTTTTTTCCCCCTATAAAACTTGTTCTCCAAGGAATTCAGAATACTTTAAATTGCAGAATCATTTCTCTTTATCACTTTAGACACTTACAAGCTCTGTGAACCTGGGCAGGTCATTTATACTCTGTTCCTCGGTTTTCTCATCTTTAAAATGGGGATAACAAAGGTACCTACCTCCCAGGGTCTTATGAGTAACGTGTTTAGTGCAGTGTCTGATACATAGTAGGCTCTATGTAAATTTTAGCTTTTATTACTTATCAGGTAGTTTGATCTGTCATATTACATTTTGGGAAAATGAGGCAGAATTAAAGAAGGTAAAAAAAATCCACTAAGGCATTGGGCACACCAATCCAGTCCACAGAAATTGTATCAGCCTTCAGAAATTCATTGCTGAGAACTAATTGTGTACAGAGCAATGTGCTATTATTATTGTGGGGTTTAGAAACATGAATGATATTACACTGCCCTCAATAAGATTACAATCTGGAAAGGACAGAACATAGGAGAGTCAAGAAGAAATACAATATAGAACAGAATGTAAGAGTACTTGAAGGAAGTACCCTCCAAAATGTTTTATGTATGAGTTAGGAACTGAGGAATCTCCCCCCCACTTTTTTTTTTTTTTTAAAGAAATGAAAAATCAGGGAAGTTTTCATGACCTTTGAGTTGGGCCTTGAAGGATGGACAGAATTTCTATTGATGTGTCCTAATCACCTCAGCTGCAAATTATCCTTCCTCTTCCTCAAGTTTTTATTCCTCCTTAAGACTCTTCTATTCTCCCTACTCCAGCACCACTTATCCATTCCTACCACAACTCCTACTGTAGGAGAAAGGTGTGACATAATGCAGATCATGGAACTGTGGAAAGACACAAACCAAGCCAAGTCAATATGTTTTCATTAAGTGCTTACTATGTATCAGGCACTGTGCTAAGTACTTTACTAAGATTAAGTTATGGTTTGTAGATGAATATGAGCATTTCAGTTTACTCTAATTAAATATTTTTTTCTTGTTCAATTATTTTAGTTGTGTCTGGTCCCATTGTGACTATATCTGGGGTTTTCTTGGCAAAGATGCTCCAGTTGCCATTTTCATCTTTAGATAATTTTACATATGAGACAACTGAGGCAAACAGGGTTAAGTGACTTGCCCCAGGTCATACAGCTGGTAAGAGTCTGAGGAAGTATTTGAACTCATAAAGATGAGTCTTCCTGACTCCAGGCATGACACTCTATCCACTGTTCCACCTAGCTGCCCTCCAATTAAATATTATTACTTTTTATTAACTATAATATTTCTATTATTTCATGAAATTATTTCAAGTATGGCCCACACCATGAGTGAGAATTGGATCTGGACAATTCTGAACTAAGGAGAGAATAACTAATTAATTATAAAAAAAAAGTAGATCATAAATTAGCGCTAGAAAGGATCTTAGGACACATCAACTCTAACCTCATTTTACGCATGAGGAAACTGAGTTTCAGAAGGCTTAAATGAATTGCCCAAAGTCACACTGGTAACAAGGGAGCAGGCCTAAGATTTAAACCAAAGTCTTCTGACCCTTAATCTAGTATCCTTTCCATCATACCATGATGCTATCAGATAGGAAGAGGTAAAAACAAAAACACCACAGTTCAGACGTTTATTTAGGAGACCTGAGTTCAAGTTCCAGATTGACCCTTTATTAGCTATGTGAATATTAAAAAGTCACTTGGTCTTTCCCATATCTATAAAATGATGTAACAGATACTACTCCCCAAGTAGGATTATTTATAAAGAAGAGGTTACGCAAAGCCTAAATTCTTACCTAAAGTCTATGTAATTTGAAAATAATGGTGGGTTTTAAAATACTGTACTAGTGGGAATGGGGCATCTAGGTGGTGCAGTGGATAGAGCACCAGAGCAGGTGTCAGGAGGACCTGATTCCAAATCTCATCTCAGACACTTCACAGCCTCATCCTGGGTCATCTCCAGTCATCTTGGTGAGTATCTGGTCACCGGATTCAGATGGCTCTGGAGGAGAAGTGAGGCTGGTGACCTTGCACAGCTCTCACTCAAAATAAAGTTAAGTGCAAGTCATATTGCCATTTCTCTGATGGTATGGTCTTCTTTGGCAATGAAGGACGAATGCATACAACATATACATACTAGTAGGAATAAGAGCTCTAACAAATTCTAGCAACGTTGACAGGTTTTGCTTAAGGGATAGGTCATATTATGTTAGGACTAGCTTTTCTTACTTCGGAAAAGGGCCATGACCAGCTCTGGTCACCAAATGATTTTGTTTTTTGGTTTTCGGGTGCTTTTCTTTTTTTTTTGCTATAGCAAGCTATAGAGTGGATGATATCCTTAATTATTTTCCATCTATTATTAAGGAAAAGGAAGTATCACAATGGGAGGTTTTCCGGTGATACCTGAGAACACAGATTTTTTAAAGATGATCTTGCCCACTGTATCCCCTCATAATCAAGGTTATTGTTGCAGTGATCTAATTTGTAATTGGCACTCAAATTCCCATTAAGGGCTGCCATGGTTAAATTAGATCATGATTTATGCAAAAACTGAAAAGAAGTGACTATGTGACTCTCAGAGGAAGAAAAAAAAATCTCAGCTGTAAAATGCCTCTTTTTTTTTTTTTCCTAAATGTCCTCCGAATTTTCTCTCTACTATTTTATGTTCATTAAAGAGCCACTGGGGGAGGTACGGGGATCAGTCAGTGGCATGTACTTAGATGCTTGAATTCCCAAGTATTTTAGATGTAGTTTGTATTAAGGACAAATTAAGCTGAAAGTTGTAGTCTGGGGGCCTTCGAAAAAGAAAAGCCTTTAAGCAACTAATGACTTGTTCAAGTTGTGCCTTTGTGGGAAACATACCAGGGAACTTGGGTAGCAATTTATAGTAACTGTGGTAAATGAACCATAATTAGCGGTAGAATTTATGAACTGTTTGCTAAACTGATAATTAGCTAGAGATGTAAAGGCACAAAGTGAAGGTGTTCATAGCACAACAGAGCAAGACTTCTGTGATCAGGTATAGCTTAAACACATTGAGTTCAAGCTATCTTATCTTCTTTCGGGAGCTTGTCACATCTGAAAAATGGAAAGCATGAAGAGGGAGGAAGAGAGAGAGAGAGATAGAGAGAGAGAGAGAGAGAGAGAGAGAGAGAGAGAGAGAGAGAGAGAGAGAGAGAGAGAGAGAGAAACAGAAAAATTGAGGAACCTCAGAGAAGAATTTTTGGAATTTCTATGTGGCTATATTAAACTTCAGGAAGTAAATCTAGCAGAAATCATGAGGGTTTTTTGGAGAGAGGCCTTCAATATTTATGGAGGGAACTAATTAGCACATTTAGACTGTTTATATAGTACCAATCATTCTGATGAAAAGTGGCTTATTTGGATAATTGATGATTTTCTTGTACTTCTACTTAATTAGCACCATGTAGACAGCATCAGGCACTAGTATTTTTAATGTTGCTAGACACGCTAAATGAAAACAATGAGAGGTCTTTCAATATACTGGATATAAAACCCAGTTTCATGATCCTGCCCTGTCCTCAAAGAAATGACTTAGACATCCAATCAATGTGCGCTGAACTAAATGAGATCTGTACTATGGACCCTGTTTACATGTTTAGGGATGGAAGAATTATGAATCTCACTCTCACTTTATCTTCTCAGCACATATTGGCTTTTGGCCAAATTGATCCAAACATATCTAGGGGAATAGAATGATAAATACTTTGTAAATGTTAGAGGGCTATAGGAACGTAAGTAGTCTAACTTCACTGAGTCTCAGCTGCCTCATAACTGATATGAGAAATACGTGCACTTTTTCCCCAAAATTATTTGATTCCTATAATAATGTCTCTGATTTTATTAAGAATCACAACCCAAAAGGACTACCCATAGTGTCAACACTGTATATAACATTTTTTCCTCAGAATTTGATTTTGTATATGATATGATCTTCAAATCTCTCTTTTTTTAGTACTTATATTTCCTAAATCACAAAGTTGATTCTAAGGATAAAATAATATTATATACATTAAAGCAGTTGTAAACTAGAAGACACTATAGAAATATTTTATTATAAGTTTAGGTAGAATTCCACCACTTATTTGAATATGGGAATTGTGTTCAAATTATGGGACCATGTTGCTGGAAATGTGAATTTTTTTCACAGTAGTATTCTTCAAAGTGCAATGATCTATATCTACAATATTTTAATTGGGGGCAGTGTTTTCAAAAACTCTAATATCACCTATAATATCACAAGGAGAAAGCTAGAATTAGTTTTGAGGTGAATATTCTTTTTTGCTTACAATTTGACAACACTTTTTCTGTTTGTTGAAACTGAGATTAGATTCCAGAATATTCTTATTAATAGACCTGAGATTCAATGTTTGAAGATCCTTCACAACTTAGTTATTGTCTTTCTCTTAACCCTTTCAGTAGGGTTCAACCCTTTTGAATCTAAAAAGCATCACCACCGCAGACACCTTGATGGGTCACTTGCCTCTGAGTCAGAAGCAGCTCACGAGTCTTATTGTTACATTTTGATAACTTTTGTTAGAACCAGAGTCTCTGATTCCTAAAGTAACTTAAGACATCATCATGCCTAGGACCCTACCCATTGAAAAGACTACCCTTTAGAGCATCCCTGACAGTTATCTAGCGTCCACTGAAGGGGAATTCACTACCTCACAAGTCAACCTATTTCATTGTTAGTTTTAAGTATTAGAAGGTTCTATTTTATATTGAGATGAAATCTTTCTAAATTCCTTCCACTGGTCCTATTGTACCCTTCGTAGTTACATCTCTGTTCCATGTGATAAACCTTCAGATAACTGAAGACAGTTATAACAGTATTTCCCCAAACATTTTCCACAGAGATCTTCAGAGGTTGAAATCTCGGATTAGTTATTTACATGACAATGTAAATTCATTGAAACTCTGTGGATCTTATTGTTCTCATCCGTAAAATGCTACCATCTTTGCTAGCTCTTAATCCTACGTTCTTATGATATAGATATTCCATCAATGTTGTTCTGGGGCTCTTTACTTAAGGAATATCTCAGGATAGAGGTGTTTGGGGAAAATGTTGGAATATAATATAGAAATTTTTGCTTATTTTCATGCAAAATGCCCTGTCTTACATCTTAATAACGTATAATTAATATTTTAAGTGAAACTATCACTACCATGTGTTCCTATCATTTATATCAAATATATGTATACACACACACACACTAATTTGATTGAATCTTGATGCAGATAACATATAGAAGAGTAAAAAACATATAGAAGAGTATAGACATAAAAAAATATAGAAGAATTCACAGATTAGTTGAACAAGCCTTGTGCCTTGATCAGTTGAACCAAGTGATGAAATATAAAAACTTGAGTGGTATTCTAAATGAACTTACAAAAAGAATCACTTAGAAAGGATCTACCTCCAAAAGGTTGAGCTCTGAAATTTACACACACACACACACACACACACACACACACACACACACACACACACACACACTCTTTGCTTTCACTAATCCTTTTACTCCTTTCATCCATTCCCATTTCTTCCAGTCTATCAATCCTCTGGGTTCAGCAGATTCTAGGTATATCATAGACCTAGATATATCATTTTAGTGATGCTTTTCTTAAACACCTCTTCCTTCCAACTGCCCCTTCTAAAATCCAAACTAAACTTCATCAGCTTTATCAATTTCCTCTTCTCCTGTTACTGTTGCTGTTTAATTGTTTCAGTTGTATCCGACCCTTCTTGATCATATAGGGTTTTCTTGGCAGAGATATTGGAGAGGTTCACCGCTTCCTTCTCCAGCTCATTTTCCAGAGGATGAAACTGAGGCCAACAGGGTTAAGTGACTTGCCCAAGGTCACACAGCCTGAAAGTGTCTAAGGCCAAGTTTGAACTTAGAAAGATGAGTCTCCCTGAATCCAGGTCAGGCACATTATCCACTGTGCCACCTAGGAGCTCTCTGCTCCTCAGCTACTATAAATTGACAGAGCAGTCTTCACTGCTTCTCAGTAATTCTTTTCACTGTCTCTTGTAGACTCCTTCCAGTGATCCCCTAAATGATTTCTCTTTCTCTTCTCCTCTCTAAAAAAATAGCCTGAAATAGCTTAAGACCAACATTCCCCCCAAACTGCTAGACCAGTATACCTATGGATGGGTTAAACTTAATATGTTTAGTAGCAAATGCATTAAAGAATGACAGAATCTTTGAAGTGGAAGTGACCTAGTAGGTAACCTAAGGAAACCTCTTCCCCCATGAAAGAATCTCCTATACAATATTCTTTGAAAATATCATCAATCTTCTTTCACACTTCCAGTGATGAAGATTTACTGTTCCGTGAGATAATCCATTCTATTTTTGGACAGTCCTAATCTTTTCAAAATTCTTCCTTGTAAAATGAAACCAAACTTAACTCTCTTTAAGCTCTACTAGTTCTAATTCAGCTCCCTAGAACTAAACAAAATAATCTTCCATATCAACTCTCCTTTAAATTATTTTGTTCTTTAGAGTAAAAATCATTAGATTCTACAACCAATATTCATTTAAAAAATGCTTTTCTAGACCTTTCATCATCTGAGTTACCCTGCTCTGGAAATGTTTCAATTTGTCCCCTCTAAAAGTATGAAAACCAAAAAAACTGAGAAGTTATTGAAATGTGATCTGATCAATGCAGAGAAAATAGTGCCACTCTTTTTTTTTTTTTTGGATTCTATAGTTCTAGGAATAAAGTCTAATGCTGTATTATGTTGGGATATAATTACATCATTGATGCCTCATTAAACATTCAGCCAACTAATATCCCAGCTGATATACAAAGTTTCTTCCATCCTATGTTGGTACTATCCAATTATTTACAGATAGTCCATAGATCTGGCATTCTGCTGATCGGCCACCTTAGAAACTATAACACTAAAAGCAAGGATTCCAATTTATACAACACTTTACCAGTTTTCATAATATTTTCCTCACAATAAATCTGTAAGCTAAGACATAAGTTTTACTATGACTTGCCTTTTTAAGTCCTTGTTAATTGAAGAGAAGGCAGTGTGACATAGCAGAAAGAGAAACATATTTGAAGTCCATGGGTTCAGCTTCCAGTTCTGCCTCTTACTCTTTAAGCTAACATTGGGCAAATCATTTCAATTCCCTCAGTCTGTTTCCTTACCTGTAAAATTAAGGGGTTTGCTTAGGTAAACTGTAGGGTGCCTAAATTTATATTCTATACCATTTTAGAGTGATGAATTATTTTTCTAAGTGTTTATAAGCCATCATAAAAATAAATCCTCGAGAAGGGGTTCTTAATATTTTACTATGTCATTGACCCCTTTAACAATATGGTGAAGCCTGTGACTCCTCAGAATAATGTTTTTAAATGCATAAAATCAAACACATTGACACTATAAGGGAAATTAATTGTATTGAAATACAATTATCAAAATGTATATACATGCAGATGCAAATATGCATATTTATATTTAAGAACTTCCATTCTAAACTTTGGCCAGTAATTGACATGAAGTTCAAGGATCTATTGCTTTCTAAAATATTTTCCCTTCTAAAATATTTTCTTCTCTCAGAAAATCATGATGTTTGCCAGTCTCCAGTCTTCTAGTACTTATTCCTTTTCTATAATTCCTCAACAAGCAGTTCACAGAAATTCTGAACAACAGTTACTCAAGGTTAGAAATGACTTTGGAGGTCATCTGGTCTACTCCTCATTTTATGACTGAGGAAACTGAGTCTAGAGAAAGAAAACCTTGTCCCAGACAAAAGGAAGAACCACAATTCATATTCAGGGCCTTCTGATCTCACCATGCCACTTTCCTTTCCCTTATGTATATGAATTTCTGTTACATATCTCATGTTAAAATGCAATGTCTCTCCACTGCTTATATGTGACAGAATGGAATAGAACAATTCCTTAAAAGGTTGTACCAATATTTCTTTTCCATATATCACATACATATATAATATAATTTATGTGTATAATACAACTTCTGTTAAATAATTCATTTTTATAAATGGTACAACAAACTTTTAATTTTGTGATGATGCAAGTAAGTCTATTTTTATAAATGACACCATAGGGTCAATATCTAAAAACCAATCATTCATAAGCAGGTGCTACTACTTAGTTTCCTTCTCTGCTAATCTAATGTTTCAGATTACCAATGAAGATTTTGTAAGAGAACCATTTTTCGTTTCCTAAAGTCCATCTCCCAAGGAAATCTGGCAATACTTAAGTTGATATTGGTATCCTCCTTGATAAATATTCATAGCAATTGGCAGAGCAAGAGATATTGTAAAATGACCACATCAAATTCAAAAGTTGACTATCATCTTCATTCTTCTGCATGTAGTCAAGATGTGTACAATGTACCCAAAAAACAACTCCAAACCCTTGAACAAGAAAACACCCCAACTACTAAAGCAATGGCTATTCATTGTCATTTTTCTGGGCATATCACACAGTCTAGATACTATGTTTTAAAGCCGATCAATCAATCAGAAAGCATTAGTGAACACGACTAATTGTCAGGTACTATGCTGAAGCAGTTGTCATTTCCCTGGACTTACTGTTATTTACTCTCTTTAGGAGATCAAAGAAAGCACTCCAAAGATATGCTTAAGACTAATATGAATAAACCATTATCAACTTTTGGTTACCCATTAATAAGATGATCTCATTAGAGAAGGAACCTTTAGCAGGTAACTCAGGCTTGGCAAGTTTCCTTTACAAGAAACTCAGAAGGATTGCTTGAAATATTTTATTTTTTTATAATTCTGTTATGTCATATGTAATTAAAATATATGCAATATATTTATAGTAATATTTTTTACAAAACAGGAAGATAAAAGCAGAGTCAGGGAAAAATATACACAATAATAGCAACAATATAAGTGAAAAGACCTCCCCTCAAAGAAAACTGAAAACAACCCCCAAAACTCTACATATTATTCAATCATAAAGACCAAGCTTAGCCCTAAAAGAGAATAAAGAAAAATGAGCCTATTTTCCTTTCCTTCATTACTAGTGTGTGTGTGTGTATGTGTGTGTGTGTGTGTGTGTGTGTGTGTGTGTGTGTGTGAGCATGTGTATTGAGGGGGAAATCCATAGAAGTAAAATATTGTACATAATGTCAGACATGATTAAGGCATTGGTTGGTTTTGCTGAATTGTTTTGTCAATTTCATTTCCAATTATACATGATATCTCAAAAGTCTTAGAGTAATTTTAAACTTCAATAACTTAGAACTGGGCAGCAAGGTTGAACAGTGGATGTATTTGCCAGGCCTGGAGTCAGGAAGACTCATCTTCCCAAGTTTAAATCTGGACTCAGACCTTTACTAGCTGTGTGACTCTGGGCAAGTCCCTTAAACCTTGTTTGTCTCAGTTTCCTTATTTACAAAATGAGCTGGAGAAGGAAATGGCAAACCACTCCAGCATTTCTGCCAAGAAAACCCCAAATGGATTCATGAAAACTTAGACATGGCTTAAAAACAACTGAACAAACTTAAAGCTACTCCCAGACTTTTGGTACAACCCATATTTATTTCAATCAATGACTCCCCAGATAGAGGAGGGGAAAGTAACATTTTAGGCAATGAAGATAATGAAAAAGTAAAAAAGCTAAAATAAGAAAAAATGAAATGCAATAGATTCAGCGGTTATTAAATGAATCAAGATTATTTGTAAAAAACATTCTCTAAAGTGTTCCTAAATACTCTAAACTGTACCAGAAACTTTCTTAAATTCATGAAATTCAATGATTCAATAAAACCAGAGATTGCATAGAAATTTTGCACACTAGAAGTTCATTAACTCTTGGATAAATGGCTTGGAAACTCTGAGGATCATTTCTTTGAAGACAGTAGATTTTGGTTTGACACAGAGTCACTCACCATTTTTACCTTATTTTCATTTCAACACAGTAATGCAAAATAGTTCTCATCCTTGGATAGTTTGATAAATGTGTTCTCAGTGATATGGATACTCCTTAAATGGTGTATAATCCATCTCATTCACATTCTCATAGTGTTTGTACTCTCCCATCAGTCCTCAATAGGGAGTCCACCTAACTTTCTCTACATTTCCTGGCATTTTGTGGGTGTCAGTGGAATACATATCCTCTTCATCTTCTATGCCTTTCTCTCATGTAAATATAAATGAAAAAACATTCTCTTCATGTTCTATATTGCTTGGATATCTTTTATTGTAGTTGTTTAGCTGTGCTCAACTCTTTATGATCTTATTTGGAGTTTTCTTAGCTAATACAGTGGAGTAATTTGCCATTTCCCTTACCACCTTATTTTATGATGAAAAACCTGAGGGTAATAAGGTTAAGTGACTTGCCGAGAATCACACAACCAGTAAGTGCCTGAGACCGGATTTAATCTTGGGAAAACGAATTTCTGACTCCAGGCTTGGCATTCTATCTATTGTGTCACCTACCTGCCCACAACATCTTTTATACCTGTACTCAATTTTAAAATTAGCATTACAGTGAATGGTCTTCATAGAATAGTGAAATTTCATCACAGTATAAATGTGTATAGAGTATTTACATATGAGCATACATATATGCATACAGAGTAGTTAAATACAAAGTCATTCAGGAGGGAGGGCAGTAGTAGTAGTGGGGAATCAATAAAGGTTTCCAGTAGAAGATGGTTCCTAACCTGAATCTTAAAGAAAGAAAAGGACTAAAGGCCCCTATGAGGTGGAAGAAGGAAGGAGCATATTTCAGGCCGAGGAAATATCTAATGCAAAGACAAAATGCAGGAGACAGTACCCATGGGAGAAGAAGGAAGGTCAGTTTGGCTGAATAACAGAGTGTAGGAGGCAGAGGAGTGTCCAATGAGGCTTGACAGATGGGTTGGGACCATGTTTTGCATGGCTTTAGAAGAAAATCTTATATTTTATTTTTGATGCAATAGGAGGATATTAGAGTTGATTGAGTCTGAGAATGACATGATTAGATTTGTAATTAAGGAAAATTACTTAATAATTACCTGGGGGTGGAGCCAAGATGGTGGAGTAGAAGCAGTCACCTACTATGGCTCTCCTCCCAAACTCCTCAAAAAACCTGTAAAACATGACTATGAACAAATTCTAGAATAGCAGGAGCCACAAAATGACATACTGAAGCAAGCTTCTGGCCTAAGATAATCTGGTAAATTGATAGTGAGGGTTAAGTGCACCAGCCTGAGAACAGAGCCCAGTTTGGCATTGGCCATGCCTGCATGGAAGGAGCTGGAGCAGGCCTTAGGGGATTGAACTATTGGCAGCTGCTGCAGTTTCCAATCTTCGCAACTCACAAACAACAAAGATAGCTTCGAGGTTAGTAGAAAGGGTCTCTCACCTGGATGACAGGGGAATGCGGTCCAGCTCTAGCCCTAGCCCCTGCTCCCACACTAGCCCTAGGGTGACAGCAGCAACTGCAAAAGCAAAGGCTGTTTCTGGAACCCTAAGAGCTCAAAACTCAAGTAATTGGCTGGGCAACTGTTTCTGGAGCCCTCAACTTAACAAAGAGCTCAAAAGTCAAGTAACTGACTGAGAAATGAGCAAATGGGGGGAAAGAAACAGACTATAGATTCTTACTTCTTTGTGAAAAGGTATGTGTTTACATCATTGGTATCGAGGAAGATCAAAACATACAAGAGGGAGAAAGTAACAAAGCCAAAATTCCTGCATCCAAAACCTCCAAGAAATACATGAATTAGTCACAGGCCATGGAAGAGCTCAAAAAAGATTTTGAAAATTGAATAAGAGAAGTAGAGGAAAAATTGGGAAGATAAATGACAGTAATGCAAGAAAATCATGAAAAATGAGCCAACCACTTGCTAAAGAACACTCCAAAAATGCTGAAGAAAATAACACCTTAAAATTAGACTAACTCAAATGGCAAAAGATGTCCAAAAAGTCAATGAGGAGAAGAATGCCTTAAAAAGCAGAATGAGCCAAATGGAAAAAGAGGTCCAAAAGCTCACTGAAGAAAATAATTCTTTAAAAATTAGAATGGAGCAAATGGAAGCTAATAACTTTATGAGAAATCAAGAAATTATAAAACAAAACCAAAGAATGAAAAAAACAGAAAACAATGTGAAGTTCTCATTGGAAAAATGATTGACCTGGAAAATGGATCCAGGAGAGATCATTTAAAAATTATTGGAATACTTGAAAGCCATGATCAAAAAAAGAACCTAGACATTATCTTTCAAGAAATTATCAAGGAAAACTGCCCTGCTATTCCTAGAACCAGAGGGTAAAATAGAAATGGAAAGAATCCACAGATCACCTCCTGAAAGAGATGCCAAAGGGAAAACTCCTAGAAATATTGTAACTAAATTCAAGAGTTCCCAGGTCAAAGAGAAAATATTGCAAACTAGAAAGAAGCAATTCAAGTATTGTGTAAACACAATCAAGAATATGCAAGATTTGGCAGCTTCTACATTAAGGGATCAGAGGGCTTGGAATATGATATGCTAGAGGTTAAATGAGCTAGAATTAAAACCAAGAATCATCTCTTCAGCAACACTGAGTATAATAGTTCAGGGGAAAAAACTGGAACTTCAATGAAATAGAGGACCTCCAAGTATTCTTGTTGAAAAGATGGAGCTGAATAGAAAATTTGACTTTCAAATACAAAAATCAAGAGGAAGCGTGAAAAGGTAAACAGGGAAGAGAAATCATAAGGGATTTATTAAAGTTAAACTGTTTACATTCCTACATGGAAAAATGATATTTGTACCTCATTAGACTTTGCCCAGTATTAGGATAGTTGGAAGGAATATATATATATGTATATATATATATATATATATATATATATATATATATATATATATATACACACACACACACATATATATATATATACACACACATATATACATAAATACAAACACACATATGTATATATATATATATATTTATATAAATGTGTGTGTATTTAGATAGATAGATGGAAACAGGGAGAAAGAGACAGAGAGGCAAAGACAGAGACAGGGTACAGGGTGAGTTGAATATGTAGGGATGATATCTAAAAAAGAAAATTAAGTATTGAGAGAAATATGCTAGGAGAAGGAGAAAGGGAGAGGTAGAATGTAGTAAATCATCTCACATAAAAGAGGCAAGAAAGAACTTTTACAATGGAGGTAAAGAAGTGGAAGGCAGGAAGGAAAAAGTGAGCTTTGCTTTCATAGGACTTGGCTTCAGGAGGGAATGACACACTCAATTGGGTAAGAAGTTTATCTTACTGTACAGGAAAGCAGTGGTGAAGAGCGTAGGAGAGGTGGAATAATAGCAGGGATGGCAGATGGGGGAAAGGGCAATTGGAAGCAAACACTTTGGTAGAGGGACAGGGCAAAGGAGAGAATAGAATAAATAGAGGGCAGGACAGGATAGAGGGAAATATAGTTAGTGTTTCACAACATGACTGTTATGGAAATGTTTTGCATGACTACACATATATGACCTTTATTGAATTGCTTGCCTTTTCAGTGATGGTGGATGGGGAGGGGAAGGGAGAGAATGTGGAACTCAAAGTTTTCAAAATTAATGTTAGAAATTGTTTTCACATGCAACTAGGAAATAAGATATATAGGCAATGGGGTATAGAAATCTATCTCACCCTACAGGAAAATAGAAAGTCAGAGGATAAGGGGGGTGATGATAGAAGAGAGGGCAGATTGGAGGAAAGGGCAGTCAGAATATATACTGTCCTGGGGTTGGGTGAGGGAGGAATTGAGGAGAAAATTTGAAATTCAAATTATGTGGAAGTGAATGTTGAAAACTGAAAGTGAATGAATGAATGAATGAATGAATGAATAAAAGAAAGATTAATTTAGCAGATGTGTGGGGCGTGAATTTGAGTAGTGAGACACTTGAAGCAAGAAGACCAATTAGGAGGCTATTACAAGAGTACAAAGGAGGGAAGATAGGGACCTGAACTGAAGCAGTGGTTCTGGGAGTGGAGATAAGGGTTTACTTGTAAGAGATGTTTTGGAGGTAGAAATGGCAAGATTTGGCAACTGAGTGGATATGTTGGGTGAGAGACAATCAAGGATTATGAAAATGAAAATTAATGGAAGAAAATGATTGTGACAGGGCTTGGAACCATATCCTCAAAACTTCTCAATGTAAACTCATAGACACAATTAAGTCCACACAAAAATGGGTCTACCTCCTACATATTGGGCTGGAGATGCTCTTGATTCTCTTCTACCTGTTGATATGTTGTTCGTGACAAATCCCTCTATCAAACCACCATGGTGGTAGAGAGGGACATCAGTTCCTCTTCTCATCTGCAAGTATGCCTAAAAATATAATTTCAGACACTGTAAGAGGTGAATCAGTGGGGAATGAATTCTCTCTGGCTCAGAATTCTCATAAATAAGGGTCGCTCATGCCCATGGGCTATCTTTTCCTACCCATATGCGCAGCTTTCCTCCCTTTCCCATAATAAGATTGGCTACATCTTAACAAATGAACATGTAGTTGTCCCTGAAGACCAAACAGATGGCACAGCCAATTCTTCAACTGCCCTTCTAGGTTACAAACCTAATTGAGTTAGTAAGATAAATAAAAAATTGATTAACTTTACGGTCGTTTTTTGGGGGTCACTTTTCCAAAGTTCATTCTATTGAATTTAAATTGTGTAGTGATTTACCTCTTTTCTCATTTCATATTCTTTAACATTTTCTTTGCTTCATTCATTTTTTTTTCAGACTCATTGGTGTCCTTGCCTGAAATCACTCTGCAGTCCTGACAATCCTCCATATAGCTGCCAAAGTGATTTTTTCAAAGTGCAGATCTGACCATGTGACCATCCTGCTAAATCAAGTCTAGTGGCTCCCTGTTACCTCTTACGTAAAACATAAATTCCTCTTTAAAACCTGTTCCCACCCATCTTTCAAGTTTCATTGTACATTACTTCACTTCTCACAATTTTTGATCCAGCCAAATTCACCTTCTGCATGTTCCCTAAACATTGTACTCCATTTCCCAAATCTGTCTTTGCACTGGTCCTCTGCATACTTGGAATGCACTCCTTCATCTTTCTATTTTGAGTACCACCTTCTACATGAAGCACTTTCTGACATCCCCAATTCCTAGAGTCATCCATCCATAATTAATCTGTACTTAGTTCTAAATTTTTCTCCCTCCTTTCCCTCCCTTCTTTGCAAAATGGTAGGCAATGTGATATAGGTTACACATATGTGTTATCATGTAAAATATATTTCCATATTAGTCACACTTGTACAAGAAGCAAAAGTAAACACACACACACAAGAATAAAGTGAAAAAAGTATGCTTTGATCTGCATTCAGAGTCCATCAGTTTTTTATCCAGATGAGGATACCGTTTTCTTTCCTGAGTCTTTTTATTTATTGTAGATCATTATCTTGCTGAGAAGAGCTGAGTCATTCATAGTTGATTGTCACACAGTGTTGCTGATATTGTATACATAGTTCTCCTAGTTCTGCTCATTTCATTTTCCTTCAGCTTGTAGAAGGCTTTCCAGGTTTTTCTGAAATCTTCCTGTTCATCATTTCTTATTGCACAATAGTATTCCATTACATTCATATACCGCAGCTTGTGTAGCCATTTCCCAGTTGATTGGCATCCCCTCAGTTTCCAATTTTTTGTCCATGAAAAGGGCTACTGTAAATATTTTTGCACATGAAAGTCTTTTCTCCTCTTTTATTCTCTCTTTAAGATACAGATCAAGTAGTGGTATTGTTGGACAAAGGGTATGCACAGTTTAGTTGCTGTTTGAGCCTAGTTCCAAATTGTCTCTAGAATTATTCCATCAGTTCACAACTCCACCAACAGTGCATTAGTGTCCCAATTTTTTCACATCCTCTCTAAAATTTATTATTTTCTTTTTTTGTCATATTAGCCAATTTGAAGTGTGAGATGGTATCTCAGAGCTATTAATAAAAAGAGTTCAGAGTACTTCTTCATATGCCTATTGATAACTCTGATTTCTTCATCTGAAAACTGACTGGACCATATTCCTTGGCCATTTACCAATTGGGGAATGACTTGTATTTTTAAAAATTTGATTCAGTTCTCTATATATTTGAAAAATGAGGCCCCCATCAGAGACATTTACTGTAAAGATTATTTTCCACCTTTCTACCCTCCCTCCAAGCCTGGCTGAATTGGTTTTGTTTGTGCAAAAGCTCTTTAATTTGATATAATAGAAATTATCTAGTTTACATTTCATAATGCTCTCTGTTTCTTGTTTGGTCAAAAAATTGTAACTCACCTAACTTTAAGTATTTGGATGATATATCACTTGATGCATATATGTTCAGTTTTGTTATTGTTTCATCATCTATGGTGCCTTTTAGCAAGATGTAGTTTTCCTTCCTTATCTCTTTCAATTAGCTCTATTTTTTTCCTGCTTTGTCTGAGATCAAGATTGCTATCCCTGTTCTTTTACTTCAACTGAAGCACAATAGATTCTGCTACAGCTCCTTATCTTTACTCTGCATGTATATCTCTTCTTCAAGTGTGGTTCTTATAAACAACATGATATAGGATTCTGGTTGTTGATCCACTTTGCTATCTGCTTCCACTTTATGGGGCAGTTCATCCCATTCATATTCACAGTTATGATTACTGTGCATTTACCCTCCATCCTATTTTTTTCCCCTGTTTGTCCTCTCTCTCTCTCCCCTTTCACCATTTCCCTGCTCAACAGAGTTTTGTTTCTGTCTACCACCTCCCTAGATCTGCCTTCTCTTCTGCCAGGTCCCCCCTTGCCTTTACTTAATCTCCTCCTCTGCTACTTCTCTGTCAGGTAAGACAGATTTCTAAATTCAGCAGGTTGTGTCTATTATTCCATCTTTGAGCTAATAATGATGAGAGTGAAGTTTAAACATGCCCACTCTCCCATATTTCCCTCCATTATAACAGATTTTTTACACCTCTTCATGTGAAATAGTTTACCCTTTTCTACCTCTCCCTTTTCCACCCAGTGTACTCTTCTTTATCATCCTTTAATTATTTTTATGTCATTCCCTCAAATTTACATTATACCTGTACCCCCATCTATGTATATTCCCTCTAGTTATTCTATGAGTAGTATGATTTTTAAAGAATCACCAGTATCATCTTCACATGTAGGGATATAAACCATTCAGCTGTATTGAATACCAGAAGTTTTCTTTTCCATTTTTACCTGTCTATACTTCTCTTAGTTCTTGATATTAGAAGTCAAATTTTTGGTATAGTTCTTGTCTTCTTATTAAGGCTTGAAATCATTTTCTTCATTGAATGATGATTTTTTTTCTCAAGGAGTATTATGCATAATCTCGACAGGTAGGTTATTCTTGGTTGTAGTTCTAGATCACTTGCTTTCCAGAATATCATGTCTCGTGACTGCCAGTCCTTTGGTGTTGTATGACCTCTGGTTCTTTAATGTTATAGCTACCAAGTCTTGTTCAATCCTGATTGTGACTCCCTGATATTTGAATTGTTTCTTTCTGGCCACTTGTAGTATTTTTTTTTCCTTGACTTGATAGTTCTGAAATTTGGGTATAATGATCTTTGATTTTTTTTTTTTAATTTTGGAATCTCTTTCCTGAGGTGATTGGTAGATTCTTTCAATGTCTATTTTGCCTTCTGGTTCTAGGCTATCAGGACAGTTTTCCTTGATAATTTCTTGAAAGATGCTGTGTGAGATTTCCTTTTGATTGTGGCTTTCAGATAGTGCAGTGATTTTGACATTGTCCCTCCTGGATTGTCCAGGTCAAGTTGTTTTTCCCATGAGGTATTTTACATTTCTGTAAGGGAATTGCCAACCCCCAGCCTCTTGGATGGCATTCACTGGTCACGACTCAGGTAAACTGAGGGGAGACTGGTAAGGCATGAACAAGATGGCGCTGGGAGGAAGGGTTCCACCCCTGTTTTGCTCAAGGCTATTTTCCCGGGCTTTTCTGAGAATAAAGAAGCCCAAAAATGTTTTTCTTTCTAGGGGCTACATGTCCACCCTGGGCAGTCCTGGCTTAAGGTAAATTACTTCCATATAAGGGCAAACTACTAGCTGATAAGTTCACTTAGAAAAGAGATAAAAGCACCATTCACTGCTTGAATAAATGGAGTTCTTACTATCTTGTCTCCTGCCGCAGTCATTGCTTACAGCTAGACTCCAGGGTCTACAGGCCTCTGCTGGTCAGATAAGCCTGTGAGCCCGAGAGACCAGGCCCAAACTCCTGGGGTCCCTAACACATTTCTTCTATTTTTTCATTTTTTTTTAAAATTTGTTTAGTTGATTCTTGATGTCTCAGACTCATTAGCTTCCAGTTGCCCAATTCTAACTTTTAAGAAGTTGCTTTCCTCAGTTAGTTTTTGTACTTCCTTTTCTGTTTGGCCAGTTGTATTTTTTAGGGAGTTGTTCCCTTCAATGGTTTTATATCTCCTTTTATATGTTATTAGTTCTTTTTAAGTAACTATTTTCTTTCTCAAAACTCTCTTTTTCATAATCCTCTTGCATCACTTTCATTTCTTTTCTCATTTTTTCTTCTACTTCTCTTATGCAAGTTTTAAGGCCATTTTCCAGCTATTCCATGAATTCTTTCTGGGTTTGAAACAACTTCCCATTTTTCTTTGAGGCATTAGCCTATAGATATTTTGACAGTGTTGTCATCTTCTGAGTTTGTGTCTTGATCTCCTCAATCACCATAATAATATTCTATGGTCAGTTTATTTTTTTGCTGTTTTTTGCTCATCTTTTTGACCTTTTCCCTTTCTTTTATATTTGAACTCTGTTCCTGGGGTGGAATGAGCACTGTCTTATGCTTCTCGTGCCAGGGTCTAGATGCCCTTGTTATTTACCTGGTGCTGCACTAATGTTGCCATGAGGCCCTTGGGAACTCATCTTGCTAAAAGATGGACATTGGAGACTGCCCACTCTTTTGACTATGCTTAGACGGTGTTTTTGGTTTAGGTTTTGGTTTAGGTCATGATTTTGGCATTTGTCCATTCTACCACACTGGGGCTCAGGCTCTCCTGCTAGTTTTCTGAGATGTGTCTTGCCACTGGCTTGCTTGAATGCTTCATCTCCTGGACCACACTCCTTATTTACCCAAGTGAGACAGACCTTTCTTGCCCATCTTCAAAATTTCTTGGGCTACAAGTTTGTTTCACCCCACCTTTTTTGCTGATTTTGATGTTCCAGGATTTATTTTGGGGTGATATTTTATCTTTGTTTGGAGGTGAATATGGGAGAACCACAGTTATTTACTGCTTTCTCTGTCATCTTGGCTTCCATGAGTTTCTAATTATCTATCTTTAACTACTTTGTTATTTATTTGAGTTTATTCTCTTTATATTTATTCTGTGTATGCTTATCTAATAGTGAGTATAATAGCTATATTTATATGGAGCTTTCAGATTTGTAATATATTTGGCAAATATCTTCAATTTATCCTCACAACAACCAGTGGAGATAGGTGCTATTATTATTCCCATTTTACAGGTGAGGAAACTGAGGCAGAAAGAGGACAAGTGACTTGCCTAGGGTTATCCCGTTAGTAAGTATTAGAGGCCAAATTTGAACTCAGGTCTTTCTGACTCTAGGTTCAGTGTTTAACCACTGTGCAATCAAGATCCGTATTGATTTACTTGTTTACTGCATTAGAATGTAAGCTCCTTGAGACTAGAGATTAGTTCATTTTTGTATGTGTAACTCCAGTGTGTGTATACCACCCCCACCTTCCTTCTCCCCACACATATACATGACAGACATTGCAAATGGACCCTGAGTTGAGCAAAGAATTAAACTGAAGGAAAGTGAGCTGAATTTCCATTTGGAAAGTTCAAATATCCTTGAATAGCCTCAAATTTCTCCCTGAAACTAAAGATATTATTTTTAATGGCAATATACAACCAGTTTCATTGACTGTGAGTAATTCTTCATTTTCTGAAGAATTAAAAATTAATGTTACCCAAGGCCAATTGAGAGGAAAATGGAAGGCAAAAATGGCTGTCATATATAGGAAATAAGGAAATCTAAGGACAAATTGGAACAAAAGATATTATCAAATAAGTGTATGATAAAAAAAATTAAACGAGCTGGTCATGTGGCAGTAGGAAGAGATAATTGATGAGTAGCTCTTATACTCCACTGGTATTCTCACAATATGATGAGAAATTGAGAAAGGCGAACAGCATAGTGAATGAACCCTTTTCCCTCAGTCCTGGGGGAAGCTTATAGGACACTTGGAGGAGTCAAATATTGTTCTGAAAACAAATTGCTGTTACTGTATACAGCATTTTCTTGGTTCTGCTCATTTTACTCTTTATAATGTCATACAAGTCTATCCATGTTTTCCTAAGATCATTGAACTCAAGCATTGGTAGACACAGATGGGTTACAATCTGCACTTTTGGAGGGGACAATCACATTGACAGGAATGAAGGAGTGTTTGAGTCTTTGAATCGATGTAGGAAATTGTCCATTTTCTGTTATTTTCTTCATTGCATGCTCTCTGTTTTTTTGTTTTTTGTTTTTTGGTTTTTTTTGCTGCCTATCCATACTGATTTCATTTTAGAAGATTGTTGCAATTTGGTTGCTTCTCAGTCATGCCCAACTCTTCATGACCCCTTTTGGGGGGTTTTATTAGCAAAGATACTGGAAACCAATGGTACTTGCCATTTCCTTCTCAGGCTCATTTTGCAGATAAGAAAACTGAGGCCAACAGGATTAAGTGACTTGCCCACAGTCACACAGTTGGTAAATGTCTGAGGCTGGATTTGAACTCAGATCTTCCTGTCTCCCGGCTTGCCACTCTACCCATTGTGCCACCTTATAGAAGATTAGCCCCTTCTAATTTGTTCCCATCACTTTTCGAGACCCATGAGCCCCTGAATAAAAAACAATGGAGGAACTAGTTCTTTCATGAACTTTGGGGCAGCTACCCCTTTACCTGGTATCAAAGTGTATTTTTGTATTTGCCTGAATTTTTATTCTGGACTGACTCTTAGAATAATACTGATGAGGCTCAAAGAGTAGTGATGAATTAACAAGTATCAACCTGGAAGGGACTTTCTAGTGAAGTGCCCTGTGGAATAATATCTCACTGGCATGTAGTTACCTCAACAATTGAAGCATAATCAAGGCATGGAGAGATGCATATCAGTTGTGGGTAACACCAGACTAAGAGGTATTACTAACACACTCATTGACAGAATTGAACTTGGGAAAGGGCTCAGTAGAATAGGATGATGAAGTAAATACACTTCTGCTGGGACTGAAAGACTGGGTAGAATTGTAACAAGCAGAGAAAGCAACAAGAGTGTTCTAGGCTCTTTGGAGCTTTTATTCCTCACCTTCCTGAGATACCCTTCTTCCTCTCTTTGCCTTTCAAAATCCTACTCCATTCTTCAAGAGACAGTACAGACACTACCAATCTTTTTTGTTCTCAGAATATTTGGCTTGCACCTTAAACACCTCACTTACACATTCTGCTTTGTATTTTATGTTTCTTTCTTTGTATTTCTTTCATCCCTCCAGATGGGAGGCTTCTTGAAAGCAAAGATGTTTACTTGTCCATCTTTATACATACACTCTTTCTTTTACAGATTGTTTAGTAGACTCTCAAAAATATCTGCTGAATCGAAATTTTTAAGGTTGACCAAATCAACATCAAGACGTTATTCAATTATAGTGGTCAGGGTTACCAGTCGTTCTCTGAAACTTATTATTGTGTTTTTAGGCATAGAAAATGAAACAAAATACTGTAAAAGGTATCCTCATCCATTTTCCTCTCTCTAGACAAGAATACACTCAATCCGAATGAGAATATATTTGTAAAATTCAAGGAAAATGAAATTCCCTTTAGAGATTTGTAATTTCTGTCCCTTTTGATTTAATCCACATCACTGTTGTTCAAATTAGGTCTATTTTTTTTTTTTTGCTTTTCCTTCAGTGGACATATGGAACAACTGTTCACCATTCCATGTATGATAATCCTTTACATGTCTGAAAACTCTTTGTGTATATGTCTCCTACTAGACTGTATATGCCATAAGGGCAGGGTTAATAGAATTAAAGTCTAGAAAGGAATCTCATAAGTTATCTAGTCTTCTGTTCTTCAAAATGACTTGATTGTATCCTCCTATCAGTAATAAATAGATGAATGAATGAACAGAAACATCCACTATGTGAATATTTACTTATGTATAAATTATATAAATGCACCACTGTATTAAGGCAATGTGGAGCAATGGATATAGAGTGGGCTTCAGAGACAGGTGACTATAAGGCTGGCTTACCCTCAATAGTAATATGAAAGTTTTGGAAAAGAGGTGGGCTTTGGGGAGATTATAGTATAATGAAATCCGAATCTTAAAAAACCTATCCATGACAGCTCATCCTATGCACAGATTCACTATTCAATACAGAAAGTAGATAGATGGGGCTCTCAATCCCAAGTCACTGCTAAGGAGCACAGATCCCACCCATCAGGCATTTAAGAAGTGATCTGTGGGGGAAATAGAAAGTGTACTGGGATAAGGTAGGGATTTTCATAGTGGCTTTACAGCATGTGCTGATCCTGAGGGGGCAATCTGCATGATCAAAAAGGGAGAGATTGAGTTCTTACACAGTAGCATGAGGTAGCAGAGCAAGGAATACTGAGAAATCAGAATAGGTGTGGTTCCCTTAAAGATAAGCCCCAGAGTTGGTCATAAGTTTAGGGTGGGATGCTACTGATCTTTCCACCCTCTAAATGGCTAATAATATTGCAGTTGGGGACACATCAAGATTACTGTGGTTTGGGGACAGTGTAAGTATCACTCCTTATTTGGAAATAAATTCATCACCCCAACCTTCTCATTTTACCATGTGTGGAAACTGAAACCTAAAGAGGAAGAATGACGTACCAGGTAACACAAGTAATTCAAAAACAGCAGCAAATTGAATTACATTCACTAATTCCAAAGTATTTATTATTCTGTTCTATATAGTATTTAACACAATGCCTAACACAGAATAAATAATCAGTGTATACTTGTTGAACTGAATTAAATATATTTGAAAACCTAGGAAATCAAATTTCATTTTTTTCTTTCTCAGATAATATAATTTCATTTTAAAAAAGTTAAAAAAGCTACTAACAAGTATAAGAAGTTTTAGAAGATGCTGAAGAAATTCCATTACTTATATTTTGTCATTTCTCTTTCTCCTTTGTATAGTTTCTAAGTACCGACGAAATTCAGAATAGCTGGGTTGTACATTGTTTTATGCTCTTAATATTTAAAAGACATTGTCACAAAGGAAACAACAAAACAGCTTGTTCATTAGCAAACACAGCATGTAAGTTGAAACAGAGGGGCAGAAACAAGACTTTAATTATAATCATGAATTCCTTTCCTTCTCCAGAAAAGGTAAGATGACTTCTTTTTTATACCAGCATTGTCCTCTAGGGCTCACATAAAGAATATATTTTTCCATATTGAGTGTTAGTCAGTATGAACTTGATCATCAGTGCCTAATAAACTACAACATGAATTCCCAATGAAAGTGAACTGATGGGTACTTCAAGTACAATTTTCTCAGAATGCTAAATGAATAAGTTGAAAAAAATTCTGCTCAAGCCAGTTTTCAACTTTCTCATACTGAAACTCTCCTGGAGAGGACAGGGGTCATTGAGGAATGATGCACTACTCTTTGTTTAGATTCATGTTCCCTCCAAAGCAAAATTATGTTATAATGCTGTTCCATCGTGGGATAATTTCTTAATGCCTAATTTCTCAGTGACCCTCCTTCAAATTATTGGCCATTATCCCACTAATTGATAAAACCCCCAGAAGTGAACACTGCAGCTTAAACTACATTGGGATTTCAATAAATGCAAATAATCTGAAGCCAGATGTGGAACATAACAACATTCTAATGAACTTCCATCACTGCTCAATTCCTTTCTTGGTGTAGTACTCATTTGTAGGATAAACGAAAACAAAAGAAATTCTGCTTTGACTCCAGTTCCAGTCCTCACATTAGTGGAGATTGTCTTTGTCTACAACAAATACAGGATGCTGAACACGTAATAATGGAGACAATATTTGTGCACTGCTGGAGTGCTTTTGGATGATTTTATTTTAACAATACTTAATGGCCAAGTAATGGAAATAATGAGCTGAAGTGAAAATCCAATATGAGTTTAATGAGCAGAATACTTTGAGTGAGTGTATAGGAGAGAAAAAAATCCCTTAAATGGAAAAAAAAGCTTATGAAACATTTTACTACTTCCTGCTTCTTGAGCTTATTATTTGTATCATGAAATATACTCACTAGTGTTAAAACAGCCTGAAAAGCCATATGGAAGGGACCTTCTGAAAGCAGAGGAGACGTTAAAACTTCTTTTAAAATGGTTTATTAAAGTAGTCGTCAGTTACATCTTTTTGATCTAGATACATGTGTTACACATGAATTATAAAAGTGGCCATGGCATCCCTGTAGAATAGTAACATTTTTCTCAAAATCCTCTTTTATTTGAGAGAGAGAGAGAGAGAGAGAGAGAGAGAGAGAGAGAGAGAGAGAGAGAGAGAGAGAGAGAGAGAGAAGGCTGTACTAAGAATATGAAGTGAAGACTTGACATAAGGGCTCTGAAATTCAATTAACAGGCTCATCATGTATATTTAGGGTCAATCTCTTGTTGTCACAGGTCACTCATACGGAAACTGTCATGTAGCTTATTTTCTCCATAGGATGAAAAATAGAAGAAGTAGGTTCCACAATGCTAAAGCAACTAGGAAATTGTGTTTTGAGGGAAAATGGGGCACTTGGCACTTTGGCACTTTGTATACAAAAGCACTGCATGACTAGCTAAAATTTGTATCTGTGAATCAGTTGTTTCGGTATCGTATAAATATAGCCTAAATAACTGTCCAAAAGTGCACAATATGGCAAATTGTCTATCTGGCATTAAAATTTAAAAGTTTGTGGGTTTTTTTGTCAGGTTCCTTAATCACCGGACTACATGTCTTTCTGCAATTCATACTTTCATTGTGGTTCTTAGCGCCGTAAGCTATGTCAATCTTTCCTGAAAGTGTTTCCTCCTGGCTTTGATAACTGTGACGTGTTTAATATTTAGATACTACCATTATAATGCATTTCTTCTTCATTGCTCTCCTTTTCTTACATAGAATTATTTCTTTTTGTCTGCATAGTAAGCTATAATTTGATTTCTGAATTTCTTCTTTGAAATTAACTGAAAATAATTGTTTTTGGAACCAGTTTACATAGGCTGAGGTTAATTCCTTTGAAATTGGTTTTCCAATAGATAAAAGTTATAAGAGTAGTGCATGTTTGAATACAATAAGAATTGACTTGATCTCTCACTCCAAACGTGAAATGGATGGAAAACCATCTTTTCTGAACCTTGAAAAAGTTAATTATTTCACTTCAACATAATTAAATTATATTCACTGTTAGTAGTTATGCAAATAAAAATAAGAGGATTATAGATATAGAGATGTAGAGATCATCTAGGACAACCTGTTATTTTACTAATGATAGGAATGAAACCCTTAGAAGTTAAAGTTATTTACATTGACATCATTCTATTCCTCTAACCATTTTTCCATCTGAACATCTGTTCATATGTGACTTATAACCTATTCTGAAGATGAATATTTCTATATAGTATAGAAAATCTGAATTTACGATAATAATAAGTTATAGAATATGTAGAGATTTCCAAATATCTCGGTATTATTTTTATTATGCAGAAACCATTATTGGATGACCATTTCTCCATTACTTGGAATGGCTTTGCAGATAGGCTTCAGTATATCAGATCTATGGCCCTTTTTTTATTGTGGGATTCTGCTGTGGTGGCACAGAATCCAGTTTTAGCTGAGCCAAACATGTTGACTTTCAGAAGTCAGTTCAACATTAATTAGAAAGACATATCTTTGGAACAGCATTATTTACATTGACTTTTGATAGTGACAATTATTAATAGAGACTAAATCTATTATGTCTAACAGCACAGTAAAATTTCTTCTTTCAGAATGGATTCAATAGTGCTCAAAGAATTGTGAGTTTGTTGTATTGTCCTGACAGAATGCTATAATTATATTCTCAATTTAATACAACTTTATTGATTTAGCACAGTAATGTATCATTCACAGAGATGAGTTCTTAAGAATCAGTCAACTAAAACTGCCAGATCTTCCAAAGAACTGAAATTTAACTTTTCTTAAAAGCACAGAGGGCATGTCTCCAGAGAATACCTTCCCTTATTCCTCTATCCAGTCCAGTAAGAAAGAAGCCACAACCACAAAATGCTACATGTACAGATTCAATACCAGGTTTAGAATGGTAAACAAACATTTGTCAGCATGGTAAAGAAGATATAGGCCAAGTCTTCAAAGCTAGCAAACACTAGTAATGTAATACTGGGTAAATAAATGAATCTTTTAGTGGTCCAGGAATACCATAAATTACCTGAAATTTGCACCTATACACTTATGTAAGGAGTTTTCTCACAGCGAATTCCCTTGATGAAATCTCAGGCCCAGGTCTCTTCCTCTCTGTTTTATGCCCCCAAAAGAATTGGAATTAAAAATTTCTAAAATTTCATTTTGAAGTCATTACAAAATTGAGGGCTGTGATTATCTAAATCTACTATCCCTGTTTACTTATGATCTGTGAGGAAGAGGAACACTATACTTAACCAACCTCATACCACATTTTTCCCCCATATGAAAGCTATGTACCATTTTTATTTTATTAATTTTTTTTTATTTCATGAGTGTTGGGAACTCCAATGAGGAACTCTTCTACCATTTTAGATCAGCACTTTCTCTGCAAAGTTACTTTGCCCTGGTCACACATTCAGTACCTGTCAAAAGCAGGATTTGAACTCAGGACCTTCAAGAGGTCCATTCTCCATTCACAATGTCAACCTATTTGTCAGTATATGAAGTTACTCCATTTTGAAAAGATTTTTAAGAAAGCAGAATAGCCAAAGTCAATTTAAACCTAAACCAACGTTAATTCTACTCCCAAATTCTTTGACAACATGTTTAAAGGCAATGATCATTTGAGATATCCTAGGGAGGTGTTGGCACTGGCCAGAGAGGACTCAGTCTTTTGAACATGCTCAATGTGCTCTGCCAGATGCCAACCAAGGTTCACCCTACCTAGAGCTCAGAATTACACTACTTCAGAAAGCAACTTAACAAACTAATCAAAGCATTTTCGATTTTCCTATAAAAAGGAGGGGAGTTCACTCTCAGTTCTATTTGTATCAATCCTTTGAGTGAAATGCCACAAAAACTCTGTTCTCTATAGGCAGAATTATATCCAACTTTTCTAACCATGAACAAAACAATAGGGAGCATACAGGGTTCAACTTCTTGGAATGGTTCTATGCAATGGCAATGACTTGAATAAACACCTAACTCGAGCAAAAGTAGCCATTTTGTTTAATAGAGATCACAAGCTTGTGAACTCCATTACTTAGGAGTAGATTATTCTAGAACAGTTTTAGCTAAAAAACCAAAAAAACAATCACATGCATAATCTGAGTACTATATAGTATTTGCTTTTCCAGAAAGCCTAATTTTAAAAAGCTGTGATAATGAATCTACAAAATATAAAGTTACACTTTATGTTAGAATGAAACAAAAAGAACATGACTTACTTCTCACTCCCAAATATAAAAGCAAATTATATAAATCCTAAAGAGATGCCTTGTATTGATAAAATATATGTACTTTAATAGTGCAATAATATTTTCAATTTCCTAAAACAAATACTAATACAACTATTATAAATGATTTGTTTTCATTAAACAGGAGATATTATTCACCTCTAATAAAATTTACATCAATTCTGCTCAAGAAATCAGTTCACTTCCACAGATGTAGTTTGATTATACCTATTGGAATAAAGTAATTCTGTTTCTATAGTGTGCAAACATGAAAATGAACTGCATTTTCAATCTCTATGAAACCTTCTGGATTTGAACTGGAACTCTCAGCATCCCATGAACATCATCAAATATAACTCCAGACCTTCAGTTTGGGCTACAACTGTCCCATACAGATAAAGGAGATTCACTGGATTAAATGAGAATTTTTGTTACCAATACAGTTACTATTTAGAAATGTCCTTATTTAAACCAACTCATATATCCTTTAATCATGCATTCATAGAAATTCTGTCCTATGCCTAGGTATGAGTCACTTGTATGAAAGCAGAAAACTGATACTACAATGATTAAATTATTAAACAGACTTCTGACCTCTTACTCTCTCTTACTGCTTTATCTCCCTTCTTCCAGGAAACTGTTGGTTTTGGAGAACCTTGAGGTTTGCACTCTATGAGAACTTCTTGGCCTTTGGTAATTACTATTGTTTTCTTCAGTTGGTTCAATGCAAAAACAGGAGCTGAGGCTGTCAAAAAAAATAAGAATTGTATTTGTTTTTTCTGACAAAAACAGTCATGGATATTCATGACAATGAACTTTAACCAATCATTCCTCAGAATTTTTCAATTTCTCTTTGTAACAAAATTATAATACAAATTGAACGTTAACTTCAAGTTTAAATGGAAAGACTAGAATTTAATTAATTTGTCAATTAAGAAAAGTCTTGCTACTTATCCCTTGCAGAAGGTTATATTCCTTGCTGTATTTCGCAACTCTTAGATCATTCAGTTAACTCAGCAGTGATATGAAAGTAAGATTACAATCACCACCAAGACAAGTTTTCCTATAAAATAATCTGTAGAGAAGTAGATGTTGCGGTAGTGATCCTCTTCAGTTCCCAATGGAGCATGCTCTGAATCTAAAGTCAAGTTCACACTATTCCCGACTATTTCCTGTGAGTCTGGTGGGTGAGGGGCTGCTGGCTCTACTGCTCAGTCTACTCTCCATGTGGCTTTTAGAACATGGAAGCTAAAGCAAGCATATGTATTGATAGGATTTGCAGATAAAAAGGAAGAGAATGAATGAGGAGGCAGATTGCTCTCTTCAGCTCCTCTGGCTGGATAGATACTAAAGAGATTTTTGTCATCTCAAAATGGAATCTTCCAGCAATGAGTCATACATAAGTAGAAGCAGCCCTTCTTCCCCCTAAGCTTTCACAGTTATGGGGAATAAAAATGTCAACCCCAAGCTTGCTTTGGGGAGGGGTAATGAGGTGAGTAACTCCAACCCCCCTGCCAGAGTATATGCAATTTCCAAGAAAGTCATGGGCATTAAATCTGAGAATGATAAACAAACGTGTCCTTTTCTCTTCTCAGGAGCACTTGAAATCAAATTTTTCAGCTTACTGGCACTGGACTGAACTCCTATAAACACTAAGAGAGAGCTTCCTTTGAGTTTATATATGTTTATGAGGTTTGGGGTTGAGGGTTCAGAATTTGTGCTCTGCTCTCTATACAGAAGAGATCAGAGATCTTTTGTTTTAGCCAGCTCTTAGCTTAAGCCCTTAAAGTTAGATAAAATTGAATGTTCTTTAAGTGATAAATGTATTATTTACATGTAAAAATAGACTTCATATGAAACGGTATTAATCTTCCTGAGCTGGGAAGGGGAGTTGTTTATGGTGACCAGAATACTTTATTCATTTCAATGTTGTTTTCGCTTAGATTCCAGCTCCATTCTGTTGAATCTTAAAGAGAAACTGAAAGGCATATTTCTACAAGACATAGTGTATTAGACTTTTAGCAACAAACATAAATCAGATCATTACATGTGGGAGATTAGGAATAGCAATAAATATGCTTTTTATGCTTAAGTACACCAATATAAACTATGAAATATCAACTTGAAAAAAGCAATGGGAGTGTTTTTTTTTCTGACATTGGAACATTGCCTCCCCCCCAGTTATATTTGCAAAACTTAGTTAAGATTTTGTGGAGCAAAATATCTATAAAGTTTAAAAAAAACCAAATACCTAAAAGTTTTAGGGGAAAAACCAAAGGAAAAATAAATATTTAAGGCTTCAAATGATAATTGAATAAAGGAAGGAAGCCACCTTTTTTGTATCTTTTTGTTTTCAGGTTGCTTACCTAAAACCTTCAGCTCAGCACTGGCATAAATGGATCCATATTTGTTTTCTGCCAAACACTGATACATTCCAGCATCCGACTGATTCACATTGTGGATCATCAATACACCATTAACCATCTCAACCCTGCTCTGTAATGGAATTAGAAATAATATCATTCTTCAAAGCAAATAGAGAATGTAGAATTTCTGGGTGCTGAGCTAGAACTATGAATCAAATTTCTTAAAATCAATAGGGTTAAAGGGCAATTTTGTATCTCAATAGAGTTTATTTTGCTATTTATTCTTTTTTTTTTTTTGCAGATAAGATTTCCCCTCTATGATATGGGAACAATAGATGCTTAACTAGTAAAAAAACAAAAACAAAAACAAAACAAAACAAAAAAACCAAACTTTTTTTCTCCATCTTATTTGTTTAATGTATTCAGAGTCTGTAATATTGCCACGTCAAACCAAATTGCCTTGATTGTATCCTGTTTGGTGTCTATGTGAAACATATGAGGAAAAAAGATATAAAGTGTGTGTGTGTGTGTGTGTGTTCATTTGCACATAACCTTGGAATATCAGGGGTCAGAAAACACACGGAATTTATGCTTTACAAACCCAGTAATAAGATTAAAATTGTGGGAGAAATTTTGTTAATCTAAATAAAATCTCGGGGTTGATTTTTCCCACAAAACTAAATCATAGAAGTTTAATTCAATCCATCATTATTGCTTAAAATGTATATTACTTCCCTGATCCAACCATTCTGGAGAGCAATTTGGAACTGTGCCCAAAGGGCTATAAAACTGTGCATACCCTTTGATCCAGCAGTACCACTACTGGGTCTGTATCCCAAAGAGATCATAAAAAAGGGAAAATAACCCACATGTACAAAAAATATTTATAACAGCTCATTTTGTGTTGGCCAAGAATTGGGAGTTGAGGAAATGCCCATCAACTGGGGAATGGCTGAATAAATTGTGGTATATGAATGGAATGGGATGCTATAAGAAATGATGAGTAGGCAGATTTCAGAAAGAAAAAAAAAACATGGGAAGACTTACATGAACTGATGCTGAGTGAAGTGAGCAGAACCCAGGAGAACATTGTACACAGTAACAACACTGCATGATGTTCAACTATGAGAGACTTAGCTCTTTTCAGTAATCCAATGCTCTAAAACAATTCCAAAAGATTCATGATGGAAAATGCCACCCACATCCAGAGAAAGAACTATGGAGTCTGAATGCATATCTAAGCATACAATTTTCACTTTATTTTGTTTTTTGCTTTTCCTTTAGTGTGTTTTTTCCTTTTTGTCCTGATTCTTTGTTTACAACGTGACTAATGTGGAAATATATTTAATGTGATTGCTTGCTGTCTTGGGAAGGGGGTGGGGAGAAGGGGAGGGAGAAAAATTTGGAAATCAAAATCTTATAAAAGTGAATGTTAAAAATAATCTTTACATGTAATTGGACAAAATACTATTAAGTAGGAAAATATATAGTTGATCATTACACGATGATGCTGTTACTGTGTACAATATAGCCTGGTTCTGATCAGTAATTTGGTAAGGTATAGACAAAATCTCAAATATTTCCATCACTGTAATAAGTTTCATTAATTGTGTAGTAAATTGAGGGAAATTAGGGACAGTTTCTTGGATAAAAGTCTCATAACTCAACTATATAGAGAACTTTGTTAAATTTATAAGAATATGAGATTTTCTAATTGATAAATTGTCAAAGGATATAAACAGGCAGTTTTTGGATAAAGAAATCAAAGATTTTATATATATCATATATATTTGTACATATATATTAAAAATGCTCTAAATCATTATTGATTCAGAATGAAAACTAAAACAACTTTGAAATATCATCTCACCCTTATCAGATTGGCTAAAATGATAGAAGTGGAAAATGACAAATGTGAGTGGAAATTTGGAAAAATTGGTACACAAATACATTGTTGATGGAACTGTGAACTGATCTAATCATTTTGGAGAGCAATCAGGAATTATACCCAAAGGGTTATAAAACTGTGTATACCTTGTGACCTAGCAATACCACTATTAGGCCTATTTCTCAAGGTAATCAGGAGGTAAGGGCAAAGAACACATATGTTCTAAAATATTTATAGCATCTCTTTTTGTATTGGCAATGAAATGGAAATTAAAGGGATGCCCATCAATTGGAGAATGATTAAGCAATCTGTAGTATATGATTGCAATGAAATTCTACTCTGCTGTAAGAGCTGTGTGTTCATCCTTTGTTGCCAAAGAAGACCAGGCCATCAGAGAAATAATACGACTGGCACTTGACTTTGTTTTAAGTGAGGGAGGGCTGTGCAGGTCACCAGCTTCACTTGTCCTCCAGAGCCATCTGAATCCAGTGACCAGATATTCGGCAGGATGACTGGAGATGACCCAGGATGAGGCAACTGGGGTTAAGTGACTTGCCCAAGGTCACACAGATAGTGAATGTCAAGTGCCTGAGGTGAGATTTGAACTCAGGCCCTCCTGACTCCTGCACTGAGGCTCTATCCACTGCACCACCTGGCTGCCCCTTCTGCTGTAAGAAATGATAAGTTCAATGATCTTAGAAAAAGCATGGAAAGACTTGAATGAAATAGTGAAGAGTGAAATGATTAGAGCCAAGAGATCATTGGATATAGTACAGCAATATTATTTGATGAATATTTATAAATAGCTAGGCTATTCTAAGTATTATAACTATTCAAATCAGCTACGGTAAAAGATCTCCAAAGGCAGATGCTATATACCTCCAGAGAAAGAACTGATAAATACAGGTGTGCTGCATATGGTTGTATATGTATATGTGTGAAATGGTGACCTTCATTAGTGTGAAGTGAGTCACAGAGAAGTGGGAAGTTCGGAATTTAAAGTATAAGAATAATATAATAATTTTTAAAATTATGTATTTTATAGCAACAATGGCTAGTATTTTCTATATTACTTTAAACTTTGCAAAAATTTTGAGTAATACTGTCTTAATTGATCCTCACCTGGGAACATAGGTGCTGTTATCATTATCATCATTTTACAGATGAGGAAACTGAGGTAGATGTAAATTAAGTGACTTGCTCAGGTTCACATAGCTAGTAAATATCTGGAGCTAGATTTTACCTCAGGTCTTTCTGATACCAGGTATAGTTCTCCATCCACCAAGCCACTTTGTTATTTTATATGAATACTCTCTTTGGCATCAGAATAATCACTGCACAAGTGTCTTAGTATTCTTGACATAACTGCTCTAATCATAAAAGAGTCGATGTTTCTACTTAGAGTCCTGTTTCAATTTTTTTTTTCGTGGTTTACCACAGCAATTACACAGACAGTGATTCAGCCAGTTTTGGGACCATGATAGCTAGGACTGGGTGAATAGCCCCCATAAAAAATAAAACAAAAGGTAAGAGAGCGCTAGAAATCCCAGGTTCACATTTTACCGCAGACACTTTTTGTGTTATCATAAGGGAATCACTTAACTTTTCTGGTCCTTAGTTTTTTTGTCTGTGAAGTGACAATTTTAGACTTATTGGCTTTTATGCTCCCTTCTAGCTCTAAATCTATAATCCTATGAGCCTAATGCAACAAAACAAAGGCAAAAAACTCTAAAAACTAAAACTAGTTAAAAAATTTATCAACATCCCTAATTAATGAGAGATAAGTGGAATTGTTTTAAAAAATGTACAAAACAAAATGGCCTTGCTGAAAGCACTCTGGAATGGGATTTAGGAGTCCCAAATTTTGGTTTCAGTTCTGATTAAGTTTGAAACTTTGGACAATGCATTAAAGGATCTCAACTGTTAATTTAAAAGGGCTGGATTACATGATCTTCAATGTCTACTTTTAAAACTAAAATATGCTGCTGCTTCGAATAGCATTTTAATTTTTAATGAATTTTTCAAGTAAATGACAGTGGCAAGTTATCATATTACTTAGTACATGCCAGTGATCTCATATGGCAAGGGAGAGAGTCTGTGGGCCTCCTTCTTTCTCTCTTCCATAAGGCCATATGGCTCCCAGAATCATAGCTTTGGCTACTTTTCTCCTTTTTTGTCCTGGGAATAGTAACTGGAGTCTCCAATCCCACCAAGGAGTCTATTAATCCAATCTGGTTATTGTAGTAATGAACCCAGAAAAGAAATTCAAGGAGCAGGGTAGGAGGCATTACTCACAAAGCTGGACTTTGGGCTTGAGCTTGTTAGGACTAATTTTAAGTAGAACTGAGCTAAACTATGAGCCTGGTTCTTTTCCCTTCCAGTTAAGGTGATACAAGGAAGATTATGACCCAAGATGTCGAAAGGAAATGTCTGTATGGTTGGTCTTCCTTTATCTTTGATATTAATATTACTCTATAAAAATTAATTCAACGTTCAAGTGACTAACTGAAACTGGGGTACTTCTCGCTTGGATGTCTAAAATTGGGGAGAAAATGGTAGGTGATGACTTAAGATAACTATGAAGAAAACAGAATCTCCAACCCCATTAGAAGATGAGAGAAGGGTTATAAAGGTACAAAGCCTGTCCCTGAGAGAGTGGGGCCAGAGCATTCATGCTATATTTGTGATCAAAAGCTACAGAAAAATTTGGATAATAATGATACATTAGGCCACAGGCATGAATTGACCTTTCATTTACCTACACATCATCATTTAAAGACACAAAGAAAAATCAAATTTTATTCTTGCGTAATTTCAAAATGAATAACCCCAACAAGATGAAAAGGGGACTGGTTTTCCTTTTTTAAGTTCTACACAAAAATACTATATCAGGGCAGTTACTGCCTCACTGCATACATTACCTGAGCCAAGAGAGGGACTCCATTTTTCAACCAACGGTATGTGGGCCTGGGCTTTCCAGTGGCTTTACATTCCCATCTGAGAGGGCTGCCACTGTCTAAATGAGTATCATTCAGCTTCTCTACCCAATGTGGGTAGTCTGAAAGAAATTAAACACCAAAACGTGGTTATTTCAACATCGAGGCAATATTCAGCCAATTCAAAATGCACTAATTGAATATTCAGCATCTTTTCCTCATTAATTTCATATGAATTTCATTAATAAATATAGGTACTTGGAAGACACATTTATTAAAAGGTGAGAACCAAGCCTAAAAATGTTGCATTACATACAGAATGCAAAATGCACAGATAAAGTGACACTACTGCGGATAACAACGCTGCTTAAAAATACACCTCCTTAATTCCAACAGATGGTCTTGTTTTGTTAGCCTACTTAAAGGCATTGGACTCCATTCTTAGTCATTAATTGGTGCTAAGTTTTGTACATAATGATGATCATTAACTGTTTGAGGGCTTGGGAGAATAGTTAAAAAGATTACTTGTTATCTTGAATTTGACAACCACCAACAAACATGACTATTTTCATGTACAAAGAAGAGAAAAAAAGAGTGTTGTATGTGGTACTATCATTAGATACAGCTTGCATATTTTAGTGTATAATACATCCAACATATTAGTTTCAAAGTTAGCCTACTCTGTATATCACTCTGAGCATCCTTCTGTTCTCTTTATATATTTAAAAAAGATACTTTGATGACACTTTTTTCTTTCTTTTCTTTTTCAGTGACAGTAACATTTAATTTGCTGCAGGGGTAATATAACAATTCTGATTTAATAGCTTTATGCTTCCTCATCCCAATTAATTTTTGGTCTCCTAGTTGGCTCGTAGTCCTATCAACTTGTTATTTTCCCAAAGATGCAGCCTTCATGGGACAGAACTTCTTACCCTCCAAAATATTCAACAATTATAACCGTTTCTCTTATAATTGAAAAGAAACAGTTTTAATTGCAAGAGATTTATAGGAAAGATAAAGGTTAAAATGCCTTACCAGAAAGTACTGACAAACAGCAAACACATCCACTAAATAGGTAGAATAATGTGTACTGTTTATAACAGTTGGAATGTTAATTATAAAAGGGATATTTATGAATAGTGACCTTTGTAGCAACCTTCCTGTTATTCTGACCTTCCAGTGCCAACGTATGCCCTTTCAGTTATCTACTAAGGACCTTCCCTCTTAAACTATTTAAATTTCGGATAATAATTTAAGCAAAAGAAAGGGACTTACATGAGCTTTTAATGTACTTAAGGTATCACCAAAATACCCAGATCATCTTTATAGTAGGGGAGCAGGGGTGCTGATGGTGAGTGGTAAGTGCCCAAGACAGGCACAAAAGTTATCTATCTTTTGTTCACCAACTAGCCAAAACCATTTATTGAGTAGCTTAAGCAAATCACAAATTGAAATGGAAGATAAAAGAAAGAAACAAAACAAAATGAAACGAAGAAAAAAACAGTTTATAAGCTTCATGAAGGGCAAGGTCTTATCTCTCCCTTCCTTCCCTTCCTTCCTCCCCTTTTTTCCTCTCCTTCTTTCCTCCCCTTCCTTCCTCCCTTTCCTTCCTCCTTTCCCCTTTTCCTCTTCCTTTCCTCCTTCTCCTTATCTCTAGCTCTTAAGTTTGGGGCATATATGGGCACTTAAAAGTATTTTCTAAATTGAATTATTTCCTTCAAGACAAATAGCTTTTAACCTCTTTGGGATTATAGGAAGTTTTTATCAATTCCTGAGGACCATGAGAAAGCTCCACAAATTTTAAACATGCACATACACTGTACTATATCAATCAGCATTACCTTTGTTTTCGTTTCACCTGTCCATCATCTGTTTTTCTTATAGGTTCCATAACACCCAAGCCTAGTATGAAAATCTGCAACTCACTAAATAAAAGCACAGAACCCAACTATCATTGGTGTTGGTGCAGTGCTGACTGATGCTGAGAACTCAAATATCCAAAACATAGAACCACAAACTCAAAAGTATGCTGTTTCTAGTCCATGGCATACTCACCACAGCATTTATTCTGGTTAGTTAAATGAAATTTGTCTTTTAAACGGTGTCGTATTAGCTATTATCAAGCATGTAATATTCCATAGGTAGAATTTAAAGCCTGAAAAAAAATAATGCCCTTTTTTCTATCCAGAGACAAAGAGAGAGAATAATGAAGAAAAAAATTTAATTATGATTCTATTTTATATTCTACATATGATAGCTTCAATAGGACGTTTTGCCTAAGGTTGAGACAGCTTTCAAAGTTGTGCTGTTTTTCCATAGGCATTTATTTGTCTAATAAAAGTTTTTCCTTCTTTTGACTAAAGCAGTGTTTTAAAGATCATTTAAGATTCACTAGTCTTTTACGAAGTGTATTTAGTGGATGTTTTTTAAAAGAAGGAAAATAGTTTATTTTAACTTCTTTTTTTCAAAACTGGTGCATTAAATTATAATATACCTTTCTCCTGCCTGCTTCAGTGGTTGCCCCTGCCCAATGTTTTAACCATCTACATTGGAAAACCTAAATGGATGAAAAACATGTATTTGTCACCTACAGCATAAAGCAAAATGGGCAGCTCACTGATTTAGTTTATTTACAAACATATCTTGGACAAGCACATCGTGTAGATGAGGAAATTGTCTAAGAATTTTATAGAAGTCCAATTTTATATTGGACTGGAATAAGGGATATCCTGGAGATAGCTCTTAAACACTTTCACAAACTCAAAATTTTTAGGATGAGCATTTACACCCTAGAACTCAGGAAATACTACAGATCAGTGCTTGATATTTAGTATTTTTGATTGTCTAGACTTAATGAAATGATGGAGAAAATATTAAAAATTCAAATTAAACTTAAAAGTGTGTTGCGCATACATATCTTTCCCTACCACATCATCTTCCCTACCGGATAGTTGGTTGTTAAACATTTACTTGCATATTCCTGACTGGAATACTTATATGAAGTAGGAAAGGAGGGAACAAGTATTTATTAAACTCCTACTGGGTGCCAGGCACTATGCTAAGCACTTTACAAGTATTATTTCATTTGATATGGGGAATTGCATGCACTAGGCAATTCCTGGTTTCTCTGTGTAAGTAAAACTCATCTCTGTAGCAGCTATTTTTCTCCCAGTGATGCTATCATGGGCTGTAAAGCATGGATCACCATGATTTCAGAAGAATCCAAATTACAAGTAAGGCAGAGGACAATGGAAAAACAAATGGTAGCTGTAACTGGGCTGTTGTACATGATCAACATTAGGCTATAAGTTTTCCAAATGCAGAGAAAATTGCATATTTAAATGTTCTTTCTCCCTTACCATCTGCACACATTAGGCTTTTCAATGAATTTTACTGAATAAATGACCGACATGTGAGAAAGGGTTTCAAGGTAAAAGTCATCGTAAAGGTAACCTAAAAATGTATTGTAGCTATGTGGCGAGAATGAGTAGCGATGGATGACCCCAATACTGAGCTGGAACCCCAAAGATCCAATATTTTCAAAATGTTAGGAAATCTAATTAAATGATGAGCTTCTCTATGGATGACTTATGGAAAAAAACCCTCATAAATAGGGATTCCATAGGATGAGAAGCTATAGGATAGTTTTGATCTCCCTTAGTAGAAGGAATACATACCAATCAATCAAAAAGCACTTATTATATACCAGTCACTTATTGAAGAATCTTCACATATTTTATATTCTTTTCAAACAAGCCAAAGCTGGTTTAATAATAATTTCCACAATGTGGCTTATATTTTCCCTAATGTAACTATTAGATTCCAAGCTTTGGTTTTGAGGTGAAAGAAAATAGAAAAGCTCTATAGAATCCTTTAGAGCAGAAGTCAGTTTCAGTCTCATGTAAAAGCAATGAAACTGTCATGTTTGCCACATTTTCAAGGAAATAATGTTAGATTCCATCACGGTCTGCAAATACACAGCTATTAAGCTGTGCTCTGAAAAGATGCAGTATATCGTGATTAAGATTTTACTCCCTTAAACACACTATGAAAATCATAAATAGGCTCCCAAGTGAAGACTATAGGCCTCTTGGACTGGTGTTAGGAATTTAGGTTAAAAAGGACTATCCACTTCCCTCTGGGACTTCTGCAAAGAGAATTCTTCCTGTAGGAATTTCACTAATTATACACATAAATATGTATATGTGCCCAGTCAGATTGATGCTACCATTTCATCTTCTACCTTTATTGCCAAGCCTAAGAACCATAGGTAAGAAAGGTCTCATTGTTCTTCTAGAGTTTCATACAGAGGAAAAGTATCCACGGCAGGAAGCCACATTGAGTATGTACTACTCTGAAGAGTTATATACTTCCAAGGATGCCCTCAAAAACTTCACAAATATGACTGCCAACTCACCAGTCAGTTCCAATTTCTTTTTCCTAGAAAATGTCCGGTTCTCTCTATTGTGAGATTAATGCTCGGTATAACCATGGGTTTGCCCGTGTCCATTTGGCTCAGTGTTTATAGTTAACTGTGCATGACTTAACAAGAGTCCACACATTGTTTCTTACCAGCTTGCCTTCCTACCAGGAACAAATAAAACAGACATTCTCAACTACACATCCAATGTAAATTGTCACAGTCCATGGCTGAGTGACCAAGGGGTGTAAGGCAGCTCTAGGAAGAATATCAAATGATATTCTGACTATATCCTGACTATAGGCCATGAAATATGTTGTTTTAAAAGTACTATTCTCTACCCCAGAGGGCAATAGGATACTTTTTCCTGGAGTCTGATGGGCAATCTCTATGTATGTTTCCAGCAAGCTACCAGTTGAGTTCCATTCAATATAGTTCAGTTCAATACGCATGCATTAAGTACCTACTATGTAGCAGGCACTGTGTTAGGTGAAGTGGGCACAAAGATAAAAGGAATAGTTCTTCCTTTCAAGAATCTTATATTCTACGGGGGGAAATTGTTGTATACACAGATAAGTAAACACAACACACACATAAAGTAAATGAAAAGTAATTTTGAGGGGAGGGGCCCTAACAGTTGGTAGGGAGAAAGCACTTGACCTAAATATTAAGGGAAACTAATGGTTCTAAGAGGCAGACTTGAGAAGAATTACTTTGGGAGTAGCTGGTGCAAAGTCATTGAAAAAGGGGATGAAAAATATATGGGTAAAATCAAGTAGGTCAGTTAAGCTGAAATAGATATCAAATGAGAGAGAATATAAAACCAGTGTGTAAAGATAGGTTGAAGTCCATGCCCACTGTGAATAACTTTAAATGCCAGAGAAACTGGTGTTATTCTGGAGTAAATAAACAGCCATTTAAAACATTTAAGTAGAGGAGCAAAAGAAGACATGGTCAGAACTATATTTTAGGAATATTAATTTGATAGTCAGGTAGGTAACAAATTGGATTGGAAAGAAATTGTGAACAGGGAGACAAATTTGAAAGGGGGAGCATAAATTGAGGAAAACTCAGTAGTCCTTTGTTATAGTTTGTGAAAGAAGTAACGGTTTTCTTTTACTCCAGTTAACTGATCTGAGAATAACTGTAATTATAGAATTATATAATTGAAAGGGATTTCAGAAGTCTGGTAATTCAATCCTCATCAAAAGTGTTAATAATAATGGTTATGTTTATATTGTACTTTTCCCTTATGGTGTGCTTCCCACAGATATCCTGCCATATAGGCTGTAAAAGTAAGTGATACTTCCTCATTTTACAGATGAAGTAGTTGAGTTTCAGATGAGTTAAATGACTTGCCCAAGATCACACAGTTAATAAATGGCAGAGCTAGGATTTGAAATCTGATCTACAGAGTCCAAATTGCCTGTTTTCTCCAATTTACAGCAGTTGTTCTTGATATATAAGAATATGTCATTAAAAGCCTACCTGAAACCTTGATGACTAAGGGAGTCATATTTGTAACTCCTAGAGCTATGTGGTCTTACCTATTCTATTTTCTCTTTCCTAGACTCTACTCTTCTAAAGCCTAGCATACATACTAATGAGTTTGATTTCCATTTTCTATTAGAAACCTTAAAATAACACAGTCACTTCTATTCAAGCTCCCAGTTATTTCCACTTAATGGTCAGGTCTTTATTAAGAAGAATGAGATGGGGGAGGGGGAGATTGACTTCACTGTTTCCAGATTAAATTAACAGCAAGAAAAGTAAAAAAAAAAAACATTTTTCTTGTTGTACAGTCATTTTTCTCATTTGCGTCTGACTCTTCTTGACTCCATTTGGGGTTTTCTTGGCAAAGATACTGGAGTGGTTTGCTGTTTTCTTTCAGCTCATTTTACAGATGAGGAAACAGAGGCAAACAGGGTTAAGTGATTTGCCCATCGTCATGAAGCTAGTAAGTATCTGAGGCCAGATTTGAACTCACCAAAATGAGTCTTCCTGCCTCCAGACACAGCATCCTATACACTGTACCAACTAGCTGCCCCACATTAGATCCTCTAAATTTAGCAGAGAAATCTCTAGAATATCTCTGGATCATTGAAGTATTCCATTACAACAACATCTGCCCTCAGACTCATTAACTAGGAAATTACCATCTATCTTCTGAGCTGAAGGTTTATAGGATACTGGTGTTGTGATATTCCTTTAGCTTATCCCTTCTTTAGTCTTGACGCTCTCTATTATGACTTCCCTTCAGGTTCACAGATTTTCATTTTGGTTGCTATGTTCTTGATATACAACATGACTCTGTAGGTCCCTTAAATCTATTCCTTTTGAGCAAGGTAACTCTTTCCATGCTTTATTTCAGAAATGAGCTGAATCTCATCAAGTCTTATTGATTCCTATGAGTTTTTGTTACTTTAAGTTAAAATTTGAGGTTTAGAAGTTGTATCTGATCAATCTCTTCCTTTTCAATTTAAAGGACTCTTCAGTAATCAATCAGCCTCAGGTCAAACAAGTTCCATGGCCAAGAGTCTACCACTAGATTATTTTAAGCACTTCGTTATTGATTCTAGGTCACTTTGAAGAGTTAGTCCAACTATGGTGTTATATCACTATATTATGTGAATATAGAACACATTTCTACTTTCAATTAAATCTGGGAGACCATGAGAGTTCAAGTGAATAGACTGGAATAAATATATTTGAAACACAGATGCCTGCCTAAAGTTATACCTAATGGAAATTATTAACTAGGTTTTACTTCTCAAATTAAGAAAAATGAGCAAACTGTTCATCTGAAGTAAAGATGTATACTAATTCTCTCAAGACATTGACCAATAATTAAAAGGAGGGCATTTTAAAAGTAGAATTTAATTTTATAAGGAAATTAGTACACCTCCCAAAGCCAACAATTTATTCTCTTTATTGCTAGTAAGATCAGATGCATTTAGTTTTATTATTATTCATACAAATGAAGTCCTTCTACATTCTAGACAATGGTCAGTTTACATAATCTCAATAATATCCGTCTTTTTATCAGTCCAATATAAAATTCAGTGGGACATCATGTTCAAAAAGTTCCCCCCCCAATCCATGACTTATTTTTTTAAAAAATGATAATTTTCTATTTTGCTAAACCAATAATGATAAAGCACTTCTCTAGTGCTTTAAAGTTGGCAAAGTGCCATGCATTGGTTATCTCGTTTGACCCTCAAAATAACTGTATTAGGTGCTATTCTCATCCTCATTTTATAGATGGGAAAACTGAGGCTGAAGGAGGTTAAGTGACTTGCCCAAGAACACACAGCTAATAAGAATATGAACACAGGACTTCTGTCTCAAGTCCAGCATTATCCATTGTACCATCTAAATGTCCTAAGAGGCTCATTGGACTGAGGTATAACAGAGAATTTTAAAAGTGTCTTAAATAATCAGATTTTCTTGTATAGATTAGAGAGCTATACCATGTGGTATTTTATTAGTATGCATAAATTGTCTGGATAATTTTTGGAGATTTGAATATGAGGACTGATGATGATTTTGTCAGTTTTTTAAGAATATTTGGATTGGGATACTTTCTTCATGGGACATCTCTTTGAAGATAACTGTTAGAACAAAGAGGAAATACAACCACACTTAATGTGTTCAAAATAATCTATCATTATAATCCTAAGGAAAAGTCTCAGGAAAGTTTAATGCGTTCTTATGGCTAAGGGGTTGCCCTTCATTGTTTATTTCCATTCTAATAAACACGTAGTGTCAGTTGTAATTATTCTCTCCTTAAACTTTCATATCAGAGGACCTGCATTCAAATCTTGGCTTTTTCACTTGCATAACTTTTAACTAGTCACTTAACTCTCGAAAATAATGATGTTAGACTAGATAATCTTTAAATTTCCTATCCAACTCTAAATCTGTTCTTTAGCAATGTTGCAAATCCAGAAATATTACCACATGCCCCTTTGGATGTACATTTTAAATGTCTCTATGAACATATTATGCAAAAGACCATTTTTAAGGGTAAAACATATTTCATATTGTCAACAATTACTCTGGTTCATCACCATTACAATCATCATCTTTATAATCATCTGAATGGGCATGTATTTAGTGGCACCTGCTACGTACACAGTGTCATGCTAGATTTGGGGGATATGAATAGATATATCATGCACCCCCCCTCAAAGAATTTATATTCTAGTAGGGAGATAGTACAAATGAATTTTTTAAAAAATAAAACATACTAAATATGAAATTAGATATTCAAATATTTATCAATTAGCTTTAGTTAGCAAATATACAAGCATATTTATGCTGTTTTTATCACTAATCTATTTGTAAAACTATTATCTAAATCATTACCACCCCTCTAACACTCAAATATTTAGTAATTTGATTATACAGTTATCTGAACATGATGTTAATTAGTTCTTCCTTGCCCATGAATAGGCCTTAAGTACTTTCTGTTCATTTCTATTGAGACACTGGGTTGGAGGGTCCTGTCCTCCAGCTCTGAAAAGTGTATAAATACTCTGAGGTAAAATTTGACTTTGGGGCTTAGTTTTTGGAAGAAGCTTTTTGTACCAGATGAGACTGGGTAGCCATTAAGGATCCCCCTGACTTTGAAAAATCAGATGGTGGCTTCTCTCTCTCTGGTAACTATGTATGTATTGCTTATGGTCAGGCAGCCGGAAGCCCTGTCTCTTGTTATTTCTCTGTATTTCCTCTGATGTTCAGGATGCTGATTCTTTTCCCTGAATTAAGTGAATGATATATGTACTTGATTAAAATGATTGTTGACTCCTCAAAAGTTGCCTTTCCTTTTAGGAAGGCAGATCAAATAACCTATGATAGCAGGCCCTTATATGTATGTCGAAGTCCTTGCTGATACACTGAACCAAGAGATAATAAACTTCTGAGAAAGGGGCATGATCTCTGGCATAGGCCAATACTCAGAAGGTTCAGACGAAATGATTTTTCCTCTTGGTAAAGGTACTAGAGAGGTTTGCCATTTCCTACTTCAGCTCATTTTACAGATGATGAAATTGGGCAGAAAGGGCTTTCATAGTTCAGGAAGCGAATTTTGGAGGAGGAGGGTCTTAAAAATTTCATTTAAGGAAAAAATTATAAACTCCTTTAAAAGAAGGGACTATGTTTTGCATATAAAGATGATAAACACACACACATATATACATAGACCTATATATGGGTATATTTATAAAATACGTGCACATATAATTATATGTACATATACAAACATACATATATACATATATGTATATATGCAAATATGCTAAATTAATTACTGAACAAAAGATAAAAGGAAAATAAATGGAGAGAACTGAAGTAAATGATAGGAACTCCAGATAAAATAAGTGACATAAGCAAAGATTGGGAGCAAATACATGCTTAGCAAATTTAATACACTATGAGTAGGCCACGTTAGCTTTAACACAATATTCTTTTGGGGAAAATTGAGCTGTGAGAAATAAGATTGGTGAGACAAGTAGAAGCCATATATTGAATATGACATTACTTGAACAAAAGGTATCCAAATGTTTAAGAGTGCTGATTATAAGGTAAATGCCAAGTGGACACTATCTTCCAATAGCAAAATTGATAGCATATAAATTTTTGAGAAAAAAGAAAGGTCTTTGATGTGGTACAGTGATGTATTTGGAATCACAAGACAGGTTTGACTCCTGTCCCTACCACGTAGTATTTGTATGGCTTTGCACAAGTCTCAACTTCTATGGACCTTTATTTCCGATCTGTAGGATGAATATACTGGAAAAAAATCAGGATTCTGAAAGTTGTTATTTATAGACCTCCAGGATATTTTCCTTCCTTCCTCAACAAATCCAGTGCTTAGTTTCCACTTTTTTTTACTTTCGGAATTCTTACCTTCATGCTAGATGAATTAACACACGTGTTGACATTTCCTCAAACATGTTAAACCTCCTAGTTCTTGAGTTACTATTCTCAACACCTAGTCTCTTTTGCTGAGCAGCTCGCAGAGCCTGGCGTCTGGAAGACTCCTCTTTATGAGTCAAATCTGCCATTATATACTTACTAGCTGTGTGACCCAGGACAAGTCACTTAACCCTGTTTGCCCCAATTATCTCAACTGTAAAATGAGCTGGAGAAGGGAAGGAAAAACCACTTTGGAATCTTTGCCAGGAAAATCCCAAGTGGGATCACAAAGAGTCAAATATGACTGAAAAATGATTAATGACAACCGAATTGGGACTCCTTTGCTGGCCTTACCATCAGCATCAATCCCACTAACCGAAGGTATCACTCAAGATACTGTCATGATCCTTCTGCTCTTTCACTTCTACACTATTTCTCTTAAGATCTCATCAGATCCTATAACCAATTCGTTCACCTATCATTTCTATGGCAATAATTCTTAGATCTACATATCCTGTCTCCTGACCTCCAAACATAGTTCTAGCAGCCTTTTGTAGATCTCAAACTTGATGTCTCATAGATATCCTAAACTTATCGTGTGAAAAACTGAAATTGTAATTGTTCATACCAAACCCTCCCCCTTTCTAACTTTTTTTTTTATTACTGTTAAGGGTACCACCATCCTTCAAATCACCTAGGCTGATTACCACGACTCCTCACTGTCTCCTCCCCAATCATGTCCACCGTGTTGTGCAGTCCTGTTGATTATACCTTTGCAATCTCTCCAAATATACTCCTTAGCTCCTTTGATACAGCCACTCCTCTGGTGCAGCTCCTCTTTTTCTCACACCTGGATGATTACAATAGCCTGCTTGTTGGTCTCACTTCGTCCAGTTTCTCCCCTCTGCAGCCTATCCTTCACTCAGCTGTGAGACATATTTCTAAGGGCAGGTCTGATCACATCATCCCCTCCATCTTATTCAGTAACAAAATTAATATATGACACAGGGATTCTTATGTGCAGATTAATTGCCCCCATTTCTATTTGAGTTTGCCACCACTGCCCTACAAGCAGTCTTTCCTGATTCCCTTTAATGACAGTGCCCTCTCTCTGATTTTTTCTAAATATTCTGCATATATCTTGTTTGTACATAATTGTTTACATGCTATCTCTCAATTAGACTGTAAGACTGAGCTCCTTCACAGCTGGAACTGTAGGTTGCCTTTGTTCGTATTACCCCTACCCTCAGTTCAGTACCATGAATGGCACCTAGTAGTCATTTAGTAATTGCTCATTGACTTGACTGGATGATTTCTTAGAGGTCCTTCAGAGTTTTTGAATACTGCTAATAGCAACAACTCAAATTTACTAAGCACATCAAAGCTTCTAAAAGCCTTCTAATCATGTGAAGTACACAACATAAGCATTATTATCCCCACTTTAGCTCATCATCTCTAATTTAATCACCATGTTGCTAACTCAAGTCTTGACCTAACTTACCTTCCTCAGTCTCCTTCGCCTCTGATTGAAGGACTAGAGAGTGAAGTACCAGACTCCTCCCAATGCCTTCCTTTATTGAAGGCAGAGACTGGACTTTTTGGCTCACTGCACTCTGCATCTGCTGCACCTCCGCCAAACAAGATGGTCTTGTTTCGAGTACCCTTGGTCTCCCCAAAACCCTTTCTGCCTCCTTTTGTGCATTGTCTCCCTATGTTAGATTGTGAGCTTCTTGAAGGTGGGAACTATTTTTCTTTTTTATTAGGTATATCCCCAGAGTTTAGCACAGTGTCTGGCATGTAGTAGACATTTAATAAATGGTTATTGGATTGGAAGTCAAATGCTACAGAAGCTAACTCATCTGTTTGAAGTCATCTGGGTAGTAGACATTAGAGCTAGTATTCTGGACCTGTTCCTATCTCCACTCTCCAACCCCAGTGAGTAACAAAATTGCAAAAATATGATGTGACAAATGGAGTAAAATGATTTGTGGGTATAGATGTGTAACTTTATTGATATAGGGAACTCTCAGGTTAGGAATCTCCTTCCAATGCTAGCTAGCTCTTTCTCTGCAGATTATAGTCCCAGAAAGTAGCCTAGAGAACTGAAAGGTTAAGTGATTTGCCAATGGTCACAAAGATAGCATGCATTAGAGGCAGGACTCACTCAGCATTTTGATTTTCAGTAATATGGTTTGTGGTGTTACAGTACGGTCTCTAATGTAGTAAATAATGGATCTGGCCTGGATTCAGGAATGCCTGGGTTCAAGGCTTATTTCTGACAATTAGCTGCATGATCATGAATAAATGATTTAATCTTGTATTTTCCTGATAACTCTCTTAAGACTATAATTTGCAGACAATTGCTGGGGGCAAAAGGAGGGGGTTCTATATCCCACACTGAAGAAATAATAGGCCATACCAAAAATAGGAAAAAAAATGGTTTCTATAGTGGATAGAGTTCTGGGCATCAAGTCAGGAAGATCTGAGTTCAAACTCAGCCTCAGACACTTATTAGCTATATGACTCTGGGTGAGTCACTTAACCTCTCTTTACCTCAGTTTTCTCAGTCATAAAAGGTGGATAAAGGGTTGTTGAGAAGATTAATAAGATAATATATGTAAAGTTTTTAGTATAGTGTCTGACACACAGTAGTCACTACAGAAATGCATATCTACTCCCTCCTTTCCCTCTCAAGCCAAATTTTCCAAGGGTTGATTTTAAATTTGACATCTTCAGGAACTATTTTAACTTTTTAGATTACTATATAATCATTTAATACATATAGCCCATCAGTTTAATAGCCTAAGAATTAATAAATGCAACCAAAATATAGGCAATAGCTCAGGACCCTCAAAAAATCTCCCTTTATTTTAAGGAAAAGCACTGTGATTTATAAAGACATATTTGTTATAATTTTAGAGCAATATTCCTAGTAAAGTTAACTTACAGAGTGCCTTAGAAGGAAAACCAATATGAGGCAGGCTATGACCTTGGCACCAAGTAAGTATCAATTTTTTAAAGTAATCAACAGTATTTATTAAGTACCTACTATGTTCTAGGCCCTGTGTCAAGCACTGAGGATACCCTCCAAAAATGGATAAAAGACATCCCCTGTCCTCAGGGAAGATAAAAGCCATCACTTTTTTCTGCATTTAAACTGAGATATAAAAAGGTGTGTGTGTGTTGAGGGAGAAGAGTCCCTCTGCATCATTGCAGACCATACTTACTATAGACTTGTAACTGTCCACGGAAAGAATTTCTTCCACGTGAATTTTCAGCTCTACATTCATATATCCCTGCATCGTCCAGTTGCACATTTGGTATTTCCAGCACTCCTTGAGATTTCCGTAGACGTGCTTTGCTTGGAATATAGCCATTAACCTTCATCCACGAGATTGTCGGAACAGGGCTGAAACAGTTAGTGAGAATACTGTTAACACACTTTCCACTATTAGAAACATAGATCCTCTTATCTGGTAATTTAAGCACTTAATAGGCTAAGTAGTAATAAAATATAATCACAATTAAGGTCCATGTGCTGGTTGATATACTTCCCTTTCCATTTGGAACATCTAATACAGGGTGATAGTGTAAGGGAAAATTCTCCTTTTCCTTCGTAGTTCTGGGAAATACTTCATTTATCACACACACACATACACACACACACACACACATTTCAGGATAACTTGAATAACACCATCTGAATACTGTCATATATTCTTTATCATCTTTCTTCCTTTTGAGTAAAGAGCAGAACAATTTTCCTTTTCACATCTTTATGACGAATTAAGCATCTAAAGTAGCACTCCACCTATTTGGATGTCTTCCATAGAATTTGAAGACTAGAAGAGACTTTAGAAATCTTCTAGGCCAGGGGTGATGAACCCATGGCCTCAAGGCCACATGTGGCCTTCTAGGTCCTTGGGTGTGGCCTTTTGACTGAGTCTAAGCTTTATAGAACAAATCCTTTTATTAAGGGGATTTGTTCTGTAAAGTTGAGATTCAGTCAAAGGGCTATTCTTGAGGACCTAGAGGACCACATGTGTCCTTAAGAGCAAAGATTCCCTACCCCTGATCTAAGCCAATCCCTTCATTTTGTAGATCAGAAATTGGAGCTCAAAGAGTTATCCAGTGGTAGAGGAGAAAAGATAAAGAACTCTGTTGAAACTTTCTCTTCTCTACTCTAGAAACCTCTTAACCCTAAAAGTTTCACTGCACCCCTAGATTCTAACACTGGAAGTCTCACCTGGCCCTGTGACCTCTCCTTTTGACTGGTTCTTCTCAGGCCTTAGATCTACCATTTTAAGAAGGATGCCCAGGCTAGCCTTATCTTCATTTCTCTTCATCCTGACTCTTTGTACTTTCTCTATCCAGCCCTGTGCTGGATACCTTCATCTTCTCCTTTCTCTACTTTTGAGTTTTGTTTTATGTATTTTCTTTCCCTGTTACAATGTGAGCTTCTTGACAATAGGGACTTTCTTTTTGCTTATATTTATATTCTCAGAGTTTAGCAAAGTACCTAGCACATGGTAAATGCTTGATAAATACTCATTGCCTTCCCTTAAAATTAGGGATTAAGATATATGTGTGGAAGGAAGAGTAGTTCTAACTGATCCTGTTGGCACTGACCCTAGCTGCTGGAGGTCAGCTCTCAGTCTGTTTGAAGTTCTACAGGTTAGAGAATAGACACACTGTGACCCAAGACACTGAGGCATCAACGACTTGTCCCCATGTTGTTGCTACCTTTATTTTTATATCATAGTATAAGGGTTAGGATCATAGTGAACCAACCCTAGTCAGTCTAGATATTTTATCGGATGAGAACATATCTCAATGAATCATCTAGAGGTGTGAATAAGACCTTGGAAATCATTCAATTAATCAGTTTAAAAGCATTTCTCCTTGGTATTCTAGGAATTTAATTCAGATTGTTTGAGGGACTTGGTCATGCTTTGTGAATCTTCTATAAAATAGCAGACTAATTTAAATCCTAAGGGTTGGAGTGTCTTAGAAGCTTAGCAGTAGAAGCTTTTAGCCAAGCAATTTGAAAAGAAATTGGTTCGATCAAGGGGTGGAAGCACCTTATGCTCTGCTCCCACTGGCAAGAGGAGGATTTTGTGAATGTAGAAGAGGGTTCAAGACATATCCCTGAGGGATTTGAACATTTTCATTGTCACAATAGTAGTGTCTCTGAAACAACACCAGCTGGGGAAGTGATGGCATTGGGAGCCAAAAGATAGATTGGACCTGAGAAGGAGAGGCAGATTTAAAATTCTACAAGGAACCTAGCAGAAAAGTGATATTACATCTATGGGAGTGAAGAAGACTCCAGCTAAGGGCCTCTGGCAGCTATGAGTTAACCTTTTGCTACATGTGCTTTCTAAGGTTGAACATGCTTGTCTCTAATCTCTGTGTATAATAATGAAAGAGTGTGTCACAGATATTAAGGGGAAATATTTTGTACCAAGTATCCTACTGTAGTGATATCTTTTTTTGAAAGCTAATTGAGTCTGGCATTCTAATTGATGCTAACTAATCATGAAGGAAAACTCGCCAATGTGTGCTTGTGAGATATAGTGCTAGTACTAGAAAAGATTTGCTCCACATCCCAACAAGGGGAGATGTAGCAGTCACCTTCTGGGTGTCTGTCAGTGCCACTGGAGGTTGGGAGAGTATCCCCCAAGCATGTGTCAAAGCTACTAGAAGGGACTTCTGAGACCATTGGGTCTAACCTTCTCAATTTACAAATGAGAAAAATTAGAACTAGAGTTATTTGCTAGTAAGTGAAATGGCATTTAAAACAAGGTCTTCCTGTCTCTATATTTAACTCTCTATCCGCTATACCACATTCTCTCTCTGATAATAAATACCACATGCCACTATACACATACTCTCTCTGATAAATCACATTTATGATAGTGCTTTAAGGTTTTCAAAGCACTTTTATTTCCAATGACCCTGTGAAATAGGCAATCCAAATATTGTTTTCATTTCCATTTTATAGATGAGGAAATCCTATCTCTGAGAGGTTAAGTAACTTATTCATAGAGACATTTCTCTATTGGTAACAAATTTATTGCTTGATCCACTGTGCCAGGCTAGTGCCTATGTCTCCACCATAAACTGGTACAAAGTGTTTGATCTGGCTTGGGTTCTAAATTCCTTCAAGTTGAATCTTGCTCCTACATCTAATGGTAGTATCTCCAGCCTTATTATTACATAAGGTGCTTTCTTTCAATTAACAGGTTGGTTACAGTGATCTTTATTTCAATCAATGAATCAACCAGCTTTTATTAAGTGCTTTCTACTAGTACCATAATGTTTTCAGTGATAGGGATATAAATAGACAAATACGAGTGAAATAATCTTTACCCTCAAGGAACTTACATTCAAAGCAAGAGATATGTGTGACATAAATGTATGAACAGAATAAATATGAGAATAAATAAAAACACATGCAAAGTAGTTAAATATAAGGAAATTTGGGAGAGCACTACCCAGTTTGGGGGATCAGGAAAAGCTTCAGGTATTTATTCAGATTTTTTCACTGGTAACTAATTACCAACTTCTTCCAAAGAGGATTTTTTGCAAATTATTAAATTTCACCTTTAAGTCTTAAATCTAAGTTTCCAATTCATTTAAAGGTTTTTGTTACCTTCATCATATCTGGAGTTACAGGCTCATTTCACTTTTACATAACAGATGTGTTCCTATGAATATTTGTGTGTACTGAATATTTCTTTCAATCAACCTAAATTTTCTGTCACTGCCTACTGGAGGTCCTTTTGAACACTTCAGATGTACGTATGCTCCTTTGCCCTATAACTTGGCGAAAGGGAAAGATCATAGAAATGAGGAGTAAATACCTTGGTTCAGTAATCAACTTTGAACCTAATTACTTTATCTATAAAATGAAGGGTCAGAACTAGATCACTTCCAAGGTCTATACATACTATCTGTGACATTCTATGAATCTGCCATCACTAACTATATATGTGTATATATATATATAATATCTATATATTATATATATACATATATACGCACATATACACACATATACATATATGTATATATAATACAATGCATATTATATATTAATATACCCTAGTTAAAGCAATCTCTGGGTAAATCTTTTTACAGTCATGTTTAAAATTGTAATAATATGTTTTTGTATAGATTTTTTTGTATTCAATTTCTTAACCTAAATGACAGCCAAGCATATTGAGAGACAAAATGAAATACCAAAACTGAGATTGTCTTTTGTTTTCATTGAACTTTACTTTTTAAGGCATCTATGCTTCATTTTTTTTTTATTTGAAGACTACAGAATTGGATTGTGAATCAATATTAAATAGTTTACTGCTGCCACTTTGGAGAATACACTGATGTAGACAAAGGGTAGCCTAAGTCAGGCCAAGTGATTGAACATGTACCTTAATTCACAAGGCAAAATAATACGCATTACTTATATATTCCTTCAACTTCTAGGGGGGAAAATAAATTCAATCCCTAATAAGTGAATCTGTTTAGGAGTTGTATAATTACTTTTTTCCCTTTCTTCTTAGTCTTTCAATTACCCAGAAAAAAAAAAAACTCAAAACAAAACAAAACAAAAAAGAGAGAGAGATAAAGATGTATAGTGTTGCCCAAAGCAGGAAAAATGTTGCCCAAACCAGCAGGAAAGACTGGTTACCTGTACATAATAAAGGCAGAAATTTTAAATTAAAGATTGCAGGGAAGGAACATGCCTCCAAATAGCACTATATAGAGATTTTTGTGCTTTTTGACTTTTTCCCATCCATCCAACTTCATGGGCCAGCAAAAGAATATTGGAGTTTGAGAAAAGGATGAAAAAGAGAGTCTCAATCTTTTTAGTATTCTATAGTTTATGGGAAGCCAGCCTCTGTGCTGAATGGGTAAAGTTTGCCAACTGGATACTGATCAAGGAGTTACAAGAATTTTCTAATTCTAAATCATAAGACCTCTACATAGCACAAGCATGCTGCCCTTTGATGGGCAGGAAGCTAATTTTTTTTTAATAGGTCTATAGCTTCTGAATAATTCTTGGTGACTGACCGTTCTGTATTCTAAGAGCATGTTCTCTGGGGTTGAGTATTCTTCTTTTAGAAAGAATAAATTCTTAAGACTGAAAGATTAGGAGGAGAAAATAATAATGATGTTGGTGATAATATTAATAGCAATAAATTAGCATCAATATGGTGTTTTAAAGTTTGCAAAGTGCTGTATGATATCTTATCCTTGCAACAATATTGGGAAGGAGTTGCTATTATTACCTCCCGTTTTTAGCCAGGAAATTGATGCTCAGATGTCAAGTGACTTGTCCAGGGTCACACAGCCAGCAAGTGTCTGAGGCTGCATTTCAATTCAGGTCTTCCTAACTTCAGGTCCTGCATTCTATTCACTATGTGGCATACCAATTAAGATCTTTCCTCCCTTATTTGAGGAGTAGGTTATGGGGGTCTTGCCTTTCTAAAAGATCTGTAGCTTAAACCATTGGATTTTAAGCTAGAATAATGAAGGCATAAACTATTGTTCTGCTTATGCAGAAGAGGTACAACTGAATGATTCCCCAGACTGAAAGCAGACACTGAAAACAGGCAGAACTCTACAGCATCATGCCCAGTGGAGTCACATCTTGCAGAAACCAGCAGTGCCCAGAGGACTAGAGGAATGCCATTATGCAATGACCCCCTGAGAATGGAAAAAAAAACTACTCTGAGAGACTACTTTATGCCCAAATGCTTGAGATGACATGTCATGTGAAACCTATTAGGAGAATGGTCTCATGTATGTAATGAGATCACTAGATTATGTCAGCAGTGCTGCTGTGTTGAAGATATGCATTGCTTCCCCCTCCCCTTACCCAGGCATGGTAATATATATATATATATATATATATATATATATATATATATATATATATATATTTAGACTATTACATATAGACTTGAGGTGATGGGTTGTCTCCTTTCATTCCACCTCCTATTCCATTTTCCCCACTAATTGGCCACCACCTCTCATTCATGGGCTCATCTACCGCTACCTAAGTGAGTGGAATCACAATTTCTCACTTAGATGGTGACGGTCCCTGACTTCCTTCAGGTATCACAATGCCGATCTTTCTACCCACAGGCTAAAGAGAAGAATCATTTGAGCAGTGCTGTACCCATTTAGCTTCTCCCTCACTCAGGTTATATGAGGTCACTTGTCCATCTTCCACATGGTCAGGAGCTGCTCTCCTTACCTCTACTGACAATTCCTATTTGACTTTTTACCAAACCATCCAGAAGTAAAAGTGAATGTATGGTTGAAGAGAGGTAGTAGTCCAGCGAGTAGAAAAAATGGAATTTGTCGCAAAATGAAAGGACAGGTCTCATCATCTCAGGTTAAAGAACATTACAAAGAAGGGGATTCTATATCCTTAGTTCTTATTTCCAAACAATCTGCAGATGTTTCAGAGAAGAGATGCTCCTCAAGACTTTCTGATTTTGTTGATCTGACTTTTTTTCCTAACTTGTCTTCATACTAACAATTTCTATTCACTCCATGATCCATGGTGACCCCCCAAGTATTTGTGACCCTGGTGGCATCATATTTGTTTTTTTTTTTACTTTAAGGGATGGCTGTAGTTTGGGCCATAATTGTTTTCATTTTTTCTTGTATTAACTTTGCCGAGAGTATTCATTGCGTTCTGCACCTACTAGGTATCTCACCCACTAGCACCAAGAACCTAGGTCTGGGCAGTTTACAAACAGACATAAAATATAATTCAGCCTGTGTGGGGCCACACTAGAACCATGACCAAGACTGAATGTAGTGGTCCTCAAGGGGCTGATTAGGCTACTTGATACAATTAGAAATTCAAGGTATTTGTATATACCTTTAGCTTGGTTAATATAATAGAGATATAAAAGGAATACATAAGGAGAACCATAATACTGTATCATTCTTTCAATACATGTAGTCTACCCAAGTTCTAAATTAATTGATGGAATTACACCTGCTTCACAGATTGCCTGAATGTATTAAAACCTACTTTTGGAGAAGTGATGAACCCCATATAAGCTGGCTCGTAGAGGGGGTATAGCTCTCTATACTTGATGGACTCCTCAATCCTGTGTGGCCTACTGTTGCTACCAACCTGGGCATGTCCCCATGGGAAGCAAGGGGACCTGGGAAGTGCTGCTCAGAAACATATTAGATACTTGTTAAGTGTCTGCATAGCTCAATTCTGAAGTTATCTAGTAAAAGAATTTTTGCTTTTGCATTCTACCTGACTGACCCTGCACTTGGGACTAATGTATACCTGGTCCAGAATGATGATGATGATAATGATGATGATGACGATGATGAGGATGAGGATGATGATGATGATAGCTGGTTTTCATGTAGTAAATTAAAATTAGCAAAGTGTTCTGTGTACCTATTTCATTTGATCCTTATAACTACCATGTGAGTAAGGTGCAATTATTGTACCTATCTTACAGAGAAGGAAACAGATTCAGGAAAGTTAAATGTCTCATCTAGGAGAATGCAAGTACTAAATGTTTGAGAAAGGATTGAAATCCAGGTCTTCCCAATTCTAAATCCAAGTGCTCCTTCAACTAATCATGCTACTTCTCAGTTTTTAAAAGCCACTATTGGGAAGAAAAAAGATAAAGATAAAGATAAAAAAAGATAAAACCTGGGTTGGCTATTCAGGCATTTGTTAACTCTTTCAAGGTCACAGACACCATGTGTTAAATAACTATTTTTAAGGACCACTGAAGGGGTTACTTCATCTCATTTTCTTTTTTTTTACTTGAAAAAATAATTTAATGATTTTTTTTGTTGGATCACAACAGAGGTTTCCAAAGTAAATCCCAAGTAAACTCCTTACAAAATACATTCTTTGAGTTAAGCAACAGCCTGATCAATATTGTGATTCCAATAGATAATGCATACTATTTTCTACTTTTGTAGTCTATTGATTAACAGAGAAAAGAGGATGCTTGTTATTGTGGTACTAGTAATGACCATCTCATCTCACCTGAGTTTTGCTGCCTCTAAATGTTGATCTTATATATACTGCCATAGTCATTGAAGGAAGGTCTAATACATATATAAAGAAACCAATTCTAAACTAGTAAAAATTCACAAAGCTGACAGGATATCAATTATAATAATACATTTGATAAAGTTGTGAAAATAACAAAGCTGATGAAATGGTCTTGAAAGGGAAATTATTTCTTACAAAGTATATAGAAAAAGATACATTGGACCCTTCTTTGCAGGAGTGGGGCAACTTTGGTGTGGAATTTTCTCTCTGTCTCTCTGTATACACACACACACACACACAATGTGGAACACAGTTGATAGGTAGGATAGTTTTGCTGTTTTTTTAACTTTTATTATAATTATTATTGGAAAGATGGTTCTCTGGGAGAGAGGGAGAGACAACATTGAGAGAGGAACTGATGCAAAACTAGAGGATTTCAAGTACAATTTTTAAAAAGGGGTGCTGGTTTTAGAAAGGAGACTAAGTTCATTCTCAACTATGGAAACCTTCAAATGCTAGTGCTGACTTTCGACAAGACAACATATTGTGGCTTTGTTTTGCCCTATCCTAGTTAATGTTGAAGTTATATATGTGAAATGCACTTTGACTTATCATTTGCAAAAAGGAATACAGCTGAGTAGAGAAAAACTGACATTTTGCTAGCTAATATTAATACTGAGCTTGGCACTGCTCATTAGCTTCAAAAATTTCTCAGCTAATAACAGCAGAAAATGATGTAAAACAACATTGAAATTCTGCCACAAGCCTTTTTTGTCATGTGCTGTTGAAGGGAAAGCAAGAAGAGTGCTGCTATGCCAGATTCTGAAAAGTAAGAAAAGCAGTGGATGAACTTTTGGCCATTGTTGAAGTCATTAAGCATATTTCTTAAAGATCATTTTTATATCTATGATGAGGCAACTTGTAGAATCTGTCAAGGCAGAAAGAATACTTAGCTGTAAAGATATAATGATTTCAAAGGAAAGCACTCCCCAACCGCAAATCACTATTCACAGACAAATTGTAGGCCTGTCTAATGGTGCTTCCTATTTTCCTTACATAAGTCACAAGTGAGAGATGAATTTTACCTCTGACGTGAAAATGTATATGAATATTGCTCCTTTGTGACTTGGGTTAAAAAAAAAAGGAGGAAATATTGTATATCTATGAAAAGAACTCAAAGAACCAAGTTTTATAACTTTTCACTAAGAAAGCACATAAAAAGGCATCATAAAAAGAGCTATTGAAATAGCTTTTTTTTTTAGTCTTTTATATGCCGGTACTTCAAAAAAAAAAAAAAAAGAGAAAGAGAGAGAACAAAACTTAACTGCTAACGTGGGTGATAACAACTGTCTACTTAATATGCAGCATTTTTGGAAGCAAAAAGTTTTCCATATTAAAAGTGAAAATAAAATATAACAGATATTGTTGCCATGTTACATTTCAATTTACATACAATTTCATAAAAATTCTGACCTTAAAATCAATGGGCTGGAACAGGAGTTTTCAGTCAGAAATGGATATTCTTTTGAGAGCAATTAGAAAGTATTCTATTCACTGAAGTACTCTGATAGCTATCAACTTGCATACACCTGTTCATACCTAGGAAGCCACAGGATAACTCTAATTTACAAGTCATTATCCTAGAATTTTAGATTTAAAGTTGGCAAGCATCTTAGAATCCATTTAACTGCTCAATAATCTGACTCACACTCACCTTTCCAGTCTCATTTGATACTGCTCTCTCACCTATTCTCCATTCCAGTAAAACTGTCCTATTCTTTTTTCCTTGTCATGTGACATTCCATTCCTTAGATCTGTATTTTTTTCACAGGTAGTCCTCGGGATTTTCAATGCACCCTCCAAATCTGCCTCTTAGAAGTCCAAGCTTTCTTCAAAGAAAAGCTCAAATACCAGTTTCTATACAAGGCCTTTCCTAAAACCTAGGTCCTCTAGGTCCTCAAGTGCAGTACTTTGACTGAATCCAAACTTCACAGAACAAGTCCCCCTAATAAAAGGATTTGTTCTGTACACTTGGACTCAGTCAAAGGGTCACATTCAAGATCCTAGAAGGCCACATGTAGTCTCAGAGCTATAGGTTCTCCACCCCTGCAAGATTGTTCCTTCTCGCTTGCTATGGAAATTACTTTGAGTCACTGAATATAGTTTGAATTTATTTATTTGTCTGTTTGTTGTTCTTTGTAAACTACTTGAAGGCAAATATTTTAATTTTGTATCCCTAGCACCACATACACAGTACAGTTAGTAGATATTTAATAAATCCATAGCATGAAGTAATGAACATTTGGTTTATAATTCAAGGACATAGGTTCAGAGAATGCTGCCTCTAACACTATAGCCTGTGTGATCTTAGATAAACACTTGGTCAATAAAGAACCTACTTTGTTCCAGGCACTGTGCAGAGTACTGGGGATACAAATAAGAAAAAAAAAATACCTACTCCCCTCAAGGAGTTCACAATCTAATGGGGGAAAATAACATATAAAAGGAATCTAAAAAGTATATGTGTGTGTGTGTATGTGTGTGTGGTTGTGTGCATTTGTGTGTGTGTTGGAGAGCTTCCAGAGGGTACCCCACAAGGAAGTGTGGGTGTGACTAGAGAAGTTGAAACCAAAGCAGAGGACTTGATGGGACATGAAGATTTAGTTGAGAAACTGAGTCCTTGAAACAGCAAGCACTCTGGCATACACAAGAGGGCCTACTGTACAGGTTCTTAGATCTGCTTTTCTAAAAGGAAAGCAACTTTTGAGGGATCAATGATCTTCTTTAATCACATATACCAATAGAAAAATACAAGTAGAGAAATAAAGACCAACAGCCAGGGCTTCCAACTGTCTGACCATAAGCAATACACATGTCACAGATCAATAGACAGATCCAACTGCCTGACCATTACATGCATACATACATACATCTTCACCAGAGAGAAAAGCACCAATATCTGCATTTTCAAAGCCAAGGGAGGGTGAGGGTGTAAAAGCAAGCACTTCTACATACACAGGAGAGCCTGCTATCACAGTTTCTTTGATCTGCTTTTCTAAAGGGAAAGACAACTTTTGAGGGGTCAGCAATCACTTTAATCAAGCAGATGTATCATTACTTAGTTCAGGAGAAAATGTCAGCGCCCTGAACTTCAGAGAAAATGCAGAGAAATCAAAATCAACAGACTTGCTTCTAATTGTCTGACATAAGCAATACATACATCATAGATCAACAGATAGATCCAACTGTCTGACCATACTTACATTCATAGTTACAAGAGAGGGAAGCAACCAATATCTGGGTTTTCAAAGTCAGGGGCCTGCTTAGCGGCTTCCTAGAGTCTCATCTGGCACACAATCCTTTTCCGAAAAACTAAGCTCCAAAGTAAAACTGCACCTCTGAGTATATATACACTTTTCAGAGCCAGAGGGCATCAGGACTCTAATGACCCAGTGCCTCATTAGAAATTAACAAAAGGAGGGGTGGAGCCAAGATGATGGACTAGAAAGACACACTTACTGCAGGGTCCTGCTCACAGCCCATAAGATACCTGTATAGAGAGGGAATCTCAACAAATTCTAGAGCAACAGAAGTGGAGAACAACAGAGTGGAGGAAATTTCCAGCCCATGGTGACCTGAAAGGCCCATGGAAACATCGGTTGTGGCGGACACAGAGCCAAGCACGGAGCCCAGCCCAGCCTTGGCCAAGCAGTGCAGTGCGGTGCAGTGCTGCGCGATAGGAGGAAGGGCAGAATCTCCAGTCACAGCAGCGGGGCCTTAGATCCCTCAACCCACAGGCAAAAATGGTCAGTGACGGGGTTTTATCAGCCAGCCAGGAAGGGAGAAAGGCCTTCCCATAGCTCCTGCAGCAAGCAGCTGCCTCAGAGCCATCACAGCTCCATTGTTGGAACATAAAAAACCCCTGGGGGCATTGAAGAGCTGAGTCTTACCTCAGCCCTGGGTGGTGGCCCTGCCCATTCAGCTTATCTGAAAATCAGCCCCCAGTGCTGACTTTATTGGAACGGGAGGCCAAGTGGCTGCGGAGAGGAAACTCTGCTAAGATTCTGGGCACAAAAATCCCTCTCTGCGTCCAGACTAGCACATGCCTGATTGTGCCACCTGAGAGGAACTGAGATCTCACAGATTCCCTACTCTTGACAAAGGACCCAAAAGTAAAGTAACTGGTTGGGAAAATGCCCAAAAAATGGAAAAAAAAAATAAGACCATAGAAGATTACTTTCTTGGTGAACAGATATCTTCTCCCATCCTTGGATGAGGAAGAACAATGCTTACAATCAGGGAAAAACATAGATGTTAAGGCTTCTGTATCCCAAACATCCAAAATAAATATTCAATGGGCTTAGGCCATGGAAGAGCTCAAAAAAGATTTTGAAAATCAAGTTAGAGAAGGGGAGGAAAAAAAAGGAAGAGAAACGAGAAAGATGCAAGAAAAGCATGAAAAGCAGGTCAACTCCTTGCTAAAGGAGACCCAAAAAAATACTGAAGAAAATAACACCTTGAAAAATAAGCTAACTCAATTGGCAAAAGAGGTTCAAAAAGCCAATGAGGAGAAGAATGCTTTCAAAAGCAGAAGTAGCCAAATGGAAAAGGAGGTCCAAATGCTCACTGAAGAAAATAATTATTTCAAAATTAGAATGGAACAGATGGAGGCTAATGACTTTATGAGAAACCAAGAAATCATAAAGCAAAACCAAAAGAATGAAAAAAATGGAATAGATCCAGGAGAGATAATTAAAAATTATGGGACTACCTGAAAGCCATGATCAAAAAAAGAGCCTAGACATCATCTTTCATGAAATTATCAAGGAAAACTGCCCTGATATTCTAGAACCAGAGGGCAAAATAAGTATTCAAGGAATCCTTTGATCACTGCCTGAAAGAGATCCAAAAAGAGAAACTCCTAGGAACATTGTGGCCAAATTCCAGAGTTCCCAAGTCAAGGAGAAAATATTGCAAGCAGCTAGAAAGAAACAATTCCAGTATTGTGGAAATAAAATCAGGATAACACAAGATCTAGCAGCTTCTACATTAAGGGATGGGAGGGCATGGAATATGATATTCCAGAAGTCAAAGGAACTAGGACTAAAACCAAGATTCACCTACCCAGCAAAACTGAATATATTACTTCAGGGGAAAAAATGGCTTTTCAATGAAATAGAGGACTTTCAAGAATTCTTGATGAAAAGACCAGAGCTGAAAAGAAAATTTGACCTTCAAACACAAGAATGAAGAGAAGCATGAAAAGGTAAACAGCAAGGAGAAGTTATAAGGGATTTACTAAAGTTGAATTGTTTACATTCCTACATGGAAAAACAATATTTGTAACTCTTGAAACTTTTCACTATCTGGGTAGTTGGTAGGATTACACACACACACACACACACACACACACACATATACAGAGAGCACAGAATGAATTGGATGGGATTATATCTTAAAAAAATGAAATTAAGTGGTGAGAGAGAAACATATTGGGAGGAGACAGGAAGAAATGGAATTGGGCAAATTGTCTCTCATAAAAGAGGCAAGCAAAAGACTTTTCAGGGGAGGGAAAAAGAGGGGAGGTGAGAGAAAAACATGAAGTTTACTCTCATCCCATTAGACTACAGGAAGGAATAAAATGCACACTCATTTTGCTATGAAAACCTCTTACAATACAGAAAAGTGGGGGAGAAGGGGATGAGCAGGGTTGGGGGGATGATGGAAGGGAGGGCAGAGGGAGGAGGGAGCAATTTGAAGTCAACACTCTTGGGCAGGGACAGGATCCAAAGAGAGAATAGAAGCAATGGGGGGCAGGATAGGATGGAGGGAAATATAGTTAGTCTCATACAACATGACTATTATGGAAGTCATTTGCAAAACTATACAGATATGGCTTATATTGAATTGCTTGCTTCCCAAAGGGAATGGGTGGGGAAGGAGGGATGAAGAGAGGTTGGAAGTCAAAGTTGTACGAACAACTTTCAGGTATTGTTCTTACTATTAGGAAATAAGAAATACAGATATTGGAGTATAGAAATTTATCTGGACCTGCAGGACAAAAGAGAAGATGGGGACAAGGGAAGGGAAGGATGTTAGAAGAGAGGGCAGACTGGTGATAGGAGCAATTAGAATGCTCAGAATTTTGGGGTGGGGGGAGAGGAGAAATGGGGAGAAAATTTGGAACCCAAAATTTAGTGAAAATGAATGTTAAAATTTAAATAAATTAAAAAAGAAAAAAAGAAAAAAAAAGAAAGAAATTAATAAAAGGTGTGGATCTTCCTACAAAATAAGTTTCCCTATCAAGCTTCCCTTAATAGGCTCCAACCAAGGTCTATTAATGGATGGGGAAGATCTTTAACTCCCATTATTACAGTCCCTGACAATAGCAAGGTACTGGGGGGGCAGCTAGGCGGCACAGTGAATACAGCATGCCACAGGAGTCAGGAGAACCTATATTCAAATCTGGCCTCAGATATTTGGCACTTACTAGCTGTGTGTCCTTGGGCAAGTCACTTAATCCCAACTGCCTTGCCTTCCTTCCTCCAAAAGAGAAAAAAAAGAAGCTTTGGGAAAACTTATTGCTCTGCTCTGTCTTCCATCCTTGATTCCTTACTATCTTTCACCCCTGACTCCCATATCTAATTTCTTGCCAAGGCCTGTCAATTTCACCATTGTAACATCTCTCCCATATATCATCTACTCTCCTCTGACACTGTCAGAAAGCACTCATCATTTTGCCCCTGGACTATTGTAATAGCTTGCTGCTGAGCCTGGCTGACTCAAGTCTCTCCCCACTCTAGTTCATCCTCCAGACACCAGAATGATTTTCTTGCAAGATAAGTCAGATCATGTCACTGTTCCTGTTCAATAACCTCCAGTGGCTTTCTGTTGGCTCTAAGATAGGAGGCAGCTAAGTGGTGCAGTGGATAGAGCACCAGTGCAGGAGTCAGGAGGACCTGAGTTCAAATCTCACCTTGACACTCACTAGCTGTGTGACCTTGGGCAAGTCACTTAACCCCAATTGCCTCATCCTAAGTTATCTCCAGTCATCCTGATCAATATCTGGTCACTGGATTCAGATGGCTGTGGAGGAGAAGTGAGGCTGGTGACCTGCAAGTGCAAGTCATGTCATTATTTCTCTGATGGCATGGTCTTCTTCGGCAACAAAGGACGGACACATAAAATTGCCTCTAAGAGTAAATACAAAATGATTTTTTTATTTTTATTTTTTTTTGTATTTACAGTTTTTTGCAACCTGTCCTTCTCCTACCTTTTCAGGCTTCTTATACTTCTCTACAAATAGTTTTTGACCCAGTGACTTTGGTCTCCTGGGTATTTCATATCCAAAACATTCAGTCTCTATCTGGGCTGTCTGTATTCTCTCTGGCTGTCCTCCATGCTTGCAATGCTTCACCTTCTCTGCTCCACTATTGACCTTTTTCAAGTCCCAAACAAAATCCCACCTTTTATAGGAAACCTTCTTCAGCCTCCTTTAATTCCAGTTTCTTTCCCTCTAAAGTATTTCCTACTTATCGTGTATATAGCTTGTTTTGTACATATTTGTTTGAATGTTGCTTTCCCCATTAGATTTTAAATTCCTTGGGGGTAAGGACTAGTTTTTGCTTTTTTTGTAACCCTGATGCTTAGTACAATTACCTGGCACATAATACCATTTAAAAACAACAACAAAAAAAGATGTATTGATTGTTTGATGGATCAGAATAAGGTTGTAGGTCATGAACTTATCCTTGAGGAAGGCACAACATTCCTAGAGTTTGGGCAAAAATGAGTTAGCTGGAAATTCTGTCCTTCCTTGAACCTCAGGTTTCTTATCTCAATCAACAAACATTCAATCTATCAATAAACATTTATTAAGCACCTACTACAAGTGCTTACTCTAAAAAGGGGGATTAGTCTAAATGTCTTCTGTGGTCCCTTCTAGCTCTAGATCTATAATCTGGTGATCAATGATCTTAAATAAATAAAATGTATAAATGGTGTGTGTTTTATAGGACAAAGGGGACAGGGGAAGGTATATATTTGTTTCTACTCTTCTAATTTGATTCTTCCATTAATTGCCTTTGCTTTACACTAATTCTGTCCTCTAGCTAACGATTAAAAACATTTATCTTAGTGGACACTTTGAGCCATGGTTTGGAGAGTATGTAGATCATCATAGGACCTTGCATCTAAAAAAGTTTTTTCTGTGGCCCTAAATGTGAAATTCAAGTACTCTGGGTACTATAAAATTAATGTTCATTACTTAACATATTATTATTTATATTCAGTGTGTATGCCATATGAATTACATAAGTCAAAATGAAATTACATATGAAGATGTGTTTGTGGTTGTTACTATATTAGCATGTTTGGGTGTGTATAAACTGGGACAAGTATTCTTACAAATATGTTACCATATCTCCATGATAGTCCATCCACAGGAATAGTGACCACAGCTGAAAAACATTCAGGGTGGGATACACATATGGGGAACACATTCAGAATACAATTTATACCATCAACACAGAAGAGTGCTTAACATCTCCTAATGATTCTACTGTACTGTTCCCACTAGTCATGCCCATAGGTGGGCATGTGTAATGGTAATTTAAAATGGGAAGATCTTTCTCATTCATTAATAGGCCCATGTGACTTACCCAGGTCACATGGAAGCCTGAGTGGTGTTATGGAGAGAGGAGTTCACTGAATAGGTAGAGCAGGAAGAGGAGGAGCTAGAGCAGAGCTGAGAGGAAATTGGTCAGAGAGCAAGCAGGCAGCTGGCTAGTGCGAGTAAAAGAGCTGGTTTGTGATTTTCTTTAAGAGGGCCTGCTTGTGATTTGTCTAATGGATCTGGTTTGGGGGAAGCCCAGTAGGGGAAGGCTTGGAGATGGTGTTGTCCTCTGCATTGTTACTTTGTGTAGATATCTTTGTTACTATGATGGATTTGGCCTTCTGGTGTCTGAATAAATGTTTTGGTTCTGTCTTCCATGTGGAGAGTCTGGGGTATTTTCTGATTCAGATTTGCTTCACCATATTCATAGCTGCTATGAATTTCACATTGGTGCTACAGGATGGAGTATATAGTTTAGTTTTTAATGCAATTGGGTATGTACTTTTGGGCTTCCTGACTACTAGCTAGTATTTTCAGTTCCTGGCTCCTAGTGTGCCAATATCTAATAAGGGCATGCTGACAGCTTTTAGTCACAGCCAGAGGCTATGAGTTAGACCACCCAAATAAGAAGACTGTTGGCTTTGCCCCTAGGCTAAGATTTAGTCTTTCTTTGAACTCCAGGTGTCTGGAGCTAAATCACAGTCCTTTATCAGATACAATTATTTCTCTTAGGGTTGGAAATTCCCAAGATCTCTGATTTAAGATAAAAATTCATTTGAGTCAGAATAAAAGCTAAACTGAGTCACAAAGTAATTGTTTTCTACCTATCTAGTCTCTATTCCTACTTTTTATGAATAGCTAAGGAGCAGTTGCTTTTTAAAAACTATTTTTAAACGACTGAACTTCTTTAGTATTTCAGATGATTTGGAACCATTTGGTATGGCCAGCATCTAGTCCAAATGGTAGGGAAAGAAAAGGGATATGGCTTCCCCTAGGTGGTATGGTGGACAGAATACTGGGCCTGTAGTCAGGAAAAAACTGAGTTATAATCTGGACTTTACTTTTATAGCTACACTAACTAGTTGTGTGACCCTAAGTAAGTCACTTAACTTCAGTCTGCCTTAGTTTCCTCAACTGCACAACGAGGGATCACATTATCAACAACTATGAAAGAATCCCAAAACATAAGAATGAAAATGCTTAATTCCTGATATCAGATGATTTACCCTTTGGAAAATGGTTCACAATAGTGAAGTTGTTAAAAGTACAAATGGCCTTGGAAATAAAAGCTCACATTCAATCAGACTGTGCTTGCTAATTGGAAATAGGGTCAGTCATTCAGAATTGAGAGTTCATGCTTGAATCCAATGTTGCTCCTGAGTTTCCAAATAGTTTTAGTTCCAGAAACCATTAATTCCACCAATGAATAACAAACAGTAGGTTATTCTCATCTGAAAGGTTAAGATGTTGTCAGAAGGCTTGCAGCTTCCAGGTTAAAATATTGCAAAGTCTACTTATTTAGGTTTACTATAATCCTTATTTCAATTAATTACCCTAAATTACCTTGATCCTATGGAGTTATTGAATTTTAGCTTATCCAGAATGAGATGTGATACATGGAGAAAAGCCCTGAGAATAAAATATAGTAACTTGCATTCTTCCTTCATCTCTTACTCTTTTAACTAATTTACTGAGGCCCTATTTAATATTCAATTCCAGTGAGTTTGTTTCCCATACACAGACTAATCTAAAGTATATGCTTCATTCCAAAGTGAGACTGCACAATGGAAACTTCAGAAAAATAAAGGGCTAGAAAACATATTGAGAATTGTTTTACTAACAAAAAAGGAACTGAAGCAGTAAAAGGCAAAGAGCATTCCTATTACATTAAAGTGAAGAGAAAATGGTATTCTCTTTTATCATCCTAAGATACATAAGATTCATATTTTGATCAAAAAGATATGTATGAATTCCCTAAGATAGTCTTTCCTTCTGAATGAAGTTAAAGTTGAATTTTATTGTTTAATATTAAAGTGGAAATGTATAATGATTTGAATATCTTAAAGTATTTTAAACAGCATTACATAATAATGTCAGTCAATACACATTTATTAAACACCTACAATTTCCCAGGTGTTCTGCTAAATGCGGGGGATACAAGAAGGGGTAAAAGACAGTCAGACAGTCCCTGTCATCAGAGGGCTCACCATCTAACAGGGGGGCCACCAAGCAAAAACATATCTACAGACAAGCTATATAGAGGTTTACTAGAACCTAATTAAGAAAAGGAAGGCATGAGATTTTAAAAAGGTTGGGAAAGACTTGCTGTAGAAGATAGAACTTTAGCTGGGACTTAAAGGAAAACAAGAGAAGCAGAAATGGGGAAGGAGAAGATTCCAGGCATGGGGGACAGACTGAGAATGCCAACACATAGAATTTGTTGTTCATGGAATAGCAATGAGGACAGTATCATTGGACTGAAGTGTATGGGGTAGGGAGGAAGGTATGCAAATACTGGAAAGTGAACAGGAGATATATTATGGAGGACTTTGAATAGCAAAGAAAGGGTTTTGTATTTGATCCTGGAGGCAATAGGGAATCACTGGAGTTTATTGAGTAGGTAGGTGGCAAGGTCAGAACTGCAGTTGAGGCAAAATCACTTTGGTGGCTGAATGGAATATGGATTGGAGTGGGGAGAGACTTGAGGTAGGCAGACCCACCAGCAGGCTATTGCAATAATTCACGCATGAAGTGATGGGGCTTGCACCAGGTTGGTGGTAGTATCAGAGATGATAAGGAGGTATAATCAAGAGATATTGTAAAGATGAAATTGACAGACCTTGACAATAGACTGTATATGTGGGGTGAGAGATTAGTGAAAAGTCGAGGATGACTTCTGAGTTGTGAACATGAAGGATTGGGAGGATGATATTGTTATTGATGATAACAGAGAAGTTAGGAGGGAGGTAGAAGGTTAGAGGAAAATATAATGATAATTTGATTTTCCATGTGTTGTTTAACTGGACATCCAACTGAAGATGTCTGAAAAGTATTTGAAGATGCGAAATTGAAGGTCAGCTGAGCGGTTAGTGAAACTTTGACAACACTTTGTGGCAATGAGATTACTCTGAGTTATCAAGGGCTATAACTTGCCCTAGAGAAATAGGTAAAGAGCACAGTCAGAGGAGCAGCCTATCTATGAAGCAGCAAAGGAATCACCAATAGAAGGTTGGCCAGAAGGAAAGTGGTAGCCTTTTTTTTGACTAACTATTCAAGGATACAGTGATATAGAAACTGCAGAATGAGAAGGGAGTTCTGTCATCACAGCAACACCACAAGGGATGCTGCTAGGTGGAGAAGTTGTAGTATCCTAAGGCTATCTCTCCTTCTCCACAGTATTCTTACTGATGTTACTGATTTACAGTTATGGACCATTCTTATAATACTTTTCATACCTCCATTTGGTTTATTTCAGGTCTCAGTTTAAATGTCACTTTAGGAGTACCCCTTCATTCTCCAAAGGGCTCAATTTCCAAGTTGCTTTCTATCTACTCGTATGTATCTTGTATCTACCTATATAAAGTCATTTCCTCATTAATTCCTTGAGGGCAGGGGATGTTTTTTACTCCTTTGTATCTCCAGTGGTTTGTACAGTACCTGGCATATAGTTTGTGCTTAATAAATATTTGATGATTAATTAGCTGAATTTTTTCACCCCATGAATTCTGGCTTGACCAACAATGTATAGTATCCTGTCTATCCTTTATTTATTCTGCCTGATTATAACCTGGATCATATCTACTTTCCCTAGGAAAATGATTCTTCCCTTTGGGCCCAGTTAATTGTTTATTGTCACAAATAGGTTTATTTTTCATTCTGTTCCCCCTGAACCCCCAACTTTCAAGGCCAAGTTGAGCTAGAGTTCTCAAGGTAAAAAAGAGCAAGACGTAGGCAGAAAGCAGGAAAAGTTTTTGAAAGAATGGAGCAAAGCCAAGAAGTTGTCACATATTGGATGGAGGATACGACAATATGAACTGGAGAAGTGGCCATTGCCTAGTTCAGAAGTTTTTAAGGTAAGGTTGGGAACTTTTCAGTTTTTTAAAATTTATTAATTTATTTATAATATTCCTTTTAAATTTTGAGTTCTAGATTCTCTTCCTCCCTGCAAATCCTTTCTCACCAGCAGAGAAGGCAAGCAGAATGATATCAATTATAAATGTGAAATCATGTAAAACATAATTGCATATTAGCCATATCACAAAACAAAGCTGCCCAAAAATAAAGCAAGGAAATTATACTTCAATTTGTACTTAGAGTTCATTTCTCTCTCTGGAGATGAATAGCATTTTTTTCACCATGAGTTCTTTGGGATCATACTGTATTGACCAGAGTAACCAAGTCTTTCACAGTTGATTATTGTTACAACATTGCTATTACTATGCTGGTTCTTCTCACTTTACTTTGTACCATTCTCCATCAGATAAGCATTCCCTCAATTTCCAATTCTTTGCCACCAAAAACTAGCTGCTACATAAGTGTTTTCATACATATTTGTCCTTTTCCCTGTCCTTTGATCTCTTTGGGTTACAGACGTGGTAGTGATATTTCTGGGTCAAAGGATATGCACAGTTTCATAACCTTTTGGTTATAGTTCCAGATTATTCTCCAGAATGGTTGGAGTGGTTCACTATTATACCAGTAGTTCATTAATATATCTATTTTTACCTTATCCTCTCCAACATTTTTCATTTCTTAGAAGTATAAGGGAGTATCTCAGAGTTATTTTAATTTACCTTTCTCTAACTAGAGTATTTTTTTCATATAACTGAAAAGAGCTTTGATTTCTTCTTCTGTAAACTTCTTTATATCCCTCAATCATTTATCAATTGGGGAATGGCACTTATTTTTATAAAGTTGATTCAGTTCCTTATGCTAGATGGTGCAGGGGATAGAGGACCAGGCTTGGAGTCAGGAAGACTCATTTTTCTGAGTTCAAATGTGGCCTCAGACTCTTACTTAATTGACCCTGGGCAAGTCACTTAACACTGTTTGTCTCAGTTTACTAATTCTCTCTATTCTGTTTTCTTCTATTTATTCTTCTCTCTCACTTTTTATCCTGTTCCTCTTCAAAAGTCTTCTTTGCTTCTTACCACTGCCTCTCTTAATCTACCCTTACTTTCCCCCTATATCTCTTAGTGCTTCCCCCCCTATGTCTTTCTTGGGTAAGATAGATTTCTATGCCCATCTGAGTCTATTTGGAGGAAATTTTGGGAGAGTTCAGCTGAGTTCCAGCCCATACTCTGCCATCTTCATTCTACCTGGTTTTATTTTAAAATAATAAATTTTGATGCCCATATTTCAATATATATGATTTCCTGTGTAATTTTTTACATTTCATTTTATGTATTTAAAAACAAGATTTTAAGAAGGTATCCATATTCTTTATCAGATTAAAGGGGTCCATGAAACAAAAGAAATTTAGAGCTTTTGTTCTAGATAGTTTATCTCATGAAACTTCTTTGATCAAGTCAGCACTGTTTTATGACTGTGATGTGCTAGCTCTATAGAATTGCCATGACTGAAGATAACAAAAACTGGAGAAAATATTCATTTAATGTATTTGTTGACAGAATAAAAGACAAGTTGCTAATGTTATCTCTGTTTGTTCAAGGAGTATCCATGCTAATGAAATCCCAGATTTTTTGAATCATCAAGGTAAGTTCTGATAATCATTTAGTATAAATTTTGAACTTTAATAAGGGCTAGACCTTGAATTAATCAATCAGAAGTAGAGCCTGAACCTAAAAGTTTCTTTGTTCTCTGAAGTAAACTCAGAGAATACCTCTCCCTACGTCAACAAAGCCAGCCGGGGCTGAGTTAGCATTCCTTATGAGACCCTTAACCCAAGACACTACTTTGAACAATGAAACATTTTCCATGTCTCAGTATTTTGTGGACATATGCTATGTTATGCCATGCTAATGGTAAAGAAAACATAGATATCCTGGGTCATAATTTCAATTGAAACTTTGTCAATTCTGTTATCTTATTGTATTTACAACCTATGCAATTAAGAAATTGCTTTCTCATGGTTAATCACTCATGGAGACCATAAATCTGAAGGACGCAGATCAACCTAAAACAGATTTAAGCCTGGTCATTCTTGGATTAGGCAGTCAGAAGCTTTTCTGGCTCCATGATCATGTAACTGCTAGTTTTAAGGGAATAAACTATATGCATTTGACCTGTTTGCCTTTTCTTAACCAAACTTTCAGGTCAACGATTCACATACATGCTTTTGCTGTGACTAATTCATAGTGGCATTTCTGTAGTTTGAGGGGTCTTTTGGCTGATACTCTTCAGAATTTCAACTCCAATTAATATCTAATTGCAAGAAGTCTGTCAGTTTAGTCTGCCTACTTCAAGTCTCTCCCACTCCAGTCCATCTCCCATTCAGCCACCAAAAGGATTATCCTTAAGTGCAAATTCTAAAATACAATGAACACCTCCCTACTCAATAAACTCCAATGGCTTCCTGTTGAATCTAGGTTCAAATACAAAAATCTTCTGTTTGGAGTTTGAAGCCCTTAATAAACTAGCATTTCCCTACCTTTCTAGTTTTCTTGCATCTTTCTCTTTCCCATATATTCTGTGATCTAGTAACACTAGACTCTTTGTTGTTCCTTGAATTAGATAATCTATCTTTCATCTTCAGGAATTTTCAGTTGCTATTCTGTATGCCTGGAATGCTCTCCTTTGTTATCTCTGACATCTTTCAAGGAACAGCTAAAATCCTTCCTTCTATAGCAATCATTTCCCAATCCTTCTTAATTCTAGGGCTATCCTTCTGTTGATTATTTCCCATTTAACCTTCATGTAGCTTATTTACATATATTTGTTTGCATGTTGTCTCCCCCATTAGAAAAGAATTTCTTTGAGGGCAGAAACTATCTGTTCTTTTGCCTTTCTTTGTATTCCCAGTAATTAGCACAGTGACTGGCATATAGCAGGTGCTTAATAAATACTTGTCTGTCTGAGGGTTGTATGCTTACCTAGAATACATATTCAAAATGGAATTTTGCATATACTGAGAAAAAAATATGAAGCTACTTCCCTCATTTTTTTTCTTTTTGGTCAATTGAATTTGTAAAAGTATGGGATGAATAACATCACTTCTGATAAAAGAATCAAGGTATTTAAATTTCTATGTCTGATCACATATTGTCACTTTCAATTGGGGATTTTTTTCAAGCATGCTGGTTATATAAGATTGAGATGGGAAATAATGTATGAACTTGTTCACAATGAACAAGAATGCTATTACTGCATGTGTCAAAGAAAACTCTCTTTATGAAAATAATACAGTTTTGTGGCAAAAACATAATCTGAAAAAATATAAAATGAATAACTTTTAAATTGAGTGTTTTGTCTATGTTTTGTTAGAATACAAATTCATTGTAACAATTTTATCTAAGTTTGAGCAAAATACATTTAGTCTGATCTAGCTCTAAGGGACTCTTTCACACAGAGTTGTTATAAATACTTAGAATTAACTGTAATAATAAGTATAATAACAATGAACATTTCTATAGTGCTCTACAGTTTTTAAAGCGTTTATGTATATCATCTCATTTGACTGAACATTTTTTTCAATTTAATTCAATAAACATTTATTAAATGCCTACTATGTACCAGCCACTATGTGAAGCACTAGGAATATAAAAGAGGTAAAAGATAGTCCCTGCCTTAAGGAGCTTATAATCTAATGGACGAGATAGTGTGCAAACAAATAAATACAAAGCAGGCTATATACAAGATAAATTGTTGTTGTCCTTGTTGTCTGTCCTCCATTTTCAGAGGACCATGGCATCAGGAAGGTGACTGGATTTAAGTGAAGCAGGACTGTGCAAAATCACTAGCCTCTCTTTCTCCTCAGGAGCCATCTGGGCCCAGTGGCAAGATATAGGTCAGGATGAGCGGAAATGACCCTGGATACAGTGGGAGACAGTGGTTTTTTTAAGCTAAGGTCTTCCCCAGGTCAAAGTCTGACTGAAGCAATGGCTATTCAGTGATTAAGGCTAGGTAAGAAATGAGGCAAAGAATGTCCTCTTTTCCCTAATCAAAAAATAAAAAAAATCAACTTGGGATGGGAAGATTCTCAGGGTTTCTGGTCAAAGCCAGAAACAATTGTTATTTATATTCACTCTAAGCCATCAATGCCCAAAAAAAGACCAGATAGGGCTTGGGATAAATAGGGGATAATTAAAAGAGGGAAAGCCCTGAAATTAGAGAAGTTAAGTAAATCTTCTTGTAGAAAAAGTCTGTGCAACATACAGCCTTTAGACTGTTTACAACCCACCAAAAGATTTCCAGAGGACTGTGAAAAATGTGACGTCATTGAGAACTCTCTCCTGTTTGTCATATGACTTGTGGCAACCAACCATCCTCAATCTGTCTCTATTATAACCTATCTGCAGCCTGAATAAGTTTACAAGTTGGGCAGGTCTGCTGTAGAAAGCGGGATTTTGGTTGGGACTCAAAAGGAAGCTAGGGAGGTCTGCAGTCAAAGTGAAGGAGAGAAGGCATTCTAGGGATGGGAGACAGTCTTTGAGTATGTCTGGAGCTGAGAGATGCAGTGTCTTGTTCGTGGAACAGCCAGGAGTCAGGGGCAGGAAACCTGCAGCCTTTGGCCACAGGTTCCCCAACCCTGGATTAGAATGATCTCTAGGTTCTCTTGCATGTCTCTGATTCTCAGATTCTAAAATTTTATTCAACTGAAACAAGAGGCGAGTTCCTCACTGACAAGGTGACAATCTCTGCAGATTATCACTTAGAAGGAAGGATAGGCAATTGCCTGAGAACAATAGGCAGTGATGAGGCACTGTCACCCAGTCCTGACAAAGAACCCTTCCAGGATTGCTATGGTGGGGGAGGCAGCTGCAATTCAAAGCCTCATCAACACAGCCAGGCTGCAATGAAGAGCCAATTAACGGGACAGTTAAAAATATGTTCAATTTTAGAATTCATGCTTTAGAAAATAGGACAACAAAGAAGTAAAGGTAAATGCTATATTTCCTTCAGGGCTAAAATATAATTCCTTTATAGTTGTTTCTGTGTAAGAACTCTTTGCAATGGCTGGAGAAATTGCATTAGGATACTGGGGTTTTTGTTTGTTTTTTTTAGGATTCTCAGGAATATGAAACACAATACACAAGGTATATATGTTGTAGAATTATAAAATGGTTTTTGTAAACCCATTTCTATTCATTAATTAAAACAACTAGGGTTGAATAAATATGCAGCCATCCTTGCTACTCGAAAAGCAGCTAAATACAACCAAAGCCAAAGCTCAGCCTTACTGATAGGAATTAGATGAGATAGTGATGTCAAAATCACAGTGTCAGACTAGGAAGAAGCCTCTTGTAATGTTCTTTATATATCTTTGTAGACTTTCTGAATGAGTCAATTTAGTCACATATATTTCATAATTTTGAACATTATTTTGATTTTATTTTTCATTAATGTCAACTGCTTGCAAGATATGTTTGCTATAAATATTATCCCATTAGTAAATTTGGTTTAGGATGGGGAGGAAACAGAAGAAAAGTGATGTGGAGTTTTGTTGAGACAAATATACAGATGTTAGAGGCCACAAATTTTGCAAACCACAAATTAAATATAAGCTTTATTCCCTCAAGAACTCTTGATTTTAGCTTTTAAAAAAAAACTCAGGAAAGGGAAGAAAAAGACCTGAAAGAATTGATTAGAGCACTAGTTAGCCTTCTTCAGGGCTATAAAGATCAAGTGAAAGGGTGGCAGCCTTGCTTCATAACCTTTTTCCATTTAAAAGTAACATTATTACGCATTATTTTTAGTTAAATATTAAAATAAAAAAGTAAAAGGCACAATTAATTTGATAAGAATTTCACAACAGGGTAGATTACCCTATAACTTCTGACTTCATCATCAAAATGATTTCAAAATGCTGTTGGCTACTCAAAGAAAAGGAGTTGGTTATCCTTAATACTGATGTCTGGTAATACCATACTTGGTGTTCTGTAAGACAATCAGTTCTGGGTCACAGAGTCAAGGTGTATATTTTTTTTTTCAAATCCTTCACTTTTCCTTGATGACCAAAAGAAGGGTAATTTGAGAATTTGCTCTTTTATGTTTGAAGTCTATATGCTAACACAAAATAGATCAGGGGAGATGCACCAAGCCTTTAAATCCTATTTTCCAAGTGGAAAAAATTAACACAGAATTAAAATAAAAGCAACCTCCTAAACAATAGTGGTCTTCGTTAGCAAGGTAACTCAAAAAATTTTAGGGATCAATAAAGGCAGGGAGTTGGACACTCTGGACTGTTGTTATATAATAAAATGTGGTGAGCTCCACAGTTCAGGGCTATTCTCTTGGTTTCCCTGCCCTAGAGGCAGCTATGTCTCAGAGGACATGGACTGAACTGATAATAAGCTAATAATAATCCCTGTTGTTTCTAACCCTTGGGACTTGATGCAGGGTCTAAAAACATTCGTTGGAACAGCCTTTGTTTTAGCTCCATTTTTGTACTGTCTCATTTGGGGACTGGGAATGCACAAAAGTCCTTTAAAACCAAGTGAGTGCAAGGTTTGGATGTGACTCGATTCCCTAGTATTTCTACAGATTCCAGTCAGCCAGCCAGCCAAAGATAGTCTTATCGGGCAGATCTTAGAATTCAGGAAAAGCAGAAGTAGACCAGCATTCAGTACTTCAATATAAGAAGTTTATGCATTTTCCTAAGGATCAACTCTCTAGTCTTGGAGACTCCAGTCTCCATCTAAGGCAACTACTGGTTGTGGTCCCCCAGGCCCTATCTTAGGTATGTCAGTTTCGCTGTGAGAATTAATTAACATTTAAAAGAAGAGGGCAGAGACTTTACTTCTGCCTTTCTTTATATCTGAAGTACTGTAGCAAATTGCCTGTTCCATAGTAAATGGTTAAGAAATTATTTTTGTCCCATTGATTAAAAGGGTTTTAAGATCCATAACAATAGTATGAAAACATGTAACTATGAAAGTACATAAAATTAGAGACACAGAATAGTTTTTGAGATAGAGGAAAAAGATGTCGGTCTCATAACTATAGTAAAAAATGATAGCTGACCCACTTCACCAACACCAAACGATTGAAGCACTGTATTTGTAGATGCATTGTCATAGGTAGACAGTTTTGATAACTGTGGCATATGGCAACTTATAAGCTGAGAGAAAATACAAGAATTCTTCATGATTCAATTTCAGCTGAAGAATTGAAAGACTGAGTGGAGCTACATTGCTACAAGGTCTTAAAACTCTTGATTTATGGTTGTAGAAAATCTGTTCAATTTATTCCAGAAAGAAAAAGAAAATATTTGGATATATCAAATGGAGATGCCTACATGGATTTCCACTTAATTTCCTGTGGTCAGACTTTAGAAAAAACTATTTGTAAATGGCAGCATAGACTTGCTGAGGATTTTTTATTGGCTTAAATATATGCACCTCACAGATCAGTGATTACATCGGGGAAATCATAAGTAAAGTACATTCAATATTTTTCTTAAGATTTATGTATGTAGTTCTTGTGTTCAACTGTGATTCTCCAGGCCTCTTTAAGCCCAACTGTGTCAATTTCACTATTAAAATAATAATTTAAAAGGTTTAAAACTAAGAACAAAATGTCAAACTGGATTTTATAAATAAACAGGCTATTATGATTATATAGTTTGACAAGGAAAACATGAGGAGAAGAAAAACAATATGGTGCATTGAAAATAGCTTTGCCTCTGGATATAGATGACTTGGGTTCAAATCCTGCCTCTGACACTTCTGGCACTTGCTATCTGCATCTTCTTTGGCAAGTTTCATAATCTCTCTGGCCCTCATTTTCCTCAACCAAAGTAATTTTTAAAGACATGGGACCTCTCTCCAATAAGCACTACCATTTAGGCAATGCTATAGAGAAGATAAGACTTCCTCTCTGAGTCACAGAATCTGGATTGAAGTACCCTTCTTTGACACATTCTGACTGGACAAATCACTTAGCTTCTCAGTTCTCTAGGTACCAACTGAAGAATCTAAACTGCAAAGATACTGAATAATTTCATAGAGAAATTTTTATAGAGAAAATTTTATCTGGGAATTCCTTATCCCATTAAAATCATAGATTCAACTCATATCCACTATGATCAACATCCTCCCCTCAAAACATATATGCGCACACTCATACTACACACACACACACACACACACACACACGTGTGTATGTGCACACAAACCCAACAATAAATGCTGTTTAGAAAAGACATAGAATTACAGAATCTTGGAGTTGAAAGGGACCTTCCATAATCTAGGTCAACCTATAGCTGAACCAAAAACATTTCTACAACATACTGTACAAGTGGTTAGTTAGCTTTTCATTGAAGAAACTAATGGGGAAAAATCCTTTACCTCTTAAATATGCCCAGTTCAGTTTTAGATATCTCTAATTTTTAGGAAGCTTTCCTTCATATCAAGATTAAATTTCCCACTTATAATTTTCACCTAATAGCTACCCTCTGGGACCAGGCAGAATAGGTTTATCCATCTGTCCCTTGCTATTCCATGTATCTCTGATATTCTCTTTAACAGATATTCCGTTGTCTGGCTAAACATCTCTGGTTCTCTCAGACAATTCTAAACTCAAGACCTTCAGCATCTTACTTTCCTCTGCAAACTCACCATGCCCTTCCCCCTAAATAGCACCTGGAAGTATTCGGTACTTTAGATGTCTTCTGAACAAGGTAGAGACATAAGATCATATCACCTATTGTAGTCCTAGTCCTATAGACTATATTTTTCTTGATACAGTTTAAGTTAGCTTTAACTTTCTTGGTTCCTCATCATAATTTTGTTCATATTGATCATGTATCCCATAATAAGATCAGATCTTTTTCAGAGGAATTACACTCTAGTCATACCTCCCTTATCTTGTATTTATAAAGTGGTTCTTTTGAATGTAAATGTAAGATGTTATTTATACTTAGCAAATTTTATCTTATTTGATTCAGCAGAATTTCCTAGAAAATTAAATTTTATTGAATTCTGACCCTGTCATGGAACATCCCTTTCAACTATCTGTCACTAGTAAACTTGATCAGTGTGCCATCTATGCCTTTTCTCAAGCAAGTGATAAAAATATCCGATAGCTTAGGGCACCCGGAGACCTTCCAAGTTGACAATGAATGATCAATAACTAGTTTAGGGGTCTATTCATTCAACCAGCTTTGAATATATAATGTGACTGTAATCTTGCCCACATTATTCCACCTTTTCCACAAGAGTAGGATGAGAAATTATTTTATATGCTTTGCTACAAACTAGAGAAACTATATCTACAATATTCTAAACTGATTTACTAGTTTACCCTGACATAAAGGGAAATAAGATGAGTTTCTCATGAATGAACTGTTTCAGGTAAAAATCATACTGGTTCTTAACCAGTTCATAACCAACACTTCTTTTCTCTATGGTCACTAACCATCTCTTTCATAGAAGTCAACTGCAAGTCATGTCATCATTTCCCTGATTTCATGATCCTCTTAGAAAACGAAGGACAAACACAACCTGTGAGTAGACGGAGCTGCCTAAATGGGAACCTAGCAAGTGGGATAACTCCGTTCGTCCTTTCCCTCTCCTTCTCCTCTCCAAAGGAAGGTAAATTTTGATGTTCAGAAGTTGCTCCAGTTAACTTGGGATTTAGTGGCTAGATTTCCTCCCTCCCTCTCTCCTTCCCTACCTCCTTCCTTCCTTCCTTCCTTCCTTCCTTCCTTCCTTCCTTCCTTCCTTCCTTCCTTCCTTCCTTCCTTCCTTCCTTCCTTCCTTCCTTCCTTCCTTCCTTCCTTCCTTCCTTCCTTCCTTCCTTCCTCCTTCCTTCCTTCCTTCCTCCTTCCTTCCTTCCTTCCTTCCTTCCTTCCTTCCTTCCTTCCTTCCTTCCTTCCTTCCTTCCTTCCTTCCTTCCTTCCTTCCTTCCTTCCTTCCTTCCTTCCTTCCCATCCACATCCAGAGAAACAGCAACAGAGTTGGAATGCAGAGTGAAGCAGACCATTTTCTTTTTTGTTTCAATTTGTTTTGCTTTTTCTTCTTTCTCATGTTTTCTCCCACTCATTATTCTTCTATGCAAAATGACTAATATGAAAATGTGTTTAAAAGGAATACATGTGTAGAGCCCATATCAGATTGCATGCTGTCTTGGGGAGGGAGGAGGAGAAAATTTAAAACTTATGTAAAGTGAATGTTGAAAACTAAACATAAATACACCAGAAAAAAAAAAAAGTTGTGATGATGATAAACAATTTTGTTGCTAGCCTTGAACTTGACCTGTGATTTTTTTCAAGTGGGTAGGGATTTCCTAGTCAGGAACTTCTATCAATGCAACTTGATGCATTCTCTGAAATTTTTAATCTAGGAAAGTTACCTGGGCTTTCAGCATTTAAGAGTTTTGCCCAAAAGTCACAGTGTCTATCAGAGATCAGAATTGAACTTAGCTCTTCTTGGTTCTTGATTCTGAATCTTCTCTCTGTTTTTCATTAAAAGTATTGTGTTACTTTTATTGAAAGCGTTATGTTAAAAATAAGGCTCATTCAAAGATAAAAAAAATATAAGTAACTTTGGTGAACTTCTGGTCATCTATGTTTAAACAAGGCCTAAAATAGGGAAATATCTGATTGTCAAAGGTGTTGGTCATTGTCAGGGATGATGTCCAGCACATAGGCCAAATAACAGAGGAATTCCTTATACATGAGATGATCTTTAAGATGTTTCTGAATCCAAATGATATGCTGTTTATTCAAACTTTGTGAAGCTTCCTCCGTGAGATTCCTAATCACAGGAATTCAATCTAACTGCACATGGGAAAAATGTAATGAACAAAGAATTCTTATGTCCAAAATATTTGGAAGGCCAATCCATAGATTCAATCAATCTATCAGTACATATTCTAGCTGCCAGGGGCCATGGGGGATGGAGTAATAGACCTGGCACTCAGGAAGACCTCAGTTCAAAATCTAAGATAATACTAGCTATGTAACTGGACATATCGCTTAATTTGAGCCTCAATTCCTCACTTATAAAATGGGGATAATAATAGAACCTACCATTCTGGGCTGTTGTGAAGCGCAAATAACAAAATACTGGTAAAATGCTTTGCAAACACTACAATTCCATACCAACTATTATGATCAGACACTGAAGACGGACATTGAGCAGGGCTCAGAATTGACTTGTAGGTAGAGAGCAGACTGGGTTGCCTTTAGGAAATTCATAGTGATTTTTAATCCCTAGATTATTAACTGAAAACTCTTTTTCTGACTGGGAGATAATCCTATAATGATTTTATAGGAAAATTAGTTCTATGAAACACAGTTGCCAATAACAACAGTGACAGGTGGAAAAAATGCAGGTGCTACTATTTTGTGTTGCAAAGAATTGAAAATGGAAGGCATTTAGTTGTTTTCCTCTTTGTTCTTTAAGACTTCTTGTCTTTGTAACTTAGTTTCTGAGGATTTAACTGTTTATAGCCCAAGACAGTCAACATAATCAAATCCAATAGAAAATATCATTGTTGGCTTGAAAATGGCCATGCCCTGTAGCTGCAGGGGACAATGAAGGTAATGGGTAACGAATTTCACTCAAATAACATCATTTCAATTATTGCCACATGTAGCCCAAATTAAGGTAATTATAGGGGTTAATGTTAAGGTAAAGGACATCTGGTGAGGCCATAGGAAACAGTAAGCATTTCTAAATCATTTGAATTTTATATTATGGATACAAATATATTTCATTAGCTTTCATCTAATGGAAGCACTATTGATTTTGCTGGAGATAGCTAAGGAGTATTGAGTGCAGTAATCCAATATGATCTAAGTTTTCTGTAACCAGAATTCTTAGTGCAATCATAAGAATTAATTTTAATTTCAAGCTTATGAAATAAATGCTAATAGAAAGTGGTTAACATTATTTGCATGCAAAAGTCATAGAAACTGCCCTTTAAATTTGATTAACGTTAATTATATATTTACTTATTTGTGTTCCTTTTGCTTCCCCAAAATAGAATATAAACTCTTTGAAGGCAAGAACTGGTATATTAGAGATGCTTAATGGATATTTGTTCAATGCATTAATAAACACATTTTGATGAACAATCCATAGAATTATTTCAAAAGGGATCCATTGCAATTTATATCCACAAATATTTATTGTGATTGCTGTGTTTTGTAAATATTTAAATATCCATTTCATGCATAATAGGTGCCTCTCTGTTTTCTATCTCATTCTACATCCTTAATGCCCGAGTTCCAGAAAAGTGTTTGTATTTTTTTAAAATACTATCTATTTGGCAGGTTTTTAAAAGCAATTAAAGAAATAAATAGGCTTAATAAACTAGTTATTAAAATTTTTTTCAAAAGGGATTGTTCTCTAATACCCACTGTTATAGGTATTGGGAATACAAAATAAGCAGGGGAAAGACATCATTGCTACTTTAAAGGAATTTATCATCTAGTAGGGGAGATATGACAAATACAAAATAAGTATAATATGATGCAGAACATGATGGGCAGCATACAGTGGATAGAGTGCTACGCCTCAGGTCAAATCTGGCCTCGGACACCTACTAATTGTGTGCCTCTGGACAAGTCACTGAACCCTGTTAACCTGCTTGCTCATCTGACAAATGAACTGGAGAAGGAAATGGCAAACCCTTCCAGTATCCTTGCCAAGAAAACCCCAAATGGAGTCATGAGGAGCTAGATGAAACTGAAAAACAAATGAACAGAATATGATAGGGACAAAGGAGAGATCCAGGTAAAGAAATCTAAGAATACTTTAAAAACAAAGGGAACTCTAAGATAGAGGAGGTTGGGAGAAGGGGAAGTTTGGAGACCAGTAGGAAAAGAATCAGTAGTGACTTCTCCTGGATGAGGAGATAAAAACATTTCTTGAGTGATGTGGTAAATAGTGCCAAATGCCAAAGAAAGAGAAGGCTAGATTTGAGTTAATACAAATTTATTAAATGTGCTAGGTTCTAAGGATAGAAAAAAGCCTAAAATGAGATAGTTCATGCTCTCAAGGAACATACATTCTCTTTGGAGAGACAACATGTACTAAAACTTGTGTAAAAATAATACAATAATATAAAAATAAAAATAATGAGTACATGAGTTTTTCCTTCAGCTATGTACCCCTCCATTTCCAAATTTAAATCAATCTGAGTTTGGAACCGGCTGAATTCCTCAATAATTTTATAGAGAAGTTCTATAAAAAAGTCAAAAGCAAATAAATGAGCAAATAGTAGCCCTTCACAGAACCCAAATCTCTTCATCCTGAAGTAGGGCAGGCAAACCAACTGAATTTTCTGTTATTGTTCAGTTGTGTCCAACTCTTTGTGATCCCATTTGGGGTTTTATTGGTGGAGATATTATAATGGTTTGTCATTTCCTTCTCCAGCTCATTTTTATGGATGAGAAATTGAGGCAAACAGGGTTAACTAAATGAATCATCCAGGGTCACATAGCTAGTAAATGTTTGAGGCAGGATTTGAACTCATGAAAATGAATTCCTGATTCCAAGCCCAGTGCTCTCTCCACTGTTATCTAGCTTGCCCAACTAAGCAAAGTAACTAGCTCTTAAACAAATTAATAAAGAAAATCTTTAGGACAAAATTATTTGTCTAAATGCAGGCGAACTGCCCACTATTTCCCCTTGCACCCACTCAAACAAAGGAAGCCCCATTTCCCTGTCTTCCACATCTCATACCTTCTACCATGTACCTTACAGGTAACCTCAGATTATGCTCCTCACAATCCCAGGTCATACTCACGTTTCAAAGCCCAAAGACTCATTTAAGAGTGCTTCCTTAGATCTTTAGTAGAGAATGAAGACTGAGAATGAGTTTAAATTTGCCAATTAGCAGCTGATTGGTGTACACTCTTGGTGGAGCTGTGAACTGGTCCACTGATTCTGGAAAACAGCTTGTAATGCTGAAAAGTGACTAAAATGCTTCTACACTTTGCCTCAGCAATCTTGAGGTTAGGCATATACTCCAAAAAGGTAAGTGAAACAAAAATCTGATACATACCAAAATATTTATGCCACTTTTTATAGTGGCAAAGAACTGGAAAAAACCTACACACCTATAGATTGGGGGAAAACCGAACTGTAGTAAAATAGCATAATGGAACATTTTGCAGGGTGAAACAGTGACCATGAAAAATTAAGAGGAACAAATGAAAATATGTGAACTACTGAATGAAGAGAGCAGAACAAATTTTTATGTTCCTCTATTATTTAGTGAAAAAACAAATTATCTAATGGAATAATTCAAAGTTAATTATACAATCACTTTTCTTGTTCCTTATATATTGAAATGTTTATGTTTGCTGAGGATTGTTAGATTTGTACCAAAAAGGAAATTTCAAATAAAAATTGAGAGAAATTATTTTTCTCATATTAATAACCAATTATTAATTGAGATTAAGGCTTTTCCTTTTCTATTTCATCATTCAGAAATCAGCTCCTTGTAGATTATTCAGTCAGCTTCTGAAGAACATAGCTGATGATGAGATTGGATTTAATATTCTCCTTAATCTTGTTCAATACTCCTTCCAACTGGGGAAGCTCAATTTTGATTAAAGAGGAAAAGGGGTCTAATCTAGGTAAATTATAGCCCATTGCATTCTACTCAGACAGGCTTAGGTTGGGGCTAGGTCCCTTTTGTGGGAGTAATCTAACTTGAGATGAGCCTCTGTCCATGAGTGACATTATCAGAGTCAGAATCCAATCCCTTATTAGAGTAGGTCCACCTCTCATTATAATATGTATTCTTTCATTAATTGTTAACCAATCAGAGTTGATTGCCATCTATAGGGAACACACACTCTTCCAAGGGCACATAAGCATTGAGAGGACTCCATAACTGATTTTTGTTTTATGAAAGAAAGTCAAATGACCATCTTTTTTAGTAATTGTTCCTAGCCATAATTAATAAAAATGATTAATTACCCCAAAATTATGTCTCTCTAACTTTTTATATGTCACAGAATATATGCATACTCCATTATAAATGGAAACCACAATGATAACAAACATAAAAATGAATGATCAAGTTTGTTCTAACACAAGAGGTGGGACAATATACTCCTTTTCCATCTTTGCAAAGGAAGGGGGAAACATGACATACAAATCAAAGACATCAATTTTAAAAAGTCAGAAATTTGGGGAAAAAAGGTACCCACAAAGTGAATATCCAACTCTCTCTTCTCTTATTGTGTGGTCATCCATCAATTTTCTAAGTAATAATTTGGTTTCCTGTGTGGATTTTGTCCACCAGGAAAGAGGAGTCCTGAAGAGATTACCTGATCTAGTTATCAGGGCAAATATGACCCACTTTATTAATTTACAGATTCACAAATTATCTTTTGGTTTTACAAACCAATCTAGTATGACATGGTTTAGCAACAATTAATTATACAAAACCTAATCACGCGAAATCTAAATTTACATAAACCCTTGAGGGAGTATACCATACCATTGAAGGTTTTGTCATATGAATAACTCATGATCAGCCTTAAAATTTTTAAAATCTGGAATAGGCTGTAATATGAGAATCTCAGAAAACATCCATTAATATTCTTATCATAAAACATCATGAAACTGTTATATATCTTGTGGGAAACGATGAAGTAAATTAATGAACTGTAAAACATCAAGCCCAAGGCAACATGTAAGTGGAATTCTGTTGTTAGTGTAGAAATTGGATTGCTGATTCAGGCTGAACCTTAAAGGGTAACTTCCCCTTGATAAGGACACCATGTATTCAAAGGGTGTGTTATATGCAAGTATGTACATATACAAACATACATATATACATGTATATGACTGGATAACGGAAGCATGGGAGAGTAAGGAATCAAAGTGACTCCAAGCCTATAAGCTTTGAAGATATGATAACAACTTCATGCTCATTCACGATGAGAATATTATTGGACAATTTCTGAGGTTCTCATGTAGCCTATCCCAGATTTTTAAAATGCAAAGTATGATAATAATTCATAACAAGATGTAAAGCTCTTCAATGAAAAGTTCTACAATATAGAGCACACACACATACACACACACACACCCCTATATAAATATTTAATCAGGGTGATAGGGTTCTGAGCACCTTTGTCATTCTAACCTATGTCATATTAGACTGGTTTATAAAATTGTCAGTCAATTTGCCAGTTCATCAGTTTTAAAAAGTGGAATGGACACATGTGCCCTGACAACTAGTTCCTGTTCTCTACTCTCTTTTTGACACATACACAGAGTTATATCAGTTGGTGGTTGTATTTTAGTTCTTTTTCATGTATTTTTGCCTGTCTCTCTATTAGATTGTAAGCAATTTGAGGCCAAGTACTATTTTTTTTCTCTTTCCCCTGTAATTCCCAACAATGTCTTTTACAAAATAGGCACTCTACAAATTCAATTGGCTAATATCCATTAATATCTATATTTTGCATTAATTAAAGATGCTATTTGTTAAATATATTGACTACTTGTGTAAAAATATAGTATTTTGGACATCAGCCCATGAGTACCATCTGAGTACCAAAGTGACGATAAAGTCCATCAGCAGCATTTACTTTAAACTTTCATAATGTATAACTTTATCTGTGAGGCTACCCCCACTAATGATGAAGGTCTTAATTATTCCATGCTGTGTTAGATAGTCTATTCAATCCTTGTAGCCTTCCAGAAATCACCACCTGGCAGTCAATCCTCAAATGATGAACTGTTCCATACTTGGTTAGGCTGATCTTCATATAGCAGACATAAAGTCTATTGCCAGCTCTATATAATCCATTAACACTGACAAATCTAGTAATACCCAGATATGCATAGACTTGTTTCAGAAGAAGACCAGGATAATTATAAAGTCCAACACTACTAGATAGAAAAAATTACTCTCATTAGTGCTGAATTCTGAGAGGACTGTACCTAAAGACCTAGATAACCATAGCATCACAGAATCATATATTTAAAACTGAAAGAACTCTTAATGAATACGAAGCCCAACACCTTCATTTTGAAAATGAGAAAACTGAGGCATCAAAAGGGTCACATAACTACTAAGTATCTGAGGCAGGATTTGGATTTGAATCTAAGTATAATATCCCATCAACCACACAAGAGGAATTTTTGACAACTCACAAGAAGACTTGGAGAAAATTTATGAACTACTCATGACTCAGATGTTAAAATGTATATTGACACTATCTAAATCATTATCTAAGTTGCTTCTAATTTTTCCTTCCAAATTGGTTTCCCATTCTTCAGAATTCATCTCCCAAGAAGCAACCCCTTGACTTAAAGAGCTGACAATCCAGTTGTGGGAGAAAATGCATAAAAACATAAAAATTAAAAGTAAATTATTTAACTATAGTTAAAATGTGTGCTACCTCCCTTTAAAAGGGTGAATCACATGGACTTGATAACTAGATATAAGGCATATAGGACGGGAAGGAGCCTAAAGGAATTCAAGCTAGTAAGATTTGGATATACAAAAGAAGTGGTTACATTAACTGAAATTATGAAGTATGGACAAGAAACCAATTTGGTTGAAATGAGTAGGAGTTTGATTATAGACATGCTGTCAGAAGTGATGGCACCATGTCTAAATAAAATATCTAGTAGATAGCTGGAAATAGGAGTCTTGGAAGAGAGATTAAAGATAGGGATAAAGACTGGGTAGTCAGACCTAGAGCAGTAGTTACAACCAAGGAAGTGGATGAAAACTCCAAAAAATAGGGAAAGATAAGAGGAATGAACCAAATATTGAATCTGGAGAAATACCTTCTTTCTAACCCTTTCCTAGTCCCTTTTCACCTGGAAGGGAATAGGATAAAATTCAATTCAACAAACATTTGTTAAGTACTTATTTTGCAGTAGGCATTTGGATTATAAAAATGAAAAATGATACAGTCCTTGCACTCAAATTGCTTTTCATAAGTCCATTAGGAAAACTTAAAGAAAAGGATCCCTTTCATTCTATTCAGCAGCAAGTAATAGGGAAGCTTCAAGAATATGGTGGCACCCGGATTTGAAGGAAGAGTAAAGAAGGGTTTCATTTTGATTTTAGACTTGACTTTATTATGATTAAAAATATGAACCAAAGGATATTCAAATTAAAATATTTCAATAAAACACTTAACTTTTCACTTTGGTAAATAGATTAAAGACCAAAAAATAAATGTAGTTTTCCTAAATTCTAAAGCTCCACTTAATGGCTGTTCTCTGGATCCTCCTGGCTTAGAGTGATTATCAATAGTTACTATTTCTCTTTCCCTTCCAGTTTGATTTAGTTATTTTTTCTTTTGCTCATTAAGGGGCCTATTCCCTGACTACTTCTTGAAGAGGCCTATTCACTAAATGGGTGTTACCTCCCTTTAAGTAAGTACCTGAAAAGGTACTTAGCCTAAAAAGGCCAAAGTCTCTCATTGCATCTTTTGCCATCTCCAGTCATCCTGATGAATATCTGGTCACTGGATCCAAATGGCTCAGGAGGAGAAAGTGAGGTCGGTGACCTTGAACAGCCCTCCCTCCCTCAAAACAAAGTCAAGTGCAAGTCATGTCATTATTTCTCTGATGGCATAGTCATCTTTTAAAACAAAGGACAAACAACCAAAATTAAAAAGGTTTTACTCATACACAAAGATAGAAGACATACTATTTCAACATTAATATTTTGCTTGAAAAAAATTTAAGCATTAGATCTTGTTTGTCAACTGCAGACTGATGAAATTAAATTCACTGAAAACATAATTTCCAATCAAAGTATCAACAAGGGAAACTTGAGCAGTATGAAAATATTCCCAATGTTTTCACCTTTCCTCTGTGATCTGTTGATTTGGATATAGTGCTTTATGGTGTGTTCTATTAAATTACTCATTTAAGTTTTTTCAGATGAGATTTCATGGTCAGAACAAGTAGTGTCAGGGGCAGCATACAATTTTAGATTTCCCTGACTTCAAGACTAGTATTCTATCTATTACATCACAAATAATTCCTCTATCTGTTCCTTTATTTTCTTTCTGAAATGAATTCATTTTAAACTTAAATATACAATAAGAAAAGAAAAACAGTATAAACTAAAATAATAAATACAAAATAAGAAAAGAAAAAAGATTGCCATGTTCACAGCAGAATTTAAGAGGGGATTTAATATATACAGTTACAAATTTCCATTTCAAGAAAGCCTATATAATAAATACTACACATTGTGTTCAGAGCTATCCATCTTTTCTTAGCTTCCTTGCAAGTTTTCTTTTGTTCTCTGTTGCATACTTTTTACTTTGTCTTTTCCCCCACCTTCTTCCCCTACCCAAGAAGGCCACATTTAAATACAGATAAATAGATACACTTACACATATACACAAATATATATATATATATGTGTATAGATATGTATATACACATATGTGTATATGAATATACATATTCATACATACACATATATACACACGTTCCTGTATTTTCCAAAGAGATTATATCTTACCCACCATACTCCCTCATATAATTTCCTCAGCACAATGCATTAGATATTATTGCATTGGATGCTAGGTCATTCAAACAGTGATAATTGGCAAACATTACAAATGTTCTTATATTGCCATGCACCAAGATGGCAATCTCTGTTACTTTTCATAGGTTATGTGGAAGAAATGCAAAACAATCACCATAATTTATCATAATTTATAACATGGTATATTAGTGAGACATTCATTATTTAATATTTGGATACTGTGATATCTTGGAATGGTAGAATTACAACTGAAGAGATATAGCAAAATGAAATTGTTCTATGTGAGTCTTCCAAAACTACCATATCACAGATTCAGAGAGGAACACTGAAGCAAAGGGGTTAATTTTCCAGTGGAAAACTTTACCGTGTTTAAGGCAGATTCCTAGATGGACCCTAACTCATGATCCTATGCAGTAATGCCCTTAATTTTAATTATTCATATGCTTAAATGTTGCCAGGAAAATCCTTACTATGATAAAATGGAAGTCTTTCATATCAGTTCCATCTGTACTAAGGATATCATCTCAGTAGCAACAATGCAAAGACTTCCAATAACTGGGACTGGTAATTCCCTCTTGGCTCCATCATGCATCACTTACCCCTTAGGAAGGAACAGTTATTGATCCCTTGGCCTAGTGACAGACTCCCATCCCCAGATCTTCTGTCAATCTAGTGATTAAGTAATTTGATTTTAGTTTGATAGACAAATACTGCACAACCCCAATTTATTTTTAATTCCTACAGCCCTTAGTGACTGGCAGTTCCAAATAAACACTATTAATAAATCATTAATCTGTAACTAAAGAGCAGGCTCTTTCAGGAAGACTTGCCAATTGCATACCACAGAAAGTCTCAGAGGAATATTTGTCATTCTCACTGTTACAATGGACCAGAAGAGCATACATTTGAGACAGCTCAGCTAAAGCCTGGGAGGAAAAAAAAATGGAACCACAGCAAAATGACTTCATCAATTGATAACTGATGTTTTCTTATTTGGAATAAACACATTAAAAGGAGGGGAAAAAACCCTTAATGTCCTGATTCCCTAATAAGCACTTGATGGAGTATAACAAAAGGAAGATTTGTAAATGCTATCTGAAATAGAGATAAACTAGAACTAAAAAGGGCAGGAAATTGAATGTATTCTCCTCTCCCACCTCTACCTTCAGGTTTCAGATGAGTTTGGAAAGGTCAGTCACATAATTATTACAGTAACTGGTCCAAGGCTCCTTTAGCTAGACTGACCTGATTGTGTGTAAATGGCTGCAAAAGCAAGATAAGGAGGGTGTAGAATAAAAAAAAACTGCCTGGAACATTATTAGCAGGCAGGATTGTTTTATTAGATAACCTCGTGTTGCTTTATAGCATAGGGCTTTTCTTTTATTGTTTCAGCATAATGCCAAATTTGCCCTTCCACATGGAGTCATTAAAGGATCAGCAGCCAACTTTTACTCCTTCTTCTATTGGCGCTGTACAGAGTAGCCAGTAATATATCAGGAAAACTACAAAAGTCAAATGACCTGATTGGAAATTTTAATTGATCTGATTTTTTACTGCTGAAAATCCTAAAAACACTTGTCCTACCGCTTACATGATTGGTTAAATAGATTAAATTACTCCTAATTGATTTTCATCATGTGAACAAGTTCACTGGTTAGTAATTAAAAGAGTCATTTTGGGAAACATTATTGGAGTACAAGACTACTTGATGAGGTATTAGGAAACAGGTACCATGAAGTCAGGTCGACTGCTCTAGCTACCATGCCACATTGCCTCTAGGTGTCATATGTTTGTGACAATTTCCTGCACATTTTGTGATATTTGATGCTAATATCTTTCTCTCTATATATTACGTTCTTACTCTATATCCATATAGTCTAATAATACAAACTATTTTTAATTCTATGTAATCAAAATAAGCTATTTCTGTCTTTGAATATATCTTCTATCCCTTGTTTGGTTAAAAATTCTCCTCCCGAATGTAATAGTGAAAAATACTGATTCCTTTCTTCCTCCATTTTCTTTTTTTCAGTGATATGATCTTTTATATTAAATCTTGTGTTAACTTGGAACTTCAAGTTACATACGTTATAAGGTAATGGTCTAAAACCTAATTTCTGCCAAATTACTTTCATTATACCCAGAAGTCTTTTCCAAAAGGGAATTCTTTCCCAAGTAATTGATATACTTGGGTTCATGAGATATTAAAGTATGATTTTCGATTATTTCTGTTTCTTGTTTATCTAGTCCGTTCTGCAAATGCAATGCTGTGTTTTTAACCAACAGTATATAGTTTTAAATAACTACTGCTTCACATAGTTTTAAATCTGATAATTTAAATCTAATTACCTAATTTTTTTCTACTGGACCCTACTACTCCAACAAGCTATGACCATTGCATTACCACATCTCAAATGCTATTATAAAGAAGTCATCATTTAAAAATACATGATCCATATTTTTTCTATTTCCCTTGATATGCTAGAAATTTTATATAATTCTGAGTGAATTTTGTTATTTTTTTCTGGTTTATAAATTACCCTTTCCATAATCAGATTACTTTAGAATGAAATTTATAAACTCATATCTATTTTTACTATCTTGGCTCAACTCAACCATGAACAGTAAATATTTATTTATTTTTCTTTGTTTCTATAGTGTTTTATAGTTATATTTACCCAAACCTTCTATGTCTTGATAGGTTGACTCATACTTTTTTGTATTTGTGCAATTTGTCTTTTCATTTTTTTCCCTTTTTCCAGCTGTTAGTTGAAGTATCACTTCCTTCTGTTCCTCCCTCCCCTTCCTTCTCCTCTGTAAAGGAAGGTAAATTGGGATGGCTAGAGGATGCCCAGTTAACTTGAGGTTTATGGGTCAGATTTCTTTCTTTCTTTTCCCTTCCTTCCTTCCTTCCTTCCTTCCTTCCTTCCTTCCTTCCTTCCTTCCTTCCTTCCTTCCTTTCTTCCTTCTTTCTTCTTTCTTTCTTTCTTTCTCTTTCTTTCTTTCTTTCTCTTTCTCCTTCTTTCTTTCTTTCTTTCTCTCTTTCTTTCTTTCTTCTTTCTTTCTTTCTTTCTTTCTTTCTTTCTTTCTTTCTTTCTTTCTTTCTTTCTTTCTTTCTTTCTTTCTTTCTTTCTTTCTTTCTTTCTTTCTTTCTTTCTTTCTTTCTTTCTGTCTTTCTTTCTTTCTGTCTTTCTGTCTTTCTTTCTTTCTTTCCCAAAACCTTAAACCCAAGGCACTCTGAAACACATCTGGTCACTGGATCCAGGTGGCTGAGGAGGAGAAAGTGAGGCTACTGATCTTGCAATAATCTGGAATGAGGGGATGAGGGTTTGTACTAGGGTGGTAACTATGTGACTAGAGTGAAGGTGACATATGAAATGTATCATGAAAGTAGAAAAAAGATTAGACTTTGATTTTCTTATACGAGGTTGGGTCATTTAGACCTATAGTTCTCGTTTTATTAGTCTAAGTATTTTACATTTTTTTTAGTTATTGCTTAATTCCTGTACTGTGGTATCCCTAGTTATTAGCCCTTAGGTCATTCTACCTTCTCTTTCAAGAAATTTCATACCTGATTCCTCCCCAGTTCCTGCTCTTGCACTGGAGGACCTTAAAACACATTTTAATGTTCTCTGAAGACCATTAACCTCCCAATTCTTAATTCCCATGGCCTACACCTCTAGTCTACCTCAGCTACCCAAATGAATACTCATGTCTTTGATTTTGCCATCATCCACAAGACTTCCAATTCCATGATAAGAATTCTGGCATTCCTTTGTTGTATCATAGTCTCCCCTCATCTCAGCTTCCCTGATACATTAAATCTTCATAACATATTCTTTATCATCAAAGTGATCTCTAAAATATTTACCCTTCAGTACTTTCTCAGTAACTCTACTGACTTCATTTTCTTATGTTCCTAATTTCAACCAGATAGTCAATCAGTTTAACTCAGCCTTGTCCTCAACTCTTAAATCCTTTGATTTCTAGTCCTTTTATCATTCATATCTTGCCAAACTTCAGCTTTGGGTTATTCCCACTCTTTGTCTCCCCTGATCCTACTCATAAGATAATGAACAAAGGCTGGTAGAATTACAGGAACTGATCTAAGTTCACTATAATTGTCTGTTATCCAACTTCAACTAGGCCATCAGTGAAGCAAAAGCAATGCTTTTACTCCTTAGTTAAAAGATCCTACTTCCCAAAGATTCTGGTAAAAACCCTTCCTCCTTTCCTCAAACCTCCCACACTACTCCCTTTATTCTCTCAGTTGAGGACCTTGTCATACTTTACTGAGAAAATAAAGACCATTTGCTTTGAGCTCTTTCTTCTCCTCTTTATCTCCAAATCCCTTGATGCCATCTTCCACTCCTTCAGTCTCAGATAATGTGGTAGCTCTTCTACAAAGTCATCCATTCTAACTCTACCCTTGTTCCTCTCCCTTCTTGTTTTAATCAACAGACTGTCTGCCACCTCCATTATTCTCATGTTATCTCTAATCTTTGGGGCAGCTAGATGTTGCAGTGGTTAGAGCACCAGGGCAGAAGTCAGGAAGACCTGAGTTCAAATCTCTCCTCAGACACTTGACACTCATTAGCTGTGTGACCTTGAGCAAGTCACTTAACCCCAGTTGCCTCATCCTAGGTCATCTCCAGTCATCTTGATGAATATCTGGATTCAGATGGTTCTGGAAGAGAAGTGAGGCTGGTGACCTGCACAGCCCTCCCTCACTCAAAACAACGTCAAGTGCAAGTCACATCATCATTTCTATGATGTCATGGTCTTCTTCAGCAATGAAGGATGAACACAACCAGATATCTCTAATCTTTAACCTGTTTCTACCTAGATAGAAATAAGTCTGTCTCTTCCTTACAAAATCTTCATTAGTCCCCACTATCCCTTCTAACTATGTAGCACATACCCCTAAAATTATGATGACAACAAAAACAAAATACTTGAAGACAGACACACCATACTGTCAATATTGGCACTCATACCTCCATTTCTCTACTCAACTTCTCTTGGTTCATGACTAACCTACTAAAGTTTTAAATGCAAATTTTTGGAGGTAACACCCCTAGTTGTCACCTTTTTAAGATACTTTCTTAAAGCAGGATGGAGTGACTTGGTTGATTTACTCAACTACCTTAAACATTTTTTTTTACCCTTAAACATATCTTCTATGTAACATGTCTAGAAAAGAATACATTCTAGTTTAAACAAAAAAACAAAAAAAGGAAATTTAATGGAATTTACAAATGATATTAGACCAGTGAGGTTATCTGTTTCTTGCTAAAATTCTTAAATGTAAGATTAAAGAAATAGTGAAATTCTAGAAAAGAAAAGAATGACCACAAAGAACTAGTATGGCTTTATCTAGAACAGGTTATGTATGACTATTGTTATTTCTTTCTCTCTTATGGAAGATCAAGGAAATTCTAGAGATATAGCTTACCTAGATTTTAGAAAAATGTTGGATAAAGTATCTCATTCTATTCTTGTGGGAAAAGATGGAGAGAGAGAGAGAGAGATATGGTCTGTATTAGATTATCAGACATATGACCTATGGGCTTCCACTAACACTTTAGAGTGCACCCCAAATTAAGATATAATTGGGAAATATTTAACAAAAGAAATAAAAATACAACAAAACATAACATTACTATGTAGTTTTTTCAGTCAATGTATAACTGCAATATGCTGCTGTATGAGTTGTTCCTGTTTCTATTTGAGTTATCATTATTGATCTATGTGATAAAATTATGGATCCAGAAAAGAATAAATGACTGGGCTCCAAAAATTGTTAGTAATCCATGTCAAACTGGAAGATTTCCAGTTTAGAGCCCTGAGAATCTCCTCTTGGGCCTGCCCTTTTAAAATGTACTTTATAAGGGATGTAGCTAAAAGGCTAGCTAGCATGGTTATCAAATTTTAAGATAACACGGAGGACAGGATCAAAAAAGGATTTTGACAGGCTAGGAAAAAGCCAAACTGAATCCAAGAAGATGACATGTAATAGAGACAAATGTAAAGTCATGAAAACAATGTAAGAGAGACTTGGCTAGAGAGTATTTCATCTGAAAAAGATTTTGGATTTCTAGAGGACTTAAGGCAGGTGAGTGGAGTGATACGTTAGCCAGAAAATCTTACGTAATTGTGGACTACATTAAGAATGGCGTAATTCTGAGGGAGAGGGAGATTATAATCTCACTGACTCTTTGTCTTACTCAGACTGCTTATGGAAGATCATATCGTTTTAAATGTTACATTTTTAAAAAGGACTCTGATGAACTGCAGAGGTCTTAGAGGAATTAAACCAGAATGATGAAGGGCCTTAAGTCTATATGTTATGAAAATTAGTTGAAAAAACTGGAGTTTTTATACTAGAAAGGAAAAGTTTCAGGATCAAGATAGTAGCTATCAAATATCTGAAAAATTGTCATGTAGAAATGGGCTCTTTTTGAACCCCAAGAGCAGAGGTGAAAAGGAATTAAGAGACTTCTTTATGAGAATGAAAGAGGTGAGTGCAAAGCTGGCTTGAAGCTTAACACAATAACAAAACAAACTCTAAGATCTTGACAAGAGGTCCTATCTCATCCTGGCAAACAGAGGGAGAAGACATGGGGGTAATGTCAGAATGTCAGATTTTATATGCTTGGGCTGAAAGATCACACTGCACATAGCTAGAGTGACCATGAAATTAAAAAGACACTTTCTCCTTGGAAAGAAAATTATGGCAAATATGGACAACATACAAAAAGCAGAAATCAAGGTCTGTGGTTTTTCTAGTAGCAATGTATGATTGTGAGAGTTGGTCTATAAAGGTGAGTCTTGCAGAATCAATGCTTTTGAATTGTTCTGCTGGAGAAGACTTTGAGAGGCCTTTGGACAGCAGGGAGATCAAGTCAGTCAATACTTAAAGATATTAGTTCAGGTTATTCTTTGGAAGATCAAATACTGAAGATGAAGTTTAAATGCATTATCTACATAATGAGAAGATGGGACTTGTTGGAAAAGACCCTGATGTTGGGAAAAATTGAAGACAAAAGCAAAAAAAGACAGCAAAGGAAGAGATAGATAACGTCAGGGAAGTAACAAACATGAAGTTGGACAGACATGAAGAGATAATGGAGGATAGAAGGGCCTGCTGTGCCTTATATAGTCCATGGGGTCAGGAAAAGTTGGCTTCAGTTGAACAACAGAACAATGAAAAAGCAGAGGTTAGCAAAATGAGCAGTAACCTGGTTTTGAAGGTGCTCTTAGCTCTTAAGTTTTACTGAAACAAATAGCAGGCCAGATTCAGCCCACTAGCTATTGTTTGCTGACCCCTAATCTAGAGAAAGGAGGTGGAAGAAAGGGATACAAGTTGTAAAGAGGTAATTTTAGATTTGAGATAAAGAAAAGCTTCCTATTAATTGGAGCTATAAAAAAGAATGGAATACCTCAGTTAAGTATTGGGTTCCTTTTCATTACAGGTTCTCAAGCAAAGGCTGTGGTAACTTGTTGATCATACAGTAGTGGTATTCTATTTTGAACCTAAGTTGGACTATGAAATTGATCTATAGTTCTCTTGCACTGAAGTCCTTTCCAACTCAGAAATCCTGTGATCCTATGATTTATATCTCTATTTCATCTTCTAGTGTTCTACTATCCAGGTGAAATTCTCCATTGTCCTTTGTTGCCCAAGAAATTTTGTGGTACTTTTGATTACTTATAGAATAAAATTACGCATGTTATTTTTCCTTTGGTCTGGATTGATCAATGTATAGAACTGATCAGTGTATAAAACTCCAGATGACAAACCTCCCTTTACTAATGGCTTTGCTACTTAAAATATCTAAACAATTTCTTGGGGCTACTGAGAAAGTGAAATTATTTGCCCAAGGTCTATTAGCATATCATAAAAATCCTACCCAGACAAAGCACAAGCTTTCTCTATTTTTTGTTTAAAGACAGATATTTAGCTTTATTAATGAATCTTATGGTTTCTCTCTAGTAACACTATTATTGCTAGGGAGATAATTTGCCCTCAGTCATATAGCGTTACCTAAAGTTCAGTTTCAGAATATCAATATTATATTAATGAGTATGGAGACATGTCTGCAGAGTACAGTTTAATTTAATTCAACAAATAATTATTCAGCACTCACTATGAGAGAAGCACTGGACATACAAAGACAAAAACAAAATAGTACCAGCCCTCAATGAGCTTAAAGTTGACTGGACTTCTCAGAAAGGAGACTCCTAATCACATACACACACACACACACACACACATACATATTTATACATATATACAGAGAGACAAACAGACAAAGTGGTCATGGTGTTCCACTGACAGAGAATCGAACTGAAGTATTGATTTACTGAGGTTTTCTCTTTGATGCCAAGCCCATCCTTTCCATGTTTCTCATCTTTCTCCATTTTGAACATAGAAGGAATAGAAGAGGTAAAGTAAAAATAGGATATAAACAAAGAAAAACATACGATTTAGGTGTTGGTTTTTGGGATGAGGAGAACTTTAAAGATGAAATTATTTAATATATTTCATGACTTTCCAAAACAAATGATTCTAACTTATTAAGTAAGCTTGCCTGGGGAAACATATATTATTTTTGCTGTATAAATCCAATTCTCTCTAACTTGTTCTAATTTGACCTCTCTTTATATAGCTTTAGTTTAACTTAGGGTTGTAGTAAAACCTTTGACATCAAGCCAATGAAATCAGAATATATCTCTTAAGCTGCAGCACAAGCACCCCTGAGTGTTGAGCCTGTTATATGGTACTAAGATTAACAGACATTTTTAAACATACAAGATACATGTGCAGATGCTGAAACCAGATATGTTCTTCTATACCATCTGATTTTCTCTTTTCAGAAAGCACTCATTCATTAATGTATGATATTTTTAAGTTTCCTAAAACATCTGGTTAAATATTACTTTGATTCACATGTTCAAAAAATATTCATGGCTGTTCATTTTTTTATAGTGACTAAACACTGGAAACTAAGGAGATGTCCATTATTGGAGCTGCTGAACAAATTATGATACATGAAAGTAGCATGATATTGTTGTATTCCAAGGGACAATTGCAAAGATGAGACATATATTTTTGGATGTGGCCACTATGGGAATTTGTGTTGCCTGACTATCCATATCTATAACAAGGGGGAAAATATTACCTGGATGAATATTAATTCTTTCATTGTGTTATTCCACATAATATTATTTAAATAAATTCTTTGCATGGAATAATTATGCAATATTCACCCACTCAGATTAAATATAAGACTATTTTTTTTCCTCAAAGTTGTTACAGTTGGTTAAGGTAGAACTACAATTCTACAATTGGAGTTTTCATCTTAGGAGGAAGTTTCATTGGGGGTCATTCCAAGAACTCTTCTTCTATCTTTCCAACCCTTAAATGTTTGCTGTGCTATTTCTCAACCATGTGTTATAATAACTTCAATAATCACTCGCATCTTTATGTAGTTCATTTAATCCCTAAACAAATGTTTCGGTAGTTCATCAACTACTGAAGTAAAATGATTAGGAAGAGTGATATACAGAGATACAATTCAAGCAAATTATAATTATATGGTCTAGAAAGACCTTGAAGTCTCCCTGCCCTCGGAGACATGATGTTGAAATAAATAATCATGTTCTAATCAAAGATAATCAGAATTCCAACCCCTCCCCCAACTATGAGCATATGTATTATAAACAAACATCACTGATAAGTTTCTGTACCTATGAAGAAAACAAACTATTATAAATATAAACCTGAAATGTAGGAGGGCAGTTGGTTCTGCTATAAATCATCTTGCAGATTTTTGGAATGATTAGGTGTTTTACATGGAGACAGCTGGCACTATCATTTTATCATTATCTCAGAAAATGGGGAAGTAATCATAGGCTCAGTATAGCTATTATCACAATTAGGTCCGTATGATTTTTCAAACATTGTCTTATTTCTTATCAAAATCTGCACATTATCCAGAAACTGGTTAGCAGCACCATCATCTTAGTTGGCTTCCAGTTAGAAGATTTATGTAAAGATACAGGACACTCTAGGATAAGCCCCGATGACATTCACAACTACCAAACACTGGCAAATAAGTGAATATAATCATATGAAAAGGAGGTAAATGTAAGTGACATCTACTTACTTATTGGGAGAAGTTCACTTCTTATGTCGAAGATAGTAAAAGCCAGAATCACATAGATGACTGTCCTTAGCAGTCACTAGAAAGGGTTACTTAAATGGTTACTTTGTCAACTCCCACTTGCCAGTCTTAGAAAAATCTAATTTATACATAAGACGTTATGGGAAAATGAAACCCAGCAAAATGAACTGAACCAAAAATTACATATGCCACGTTTTAATAAACAATTTTATGTAATTATCAAAGAATGCGTACTTACTTGCCAAGCGCAAAACACTCCATCTTGACTGTCATTCCCTTAGCAGCTGTAACCATGAAAGGAAAATGGACCTCAATTTTCGGCTCATATTCTCCCATCACACCTGGGAAATAAAGAATGGTCTTTTAAAATAAAATTAGTGTCACAACTTTTCTTGAAGCCTAAAGACTTTATTTTCTAAGTATGTGGTTTAGTTTCGCTTTTTTAACGGCAATGATAAGAGTGATGGATTGAGTGAGATCGGTGATTCTCCGAACAATCACATAATTATAGAGCCACAGAATGTCAGTGTTGGAGGGGAATTTAGAGCTCCTCTGATTCAACCTATACTGGAACAAGTATCCCTTCTACAACCTGTCTGAAAGTGGCACTTTAGCCTTTGCCTTAGAACTTCTAGTGGTGGTGGTGGTGGTGATGGTGAATGAGGTAAGATGGGGACAACAACTTCATAAGCTCTATTTGCTAGGAAGGTTTTCGTGTGTGTGTGTGTGTGTGTGTGTGTGATGTTGAATCATTTCAGTTTTGTCCAACTTTTCAGGACCAATTTTGGGGCTTTCTTGGCAAAGATACTGGACTTGTTTGTCATTTCCTTCTCTACCTTATTTTATAGATGAGAAACTGAGGCACCCAGGGTTAAATGAATTGCCCAGGGTCACACAGCTCACAAATGTCTGAGGCTAGATTTGAACTCATTCAAATGTGTCTTCCTGATTCTAAGCCCAGTGTTCAATCTACTGATAGAGCCTGCCATCTTGGTTTTCTTTATATAAAGTCAAACTTTGTTGTTTTTTTTTTTCCCAATTTCCACTTTTAGTCATACTTTTGCCCTCTGTTACCAAAAAGAATAAGTTTAATCTTCCATTTGAAAACTTTGTAAATAATTAAGAACAGTTATCATGGCTCAAAGACTTTTATTCTTCAGGCTAGACAACTCAATTCCTTCAAATGAAACTTGTATGGTATAATCTTGAAATTCTTCACCATCCTGGTCAGCCTCCCTTGTATACGCTCACCTTCTAAATGCCTAAGAGCATATTCAACTTTCTACATGCAGTGTGGTAGAAGAAACTAACTGAACTTTTCAATCAGAAGTCCTGGGATCAAATCCTGTCTGTGATACAGTATCTGTATGAACATGGATGGGCAAGTTCCTTAAATCCTTTGATTCTCAGTTTCCATGTCTATATGATGGGCTTAATAAAATTTATAACACCTATCTTACAGAGTTGTTATTATGGTAAAATGAGATAAAATGCATTGATAAATTTTAAAGGGATACATGTGTGTATGTATGTATGTTTATATATATATATATATATATATATATATAAAGTCTCACAAATACATACAAAGATATATATCAAATATAGTAATTAGGGTGATAATTGTTAAAATAATATATTAATGCTGATCATTATTCAAATGGCTATTCTTTAAGGTTGATATTTCCCTTTCAGAATAAATGGTAAACTCAAAAGCTTTTACCCGATGTGCCATGAAAGCTATGTTTTTTCATAGTTCCTCAGAGACCATACTGTTTGCCAAGAAACGTTCATTTCAAGTGCCTCCAAGTTTCCCCATTCCCTTTGATATTTAAAGAACATCAATTCATTCTATGCTACTTGCCCACCTTAATTGACTAGCTGAAAACACATCACCAGGATACATAATGCATGGGTTTAGGATTAAGTTTGTCAGGAAAAACTTCCTCATACTTATAGTTATCCAGAAGTGGAGTGGTCTGCCTTGAGAACTAGTGGGCTCTCTCTCATTGGTAATCTTTAATGGATGGTTTGACCAAAAATGAGGTGTGACAGAATTGTGGTTCAAGGACACTGTGTATTATATGATCTTTTTTTTTCTAGAATATAAATACAGAGGAAGACAACCAGGAAACAACCTACTTGTTGTTAATACGGAGTACTCCATCTTTTTATGCCTTTGCACAGGGTGTCTCACAAGTTCAAAATGTTTTCTGTCTTAAGTACTGCCTTTCAGAATCCCTGAGTTCCTTCAAGACTGGGCTCAAGAACTGAATTCAAAAGTAGGTGTTTTCTGGTCTCCTTAGCTACTGGAGCCTTGTGCTCTAAGACAACTTTCTATCTATACATTATTATAAAATATTATATAGTAGATATGATATATTTGAAATGTGCTATTTGTATGACACTTTGTGCTTAAAGGATTATATATATGTATATGTATATATATATATGTTGTTTTTAATTTTGTGTGTATCTATTTGTGCATGTGTAGTCTCCCCTACTAGAATGTATGATCCTTAAGGGCAAGAGCTATTTTTACTCTTTCTTTCTCTGCTTAGTCCTTAGAACAGTCTCATATGGATTGAAGAAGAAACAATGTCTATATCTAAAAGAGTGTAAAAGTCTTCTGTAACAAATGGAGAAGTGAGAAAGTGGGGATAGGGTGGGACAGGTACTTTTAGAAAATTTTAGAGGATTTGGATTTGAAGGTTGGTGGAAGTGATGGGGTAACAGGGATAGGGTAAAAAGAGAGACTGAGATGCAAAACAGTGAGTAAAAATAAGATGGATAAAAATTCACAAGTAGTAATTATATTTTTGATTATAAATGGGATGTTTTAGCAACTCTCTTTGTGGTAGAAAATAACTGGATATTTCAGGAATCCCCAACAATTAGAGAATGGCTGAACAAGTTGTGGTGTATAGTTATGATGGAATACTATTGTGTGGTAATAAATGATAAACTCAATGATCTTATGAAGTTATGGAAAGACTTGCATGAAATGATGATGAGTGAAGTGAATAGAGCCAAGAGAACACTGTATACAATAACAGCAAGGTTGTTTTTAGAATGACTTTGAAAGACTAAGAAGTCATTTTGACTATTATAAATACACATATGAAGGACATAGGAAGATATTGTTTGCATCCAGAGAAAGAAATGATATGTGGAAGTATATTATAGAATTATAAAATTATAGAATAATTTTGAACATATATATAAATATGTGTATATATGTATATGCACACACACACACACACACACATATATATATATATATATATATATATATATGTCTAATGGTAGCCATCTCTAGGCTGGGATGGGGAGAGAAAAAATGAAGAAAAAGAAACTTACATGGTAACTTTATTGGGTATTTAGAGGGAATAACAAGTGGTACATGGTAGATTTGCAGTTTCTAGTGCAATCATCTTCTTATTATATTGTGCTATGGAAATGCTTGTTTTGTTCCATGAATTTAAAATAAAATAATTTTTAAAGTGCTCGTTAATTGACTGATTTGTTGAACAAAGTGGGCAACTAGGTGGCACAACGGATAGAGTGCTGGGTCTGAAATCAGGAAGTTTCATCTTTCTGAGCTTAAAAATCAGCCTCAGACACAGTGTCTGGTTGACTGAGCAAGTCTCTTGACCCAGTTGACCTCTGTTTCCTCATTTGCAAAATAACTTGAGAAGGAAATGGCAAACCACTACAGTATCTCTTCCAAGAAACACCATTGGGATCATAGAGAGTTGGACATGACTGAAAAAATGACTGAACACATTGAATAAAAGTGGACTATCACATGGCAGAAGGACTTGCTCTGCTTTGTCACATAGTATGGAACTAGGTGCAATGAGCAAACAGTCATATTGTGGCAGCTTTATTTTTTAAAAGTTTAATTTATTTATTTTCAGTTTTCAACGTTCACTTCCACATAGTTTGAAATTTAAAATTTTCTCCCTATCTCCCCCTCCCCCCACCTTGGGACAGCATGTATTTGGATTACCCTTTTCTCCAATCTTCCCTCCCTTCTATCACCCCCACGTTCCCTTATCCCCTTCCCTTCTATTTTCCTGTAAGGCAAGATAGATTTCTATATCCCATTGCCTGTATAGCTTATTTCCATGTTGCATGTAGAAACAATTTTTAACATTTATTTTTAAAGCTCTGAGTTCCACATTCTCTCCCTTCACCCCTTCCCACCCTACCCTCATTGAGAAAGCAGGCATGTTGTGAAAGACTAACTATATTTTCCTCTATCCTGTCCCCCATTATTTATTCTGTTCTCTCCTTTGCCCTGTCCCTCTACCAAAGTGTTTGCTTCCAACTACCCCTTCCCCCAATCTGCCATCCCTTACATTATCCCCCCTCTTTATCTCCTTTCCCCCTACTTTCCTGTAGGGTAAGATAAACTTCCACACCCAATAGAGTATGTATGTTATTGCCTCCTGAAGCCAAATCCCTCTCACCTTCCCCTTCTTCCCTTCTATGTAAAAGTTCTTTCTTGCCTCTTTTATGTGGGAAGATTTACTGCATTCTACTCCTCCTTTCTCTTTCTCCTAGGACATTCCTCTCAACAATTAATTTTCTTTTTTAGATATCATCCCTTCATATTCATCTCTATGCTCTCTCTCTCTCTCTCTCCCTCCTTCCCTCCCTCCTATCTCTCTCTCCATATATATATATATATATATATATATATATATATATATATATATATATATATATATATATGTATGTACACATATATATTCCCCACAACTATCCTAATGCTGGGAAAGGTCTCATGAGTTACAAATATTTTTCCATGTAGGAATGTAAACAATTCAATTTCAGTAAGTCTCTTATGGTTTTTCTTTCCCATTTACCTTTTCATGCTTCTCTTGATTCTTGTATTTGAAAGTCAAATTTCCTATTCTGCTCTGTTTTTTTCAACAAGAATGCTTGGAAGTTCTCTATTTCATTGAAGTTCCATTATTTTCCCTGAACTATTATACTCAGTTTTGATGGGTAGGTGATTCTTGATTTTAATTCTCGTTTCTTTGACTTCTGAAGTATCAGATTCCAAGCCCTCTGATCCCTTAGGATAGAAGCTGTTAAATATCCTGTGTTATCCTGATTGTATTTCCATAATACATGAATTATTTTCCCCAACCTGGAAACTCTGGAATTTGGTTACAATATTACTAGAAGTTTTTCTTTTGGAATCTTTTTCAGGAGATGATCTGTGAATTCTTTCCATTTCTGTTTTACCCTCTGGTTCTAGAATATCAGGGCAGTTTTCCTTGATGATTTCCTGAAAGAAAATGTCTAGGTTCTTTTTTGATCATGACTTTAAGTTAGTCCAATAACTGATCCAGGTCAGTTGTTTTTCCAATGAGATACTTCACACTGACTTCCATTTTTTCATTCTTTTAGTTTTGTTTTTAATTTCCTGATTTCTTGTAAAGTCATTAGCTTCTATTTGCTCCAATCTAATTTTTAAGGAAACATTTTCTTCAGTGAGTTTTTGAAGTTCTTTTTCCATTTGGCCCATTCTACTTTTTAAGGCATTCTTCTCAATGGCTTTTTGGACCTCTTTTGCCACTTACGTTAGTCTAATTTTAAAGGTGCTATTTTCTTCAATATTTTTAAGGGGGTTTCCTTTAGCTAGCTATTGACTCATTTTTCTTGTATCACTCTCATTTCTCTTCCCATTTTTTCCTCTCTTTCTCTTACTTGATTTTCAAAATCTTCTTGTGTTCCTTCATGGCCTGAAACCAATTCATATTTTTCTTGGAGGCTTTGTTTGGCTGCAGCAGCTTTGACTATGTTGCCTTCTGGTTGTATGTTTTGATGCTCCTTGTCACCAATGACATAAGAAAATATCTCTTCACTGAGAGAGTAAGAATCTGTAGCCTGTTTCTCACACATCATTTGCTCATTTCCCAGTCCAATTACTTGACTTTTGAGCTCTTTGTTAAATAAGGGGATACACAAGCAGCCTCTTCTTCAGCAGTGGCTGCCACCACCCTGGAGTTGAGACTGGGACTGGGGCTGGACCACACTCCCCTCTCAGCCAGGTGAGAGAGCCTTCCTACTTACCTTGATGCTGGCTGGTGTTTGTGGGTTGAGAAGTCTGGAAACTGCAACCAGTGCCAGAGATTCATTGCCTTAAGGCCTGCTCCATCTCCATCTGTACTGGCATGACCCATGCTGAACCACACTCCACTTCCAGCCTGGTGCAATAGACTCTTCCTGTCAACTTTCCAAATTGTCTTGGATTGAAAATTTGCTCCAGTCTGTAATTTTGTGGTTTCTACTGCTCTAGAAATTGTGTAGAGTCATTTGTTGTAGGTTTTTTGAGATGTTTGAGGGGGAGTGTTCTAGCAGGTCCTTGCTTCTACTCCGCCATCTTGACTCCATTCTTGGCAGTTTTATATAACACTTTAAGGAGATATTTCTTAAGAATTAGAACTACTCTAAAGTGGCCTTCAGAAAGGAGGACATTAGTTGGAATTATCCTGAAAAAGTCTACGAGTTGAGAATGATGTAGGAGAGATTTTTGTTCTCAAATATAGGTGAATTAAATGACTTCTGAGGGCTTTTCTAACACTGAGGTTCTATGATTTTATGGCTGCCAACAATGGTGACTTGGTGGTAGACCCTACCTTTAAAAGGTCCTATAGTTTTATATAATCAAAATCTGAAATGAAATGAGATGTCATTCTACTTCTTTTGAGGAAGCATTGAAACCATTCCATTCCTTTTGTTGCTCAGGCTAATTCAGTTCTAGGAATAAGCCACCTCACTGTTTTATGTCTCCAACTGAAATGATATAACTAATATCCCATTTTGGTTTTACTTTCATATAAAGTGCCATTGAGGACCTATTTTAATTTCTAGCAGTATTATTTTACAACTATGGCATAATCAAAAAAAATTCTAAACAAAAATTTCACAGAGAATCAAAGTTCCAACATTGATTTTCACACCACTTAAAGAAAATGTTTTATTTTTATACCAAAGTGGAGATAAGTTGTTGCATCTGTCAGGCTTTCTAACTTCTTCACTGTTAAATTTAGCAGTCATTTATCAACTATGGGCTTAAAAATGGCAGTAGTGAGCCAATTAGACAAGATTTGCTTTCTTTTCATTTTAGAGTTGCGCAAGGTTTCGAATAATTTTTCAGGACAAAATAACTAAGAAAAAGATAAGGTTAGAAAAAGGTATGAGTATGTGAAGATAATGATAGAGAGATATAATATAGAGAGAAGAGGGATGATTATTCCACAATTGTAGCAATAGATTAATAGTTTTATCATCATCATCACTATTCTAAGGTACTTTAGCAATAGCTTAATCATTTTCATAAATGCAACAGAATATAAGATACTTGAGTGTTTAGTATTTAATATTAAGGAAGTGCTTAATAAATTCTTGTTGAATTAATGAATATTGCAAGGCAACAGAAAACGTAGCAGAAATATCACAAGATCAGCAAAATTCTTTCTTTCAAATCCTGACTTTGCTATCTTTTACCAGTATAATTCACTTTACCTCTTTAGATATCAATTTCCTAGAGACATTATTGACCGTATGGACTCCAAGTCCTTTTCTAGCTCTAAATATTAAGACTAAGTTTAAAAATATAATTTCAACAAATATATTATTTTATTTGTATAGATATGGAGTTAATATTTTTATAACATCCCCTGTATTTTTCTATTTATAGGACATTACTTTAGCCCAGATCTTCATAACTTCTCAATTTTATTACTGAAATAGCCTCATAAGCTTATCTTTCCTCATATCTCCTTACTCCACACCATCCTTCAAACAATTGCCAAAATTATTTTCCTAAATTCTTTCATCTTGCCCCCAAATCAACTTCTTAGCCACATTATATATTATTTCTTTCCCAGCATTCCACTCTCCAGGGAAACTGACCTTATTACTCTTGCTCACAAATGATAAACTTGCACAAGCTGTCACTGATGCCTGGAATGTACTCACTCCTTTTTTTAATCCTCATTTTCCTTCTAAATTCAGCCCAAGCATCAAGTACATCAAACCCAGTTGCAGTTCTTTTCCCTTGAAAAATTACCTTATATTGATTGTGCGTGTGTGTGTGTATTGTCTGCTGCCATGACTATGTCTGTATGTATTTGCCTATATGTATGTATATCTGTGCACATATGTGTGTGCTTGTACACACATGTATTATTCATTAATAAATATTTGGTCTCCCCCCAACAGACTGCAATCTCCTTGAGAGCAAAGACTATGTCATTTTTCCCATTGTGTTCCCATCATCTAGTACAGTATCTGGCACACAGTAAACAATACATACATGTTTATTGATTTATAATAAGCATTTTATTGTTTTGTTATTAATGATTTATTTATAATAAGCAATAACAAAAAGTAATTCTAGGACAAAAGGAATCATGGTATAGTGAACAGAAAGGAAGGAAGAGCTCTATGGCTATGTGACCTCAGGTAAATCACTCAACCTCTCTGTACTGAAGTTAAACAAATGTCTAAGATTTTAAAGTGAAGAAACAACTGTAGATTTACACTGGAAAGGTCAGAACTGAAAATTCCACACTCTCAGAATATAACAGGTACAGACTTCAAAATAATATTAATAAACTCAATGTAAAATTAGTTTAATGAAGAATTTTTTTCTTTATAAGTTAGGATAAGCATGAAGATCTTTGAAAGGAGTGCATCTGATACACTACTATATACCAATGTCATTTAGGAAATTGTTTTTCTTTACTGAAAATAGAGTTTGATTATAGCAGTGTTCCCTGTATTATAGCTGTTCAATAGTACTTAAATTTCAATAAATATATTATTGGAAATTATTTTACTTACTGTCTCATCAAATCTACATTTAAATATACCCATGAAATTCTTGTGCCATTTACATTATTTAGATGCAGCTGAAGAGAATCAAAGGCCAAAAAAAGAAAGAAAAGAGGCTGAATAGATTGCACACATGCTGCCTAAAAATGCCATTCTTCAGATAAAGCATGCTGCCACATTTAGTCCAGGCATATTTAGTCTTGCAGGGATTCTCATACTCTCTTTCCATGATGCTTGGATAATTAGTACATCACTGAATGTGAAATAATTCAGCATACTGGGCTGTGACTACATAAGGAAGAAGGACATTGGGAATATAAAATAAAACATAAAGATAACCTCATAAAATTTATCATATCCACTTATTTCTCTTTAATTTATGCATTAAATAATTTAATTCTTAATTTCTTAAGGATGTTTTAACTATTTGGACAAGCATCTTAACTCTGTCTACTTTTCAATTTTCTAAAGGGTCATGAAAAGGTTTTAATTTCACAATCCTGGGTAAATATTAATTGAGCATTAAACATAGCTACCTTAACCAATGTTTCCTATTGGTTTGTCATTGTGCAAATAAAGGGTGGAAATGAGTGACTCATACTATGTTTAAATACAGGTACTATTTTGAGTCATTTATATTACATATAAAAACCTTAAGAACTAGAGGAGGTCTATAATTTAGAAGAAATTTGTTTCCCGTTCCTTATTTATAATCTGAAAATCAGAACAGCCAACTTTTTCCTTTACCTCTAGGCATCAAGGACAAATCTGCCAAGGTCCTTCCTCTACATGCTGTACTTTGATTGCTTTTTATGTACTACTAGAGTTTAGCACTTGTTTTGTTCTCCTGCTCTAATGATTGTGATCCTCAAACAGCAAACACACACACACACACACACATACACACACACACACCATAAACAACATTTGCACAGAAATCTGAGCTGATTTGTCTTGATAAAACAGAAAAAATGGTCTTCTAAAAATGTAAGCTTACCTATAATATGTACACCCTTTACAAATCTCTAGAGGTGACACAAAGAGAAAAGAGAACTAGACCTTTCAAGACACTTAAAAACCAAGAACACAGGCATTTTTGACACATCTGATTCTTGGGAAAGATGCTGACTTTTGAATGGTGAGCCAAAGTGTAAACAAAAATATCTAAAAGAATACAATCATTTCAACCTGTGGAAATCTCTGTGTAATTTTTAAAATGGAATAAATATCATCTAGAAATTATGATTTGAGTAAATCTATAGCTATAAATCCATAACCTAAAACTTATGTTTTCCCCAAAAAATTTAAATGGAAGATGGTTGATTTGTTTTCTAGGATTCCTTTATTTTAGTCCATATTGATCAATCTTCCGTTTTAGTTAATAGTCCCATCCCCTTACTAACATGAGAAATAATTTGTAAATAAAGTTTTCTGATATGTCATTTTAGCCTGCATTAGATTTCATTAGGTGCTTCCTTGAATATGTTTCAGGATAGTAGATTGAATGCTGAATGGGCCTGAGTTTTCATTTTGACAACTATACGGGACTTCCTTTAAAAGCTGTTATGACGGGTCACATCAATGATTGATAGACTTAAAGAACTGATATAATGGCTCCAAAGGAGATGGAGTCAAAATGTAAATATACTGGTACCAAAGGAATTGTTAATATTAAATTTAATAATTATATTTTAAAGTAATTTTAAAAATTATTTAAAAAAATACTAACACCCTTAATACAGTTTTCCATGTAGTCCTCTCACCTATGATTTAACCAGGAGTTTGGATTTTAATACAATATATTGAAGGATTCACATTTGCCTTATTCCATTTATTTTAAACAAAATATAGAGGACTACAGGAATGAGGTGTGTAAGCCTCACATATATTGTTTTATGGCTGCTTTTTTTAAATAATTCTAAAGGGATTATTTTTCCCTCCAGAAAAAAAGCTTTGTACACACAGGTATTCAACAGTTCATTATAAACAAAGCAGGCAGGTTAAAAACAAAAAGTGTGGGGAGGTTAAGGCAAAAATTCTGCCAACTAATTTACTCAGCTGTGTGGCCTACCAAACAAGCATTTATTAAGTGTTTACTATGTGCCAAGCACTATACTAAGCACTGGGGTTACAAATACAAATAGAAAAGTAGACAATCTCTGACGTCAAGTAGTTTATATTCTAATAATGGAAGGCAACACATGAAACTAAAAATTGGGGACAAGTAAAGAAGCTACTGCCTAGCATGGTAGACAAAGTTCAGTAAATCAAGAGTGGAGATTGAAAAGAAAACATTGCTGGCCTTTCTTTAAGTGCTTTCTTAAAATAGAGATTTTGACAGGAATTAGCCCATCAGAAGAAGGGATCAGAGGCAGAAGTACTTCCAGTGTGAGAAGTCCAGGGGTGGAGTGATTCCAGGGTAAATGGTTACTATGACCATGGAAGGAAATGTGAAGAATGAATTGTTCCTAGTCATTGTTAAAAATTAACTTTTTTACCACTGAAATCTGCATATTTTTGTCTCATTTCCATTTCCTTATTATAGAGTTTGGCATTCATGTAGTTGGCACTAACATTTGTGATGTAAAACACATTAAAGCAATCTACACTAACATTTTTATACAACAAATACAGACTGATTTTAATGGGATTTAATGCACATCAAAAGGCATGTTAGTTATAAAGGGGAAATATCCTTGCCCTTAGGAGACTATGTGACCACAACCCAGCTTGAAAGTTCTGCATCTGCAACAGAAAATGAAGACATTCCAATACATGGTTTACAGGGCAATTGTTATGAACCAACAGTAAATCTGACCCAAGATATTCATTTGTTTATTTCCAAATCTGCCACCATCACAAAAGACAAAGAGAACAGTTATAATGTCAAATAAAACTTTAGAAGGTAACTCCCTTAACTATATTTTATAGCAAGGAATACTTGAGTGCCTAAAATGGGCGTGGTTCTCTGATAGGTTTTGTGGGATCTAAGCTTCATCTCTAATTCTGTTTCGGTGATCATACTACATACAGTTATAGGAAGTTGAAAGGAAAGTTCATTTTAACCATCTGGTATCTCACGCATACAGAATAGTATACATGACGCAAAACATTTTTATTTTAAAAATTTCACTTCTTAGTCTGTGACTACATAAGCTCCAAATAAGTGTTTTTGGCAGGAATAAATTGGTGCATACATATGTGCAGATATTTTATATTGTTTTTCTCTCATAGATCAGAACTTATCTTGAAACTCAGTTCATTACTTCTCCCCCCACACACATTTTCTTTATTTTATTATTTATTTATGGATAAAACAAGCATTTCTATAATGTAATATTATAAAAATGATGAAACTGCAAATCTATTATCTACAACAATATAATAAAGTTATCATGTAAATTTCTCTCTCCTGCTACCCTAGAGATGGCTATCATTAGGAATATATGTGTGTACGTATATGTATATACGCACACACAAGTATATATAATTAATCTATACATCTATCAGTTCTTTCTCTGGTTGCAGATAGCATCTTTCTTCATATTTCCTTTATAGTTAATTCGGATATTTATAATAGTCAAAATAACTCATTTGCTCAAAGGTGTTCTTAAAACAATATTGCTGTTACTGTACACAAAGTTATATGGCTCTTATTACTATAATATAATAGCCCTTATAACTAACCAGATCAGTTCTATTCTTTCTCTTTTCTCATCTTTTTCTCTAAGTGTTTTCCATTGTGTCTTTTAGAATTATTATTCAACTCTAGGTAAAAACTCCTTGATCTTCAACCTTCTCACTCACTAGCTGTGTGATCTTGGGCAAGTCACTTAACCCCAAGTGCCTCATCCTGAGTCATCTCCAGTCATCCTGATGAATATCTGGTCACTGAATTCAGATGGCTCTGGAGGAGAGGTGAGGCTGGTGACCTGCACAGCCCTCCCTCAATCAAAAAAAAAAAAAAAAAAAAGTCAAGCGCAAGTCATGTCATTACTTCTCTGATGGTATGGTTTTCTTCAGCAAGGAAGGACGAACACACACTCTAGTTCCTTACCATAATAAACAATGGACTTTTTCAACACCATGTCTTTAACCATCGTTTCCCAAACAGGATCCATGTTGAGTTAGTCTCCTTTTCTCCTTGGATGAGAAGAGGCTAATCTTTTCCTCTCTCCTCAAGTTCTTCTTTGAGTTTCATAGACTACCCTAAACTGCTTCCACCTTGTAAATTAACACCATTCATTTATATCTTCCCCAAATCCTCTCTACAGGCTCCATTAAAATCCACACTTCCCATCTTAGATAGTTTCAGGATCTTGCCCACATTTTTCCTCTTTACTCTAGTCTCATCTCAGGGACTTTAATAACCATGCTTATGAACCATCTTACACTTTTATATTCAAACTCCCCTTATTTAGCAACTCTACTCAACAATATTGTGCAATTTGGAAATGTTTTTCCTACCTCTTTTAGCTTTCATGGTTTTACTACATAGAATGATGTCTTTCATTCTCTCTCAATGATGCATCGTCCCCTTGAGTGCCCTTTCATTATCAGTATACCCTATCCTTCATGCCACATGCCCAGATTCTCTGTTCTTGCCTCCTAACATGCCTTAATGTACAACAAATCATCTCAAATGAGGAACCTAACTATTTCTACCAATTATAAATTATTAAAATGCATTATTTTATATTCTGTGTTGAAAATATAACTAAAAGACTATAGCTACCATTCTAAGGAAAATATATGGGCACATTATGTGCATATCTCAAAATGAGGACAAGTACTATTTTTCTGGGAAAAGTATTGACATACCTTCTCATTTTATTTAATATAAATGAAACTATCTGTAAATTTGCTTTATTTTAAATTGCAGATGTGTTACAAATTTGTAGATGTACTCTGGTCCACAATTGATAATAAAAGCTTCATTGTCAACAAAAGCCTGGGAACATATCAGGTAAAAGTTGAAGAATTGGGTATGTATAAGCTGCCCCCCGATGATGTCCCCTCTACCAATCCCTGGTAAGCATAAAGGAACATCTTAATTAGAGGTCCTCTGGGATGGTATAAGAATTAGGGACCTGCACCAGGCCTTGTCACAAAGACTATTCTAGCTTTAACATTCTGTGTTTATTGGATATAATTTATTATTCTACATATCGCAGGATCACCATCCAATCTACTGGAAACACAGTTTGTTGTCATGATAGGGCACTGGAATTCAAGTGAGGAAGACCAAGGTTCAGTCAGTACTCAGATATTTACTTGCTGTGTGAGCATGTGCAAATCATTGTAAAATGATGGTGAGAGAAGAAAGGAATTGGATTTAATAGCCTCTAAAGTTGTATGTAGCTTCTGATGCCTATTCCTTTGATCTTTGACTAGTAGCATGCATGTTGCTCTTAGTAAGAGACCTGGGAATATTTTAGGATATATGATATTTGTTCAAGCCTCTCAAGCACTTAGAGATTTTCAAGACTCTTCCGGTAGAAATCTGAATATGCTGGTTTCTGTATTTTCTATATGCATTACTAAAGAACAAGTGATATTGGTTAATGTCATGGAGAAACAGTTAGCCAGATCATCAATTATTATTATGTTTACATATCTGTTGTAAAAATAAAAATTTTGTTTTTTTCTCTTTATACAGAAATAGTTCTAGCTTTGATGAAGTCTGTTGCTAATTTAGACTATGTACATTTGATTTAATTAAATTTAATTTTCTTTAAAATTTAATTAAAAATAAATTTCCACAAGTCTTTCATTTTATAGTAGGGATGGAGACTCCACAAACACCTTCCTATGTTTTTTTTCCTAGACTGAAAGCACCAAGTTTTTATTTCATAACAAATAATTCACTTTAATAATCAAAGTAAGCAGGACCTTAACTCATGATTTTGTTCACTGTTCTTCCATTTTTCAAGCATGCCCTCTGACTACCCTGCTTGTAAGTTTTATCATCCTAGTGGACTCATCATGACATGAAAGGAACCCTGGGTTCTCAGGCAGTCAATCAGTCTGGTCTGTCAGTAGCCAACAGGCATTTATTAAGAACCTTCTACGTGTCAGGAACTATTTCAAAGGACAGGCCAGTGGAATACAAATTATAGAAGTTTTTATCAACTTGGGAAGACCTTGAGAACAGTCTCACGGACAGACTGTTTGCCATCCAAAGAACAGTCTAGCTAAGCACAAATAAATTTGTTTAGCACCTGTTTAAGCACTAAGTGATTATGAATTTTTGGCCATGGTGATCCATGAAACAAAATAAGGACATTTTCTCAAGATTTCTAAAATGACAGATAAGCCATAATATGATAGATCCCACTATGACAAAATAATACTCAATTAAAATTATCTTAGGTTTGTACCTAAACATGTAGCACTCTACTCTGGAATGTTTCCAGTGAAAGTTGTCATTAGCAGTCACAAGTTTATGAAAAGATTGTGTTTAATTTCATTGGAGTGTTTTATATGTGAAAACCATAGAACAAGGAGTCAGAGATACAAAAACAAACAGGAAATTATTTCTGCCAGTAATGTTAGAGAGTTAAAGATCTTCCCCACCCATTGATGGGTCTGCCCATTAAGGGAAACTTGATTAGGGGAGGCCCACACTTTTTGTTAATTTCTATTGCCCTAGTTCTCATGGGTTGTGATGTCCTCTGACTCTGAAAAGTTTACAAGTATTCTGAGGTAAGGTTTTACTCTGGGGCTTACTCAATGGAAGTGTTTGCTTGGCCAGAAGAGACGGTGGGCAGCTAAGAATCTCCCTTTCTAATCCCCAACCCCTTTGAAAACACAGATGTTGGTGCTTCTCTGTCTGCTAACTATGTATGTATTGCTTATGGTCAGATAGCTAGAATCCCTGTCTGTTCATCTTTATTTCTCTGTATTTTCTCTGAAGTTTAGGGTTCTGGATTTTTCTTCTGAACTAAGTGAATGATGTATGTGCTTGATTAAAGTGATTGTTGACCCCTCATAAGTTGCTTTCCTTTTAGAAAAGTAGATCTAAGAATCTGTACAGCAGCCCCTCCTGTGTATGTTGGGGTTCTTGCAGATACAGTGCCCTCAAGGAGTTTACTTTTTTATAATTTATTTTATTTTGCTTTTTAGGGGGAAAAGTGAGGCTGGTGATTTTGTACAGCCCTCCCTCACTTAAATCCAATTCACTTGCAAGTCATGGTATTATCCTCCTGATGTCATGGTCCTCTGATAATCAAACAACATGTGAGGGAACATCTACAAAGAAATATAACATGAAGAACTTTGAGGAGGGAGAGAAACCTAACACTGGTTAGCATTCACGTCCTAACATTTGGGGAAGGCTTCATGAAAGAGTTAGCACTTGGGCTCAGTCTAAAGGAAGATAAGAATTCTGGAAGACAAGGAACAAATCCATTCTAAGTATTCCAAGAGATAGTGTGGTCAAACACATGGAGGCTGGTGGCTGGAAGGTTGAACTTTGGGAATAGTCAGTTTGTCTGGCACAGGAAACTTTCAAAGGAGAATGATATAACATGAAGAAAAGAAAGGTTTGAGTCACATTGTGGAGGGCCTAAAAAGCTACCCTAAAGTTACAACTCATTCTAGAAGTCACAGTGTGTCATGAAAGGTTTTTCATTTATGGGTGAATAAAAGTACTGTGATAAGATCCATGTTTTAGGGGAAAAATAGTTGTGTAGAGGATGGATTGTGAAGGGCAATGACTATTCTTTAGCTATGTTTGTAAATTGGAGGTTTGAGAATACATATTCAATGCCCCAAAAAAGAAGTGTGCGTGTGGGTGTGCACGTGCGTGCATACGTGTGGGTGTATGTGTGTGCGTGCATGCATGCATGTGTGTGTGTGTGTGTGTGTTTGGGGAGAATAATGGTGGCCTTGGATTTGGAGTGGGAATTTCTCGGTCAACCCACAAAATCCTATTGAATAGGCAAACCATAGTATTACTAGGACCAACCCAAGTTTAGGGTCCTAAGAACAAGGAGTATAGAGGGGAAGTGGAGAAATAGGAAGAAGAATGTTTCTTTCTCCTTCTTTTCATGAGCTCTAGATAAAATTATGATATAAGGAGGGTTTTTTATTTATTTATGTTTTTATCCTGACCATTCTACATCGATGTCCTACTTCTCATCCTTTCCCTTGGGCCGTCATACTCAATGTTCATTAAAAGACACCTTTAAGACCTATATTATTATAAGCCTTTCTTGTGACCCAAAGGGCTTCTCTTCTAAATTATTTATCCTTAGACACTCCCCACCCAAACCAAGATTCTATCCTCCCAAGGGTAGCTTATCTTAGTAATGAACAAGAAAGCAATCCAGTTGAACTCTAATACACATTAATATAGAAATTATGAATCTGTCTGTCTTCCATTCAGATTCCACTAGGCAGTAGTGGAGTGGGTATTACAGGGAGCCCTTTCTCCCAGTTTTCCTGCCAATGTTCCTTCTTTTCTTCCTCTCCTAACTGGATTGTGACAATGCCTCTTACCCCTCTTCCTGGAAAGGGAAGTCATTGTTTTTCCATTCTACTCCCACTCTTAGACACATTCCCTTCTTTGTCACCCCCTTGGCTCCTACCAGGTTAGGGTCTGTCCTGTTTCAGTTTCTCTTCTCTTGCCATGGATTAACATGATTGCTCACGTGCCTTGAATGATTAAGGAGTAACTTACTATAATTTTTCTGATAAGAAGGAAAATCACCAGATATTACCATCTGGCCTTTCACTTTACTCTCTCTTCCACTAGGTCTTTCCATCTGCCCTACAACTCCATTATCCAGACTCTAGGATATTTCTATCTATCCAGCCAATGTACCTTAAAGACTTTGGGTCTTGCCATTGCATTCTTATCTCACTGACCCTTTAAAAACATAGACTATATAATTTATATTTAATTCCAGCATTTAGCACAGAGGCAATCAAATAGTAAGTGCTCAATAATTTTTCTTTATTCTTATCAATCAATAAGCATTTTAGGTGCCTCCTACATACTAAGGACTATGCATATACATATAGTATGTAAATTTACATAAACATATAATATTTTAGAGCTATAATGTACTTTGTATAACATAATTTTGTGTGATCCTCACACCAGTTGTGTAAGATGATTATATGAGAATATTTGTAGGTAAATTAGAAGGAGAGTGAATATCAGATAGAAGACTTGCCTCAGAGTCAAAAAAAGATCTGGACTCATGTCTTTAACATCAATAGTGTGACCTTGGGCAAGTTAGATAATCCTTTTGTTCCCTGGACAACTTTCTCACTATAAGTTTCTAGCCTTTTTCAGACTGTGTCACACATAGATTCTCCATAAACTCCTATTTTAGTGACATCGGGGAGTCAGGAAGAAGGACTGGGACACTCTTTCTGCTTTGGCATTATTTGTAAGTCAAGAACTGCCATTATTGAATTATGACAGCAGCAGTAAATTCCACCGTCATGTGTTTAGCTTATTTTTTAAACCAAGTGTGATTTTGTGGGTGGATAATGAAAAAATTCCTGAAGTTTGCTAATGCAGTGCATGCTCCAAAAGTTTTTTGAAACAACACACTTTAGAAAAAATGAAACTTGCTTTTCTGAGAGAAAATATAATGCATGTTGTATTTTTCAGCAGACCTTTTGTGATTATGCTAATCCTAAAAAATAGGCTAAGTATTCACTAGACAAATCTTTTGACAGATAATTAACACCTCGAGTAACATGCACCTGCAAACTCTCTATGGATGAGCTCTGCTAGTCCCCAGGATCAATAACAGCTCAGCACAATTCCAGTTTCATTTATATGGGATACACCTTGCACATTTCGCAGTTAGCCTGACTGATTCTCTTTTTCTTGGTGATTTGAGAAATATTTTTCTCCAATTTATCCATTCCAACAGAGTGTTTTAAGCACAACTGTTGAATATATTTTTGTGCCTACTTACGACATTTAAATAATAAAAGGGAATGAAAAGGGCATTGGACTGAGAACTTCCTATCAATTGACTTTCTCTTGATCCCACAGCCATTAAATGTCAGAGGTTAGACTCTTGAACCCAAGTCTTTCTTCTGAGGCAAACTCTGTACTCAGTAAGTTATACTGCCCCTCTATGTGAATTATATTATCATCATTAGGGTAAGGAGGTCACAAGGCAGACATAGGGACAGTGCTTAGGAAAATAGGACTGAATGAAGATAATAATGATGGGGAATGGAAAAGAGAGAAAATGATGGATTTCAGAAAGAAGAAAAAGATGGTCATCTCTTCCAAATACTGAATAAAGATTGAAGAAGATAAAGACAACATCATTGGATTTAGTGATTTAAGAGATGACCACAATTTAGTAGGGCTGACTGCAGCTAGGGAGTGATCTCAAGGTAAGACAATGCAAGCAATGATCGTTGACTTTGTCATTAAGAAGTCTGTCAGTGAAAGGAAAAGGAGAGATCAAAATTCTTTGAAATGCCACGATTGCTACAGCAAAACCATGTCAAGTGTTTATCAGCAGAGTGGTTATCAAACAGGAACAGTAGACTATTCAAATAGGAAAGATGACTTTTACAGTTTCCATTGAATAGTCATCAACTGCAAAGGTTCCACACCTTAGAATTTGACTTCCAGAATTAAAGATCACAATTTTGTGATTTTTCTATTTTTAATGGAATTGGGTTTCTTGATAAGGAAATACATACACACATAATACGTATACTTTATATGTATATGATTGTTTAACAACTTCATTTTGCTCTCTCTCTCTCTCTCTCTCTCTCTCTCTCTCTCTCTCTCTCTATATATATATATATATATATATACACACACATATAAAACAATTCCTCCAAGCTTCTAAGAAATATAAAGAGAGTTGATATAATGATATAAAGTTTGGTGTGTGTGTGTGTGCATGTGTGTGTGTGTGATAAATCTTATCTCTTTAGATAGAATTTCAAATCATTTTTATGAGTCTCTTTGAGGTGAAATTGAATTGCATGGAATGACTGATTGTCAAGGACATCTGAACAAATGAGGTATTCATTTTATTCAGAAACCATTCAAGGATTTCTTGATGTTTTCATTTAATTTGCTTCATATCAAGTAGATAAGTTTTCCTTTGAGACACATAGCTGAAGAAATAAAAGATTAATAAAAGCCAAATAAGTTTCTGCATTCCTGCAGAGTTTGACATAAAGCCTTAATATCACTGTTTCCTTCACATAGATAAATATATGAGGATACTATGATAGGAGTGTTCTCGTCACACGCCTTCCAAGTTCTTCTGTTATAGCCCATAAATTGAAAACTCTGAACAACAGATTAGTGTAACAAGTAGAATAAGGCATCCCCTGGGTTCATTTCTGAATCTAAGAAGCAAAACTTGGGGAAGGAAATAAAAAGAAAAACAACTTGGGAATACCTAAAACAGTTAAGATACTTCCTGATAATAGACTGAGCTCACTGAAGCTCATAAATGATGGCTTCATCTAATCTCATGACTTGGAGGAGGAAGAAACAGGAAGGCAGTAAAGCTCAGATTTGACCATATCATTCAATGCTCAATAACCTTCATTGACTCCCTATTATCTTTTGCCTCCATTTCATTTGGGGGCAAATATTCTCTCAATAATATTTTATTGAACAAAACTATCTAAGTACAATCCTAAATTGGTCAAAAAGTACAGAATAACTCCAGACTTGTTTATGTTATGCTGTTTGTTTTAAGAGAATTTTCTCCATGTCAAACATAAGCTTCTCTACTTGGTATTTAAAGACCCTTCTCAAAGTGATTCCAATCTATCTCAAATGAGATAATGATCTCAAAGCACTTAGCATCATTGGTGATACATAGTAAGCACTGTATGTTAGTTATTATTATTGTGATTATGTATTTAATTACTCTTCCAGAGTTATTATACATCACTATTCTTTATGCACTATTCTGTTTAGCCAACTTATCTTTCTTGCTTCTTCTTCCACCATATTTCATTTCCCATTTCTGTTCCCCCATATATGTCGTTGTCACCTCTGCCTCATAGATCCTTTAATTTCATCTCAAATGCAACCTACTATTAGCAGCCTTTTCTAATCCCTATTAGCTATTAGTGTCTTTATAAATTCTTCACTGCATATGTACATTGTGACATTGGTTTTAAAAGTAGGCTCTTAAGGAAAAGAAATTTCAATAGCATAGTGATTATTATTTTAGAAATATGGTCATAGCAGATTAAATGTATTTTTTACATTTGAATTTCTGTAGACAGGTCTTCAAAGGCCACAGAAACATCTATTATGATGCCTGCATCTGCACTGAGACATTTTTAAAATCCTGCAGGAATTTTGGCTGACCACAGGGTAATAAATAGGTCTAGCCACAAGCATGGTCTATTTTTATTTTTGGAAGACATCTAATGGTGCAATGCACCAACTGAAAACTTTCCCATTTAACTTTTCAGGGAAAGTTCATTTGGGGGCAAATATTCTCTCAATAATATTTTACTGAATAAAGATATCTTAGACAAGTAAAATCCTAAATGGGCCAAAAAGGGCAGAATGACTTCAGACTTGTTTATATTATGCTTTTTGTTTTAAGAGAATTTTCTCCGTGTATGAGTCTAATGCATAAAGTATATAACTATTTATTTGATTCAATTGATTCTTCCCTTTTCTCCTGATATTTTCACCCACTTTTCACATACAGATTGTCCAACTCTTAGAGAAACTCATTAAATTTTTCATAGTCCTGAGCAAGTACGCTGAATTCAAAATAATGTTAAGGAGGATCAAAGTATTCTATGCATATCTGAGTGAAATTTAAGGATCAAAGCATTCTGGGAATATGTGAATGCAGTTGCATTTGCCAGTCTTTCAGAATATTTAATTCTTCTTCATTAATTCTTCTAAGAAATATTTCATAGAATAATAGCTTTGAAAGACATTAGGCAATCAAAAATAAATATGGAAAATAGAGCATCAGTAAAAACACAAAGAGGAAGTGTGGTACAGTGGCAAGGATGGTGGACTTGGAACTAGAAGTTCCAAGTTTAAATACTGCCTCTGGCATTTATTAACTTTTTGATGATGTGCAAATTATTTAACCTCTCAGTGTCTTAGACACCTCCTTAGCGTGATGTCATGACACAGTAGTTGCCTACAGGTAGGGAATTCCAACATCAGAAGTTCTCCATGCTAAAGAATTTATGCATACTTCCAGTAGCTATAAATACATAGTTAGTATAAGAAAAACTGAAAAATAATTGGACAGTGAGAAGTTTCAGATTGCAGAAAAAAAATGATAAACTTTTTCCATGAAGAAAAGTTCAATTATGGAAAGAATTATAAATTTGATGGAAAACTTTTGAGTGATAGCTATATTGTTCCCATGTCTTCAAAAATAAATAAAGTGGCAAGGCAGATACTAAGCTGAAAATCATCTTAAGACATAAATGCCATCCGTGTACTCTGGCACCAAAAGTTTCAGTAACAGACATTGAACAAAAATAGTACGGAGAAATACCTTTAACCTCCTAATCAAAGTAAGATTATCAAAGCTCACTCCTTATTAATGTACTTATAGATTTCTTTAATCACATGACAAAGCAAGCCACATACTATATATAAAATCGAATGTGATACTTGACTTCTTTAATGAAATGCTTTACTGTGAATGTACAAATGAGGTGTTTAAACTCTGAGACACTCAAGATAGATGGCAATACCTATACTTATGGGATCATCACTTCTGCTTGAATTGCACTAAAAAGTTAAAGTTCTAACCACTCATATTATTGAAAAAGTAATAATAATTATAACTCTACCATGAAGTATTAAAAGCTAAAAACTCCATTCTAAGGCTGCTGAAATAAAAATGTAATGAGAAAGTGAACCTATAAAATGCAGGCAATTCATACAAGTATGCTATATGAAGCTACTAAATCGCAAAGAAAATAACTTCTGGGCTTTTATTTCAGGAGCCGTTTTGTCAGTAACTTTATGGTGGAACGAGAGTGCTATTACAATGAATACTCTTCATCTATGGATCGTGTCTTTTCTAAAAGCAGAATGTTCTTCCTAAATACAACTAATCTCAATCTTTAAAAAAAGTACATTGTCCAAATAGAGTAAAAGCTATTCTGATTTTATTGGTTCTATGTTCAAGCTTTGGGTGTAATGCTCTCCCAATAAATTTTTATCTTTCCCATTTGAAATGGATGACCCCTTCTGCACGTGCAATGTCGCTTACCATCATTGCGTAATGTGAGTGGTGTTGGAGGGCTAAGAACTCGGGCATTCGTCACGGTGTTTTTCACTAGGCATATGTAACTGCCAACATCTGATGTTTGTACTTTAGAGATGTAGAGATTGCCTGTCTCCTGGGAAATGAAGCGTCGGCTGTCTTCTGCCACAAAGGAGGGAAACTCATTAAACACCCAGCTATAGATGATCTCTGAAAATACACAAAAGAGAACAGAGAACGCTGTACTGAGAGACAGACATCAAGCAGGAAACATTGTACTACAGAAAAGTCATACAATCTGTTTGTACCAAATAGATTTTCATCCAGTTTTCTATATATTGTGGCCCTTGACTTATATTCCAAAGTCACAAAAGCTTTGATAGATACTGAAGGATAGGTGAGTAATTCCATCCCTACTCTTCCCTTAATTAAGAAAAGAATGAACATTCGAATTAGAAAGGTTAATTGTACAAGGGAAAAAAAAATCATTCTACTGTTTGGCCCACTTCCAAAAACAGTGGTCCCTAAATGTTTTATTAGATGAAACTATTTATGGTTTTCCCAATGACGATGATGATTAATGTTGTCCTTCATCTTGAAGAGGCCCAAAATGATATCACTATGCTAGAGTTGAGTTTTAGTGTGTCCAGCAGTTGTTGATCAGACTCATATAAGTTCAGAATGCCCTAGCACAAGTTGGGCACAAATAGTGAACATTTGGGGTGCATTCTCTAAATTTGTGCATCCTGCGTTTCCTTCGATCTGTTTCAATTCTGACCAAAGTCTTGAGATAAGAGAGTTTGGGAGTCAGGTAATAGAGAACGATGGAGAGGAAGGAGATTTACAACAGTGAGTATAAGGTTGGGCTGGTGATATTGAGTGAAAATTCCTGAGCAGATCAGGGGAAGTAAAAGTCATACTGATCAGCTCTGTTTTGCTTCTGACAAACTGCAGAGAGGAGTCAAGGTAAAGAAATATACTGAGTTAAATCCCATCTATTCATTAGGAACCCTTGTCTTAAAGTCCAAGGCATAAGTTCTTAGTCCAACTACTTTCATAACATTTATTTTGATAATTTTAATATACTTAGTTTCCTATATGATCCTATGCATTTTAAAAATACATTTAAAAACATTATTCTGAGAAGGGGTCCATATGTTTTACTAGATTGTCAAAGGGATCAATGAGACAAAAAATGTTAAGGACCCCTGGTCAAAGGTTTTTCTCTGCATGGAAACACAATAATACTGCAGGAACTGGAAGAAAACATGTTGCACAAGACAGGGCACTAACTGAACCTGAACTAAAGGTCTGGATTGAAATCTCACCTCAGATACTAACAGTGTAACCCTGAACAAGTCACTTTCTTTAATCTTTCTTCCCAGCCAAAAAAATGAGAGTTTCAGATTTTATTTTCTCTATTGCAATTTCAAGCTCTAAATTTGGGATCCCATGATCTTACAAAACTACAAAATGAATAAGAATCATAGAATGCCATAATTAGAAGAGAATATGACAGCCATCTACTCTTGACTGTACCCCCAAAAGAATTATCAATACATCACAATCAAGTTTAGCCTTTACTTGAATATCTCCAATGATCACATTAATTCCTTTATAATTCATAATATTATTGAGGAAATTATGTTTGATTATTTTATTGCTTATTATATGAACATTGTGGAACTGGATGTGATCAAAAATTGCTATCTGATTGATTTATTAGGAGCTACCAGAAAACATCATGGAGCATGATTTCAAAGCTGCTCAGGTATATATGTGACTAATGAGTTCCTTTACTTAAATTTTTTTTTTTTGTTATAAATTTAACAATTATCATTGAACACAAACTAGTTCAGAAAGAAAAAAAAGAACTATATATGAAAATGTGAACTTCTGTTGTCTTGTTTGTATGTATAGATATACCTATATGAACATATACATACATGTATATGCACACATATATGTATACCCATAAACATTTAATAAGACAATAACATCCATGTCTTTGTATCTATTTGTGCAAGTCTTGGTTTCCTTTGAAGATGTTTTTCATGTTCTATTGACATGGTTTTCTTTTTTTCTTCATTTCTATCACTTTCTACTAATTCACTCTCTCATCTTTAATAGAATCTTTCCCTGTTAACAAATAAGTATAGACAAATAAAACAGATCAATACACTGGTCATGTTTGAAACTGTGTGTTTCATTCTACACATTTTATGCATAACCTCTCTACCAAGAGGCCAAAGCCGTGTTTGATCATTTGCTTTCTGAAGTTGTGATTGAGTATCACAATGATTCCAGTTTCGAAGTCTGTTTCTCTCTACAATTATTTTTAACATTATGAAAATTGTTCCGGTTCTATGCATCTCACTCTATAACCAGTTCTACCTTTGAGTGCAAAGTATATAATTAATCTGATTTCAATATTGACCAACTGGTGATGTCCATGTGTAGAGTAGCCTTTTGGGATGTTAAAAAAGTGTTTGCTATGACTAGTAAGTTATTTTAACAAAATTCTATTCATCTTTGTCCAGCTACATTTTGTATTCTAAGGTTAAACATGATGGCTATTCCTACTATCTTTTGATTTCCTACTTTAGCCTTCCAATCCCCTATGATGAATATGATGTTTGGGTGTGACCTGTAGAAGATGCTGCAGATCTTAATAGAACTGATCAACTTTGACCTCTTCAGTATCCGTGATTAGAGCATGGACTTATATTACCATGGTGTGGAATGGTTTGCCTTGGATTTGAACAGAAATCATTCTGTCATTTTTGAGATTAAACCCCAGTACTGTTTTTCTCACCCTTTTATTGATTATAAGGATTACTCCATTTCTTCTAATGGACTCTTGCTCACAGAAGTATACGTTGTGATCTTCTGAATTAAACGCACCCATACCTGTCTTTATAAGTTCACTGACATTAAAGATGTCAGTGTTTAATCTTTCCCTCTCCTGTTTGACCACATCCATCTTAACTTGGTTCACAGATCTTACATTCCAGGTTCCTATGCCATATTGATCTTTAAAACATAAGATTTTCCTTTTATCTCCAGATATATCTTGCAGTTGAGCATCTTTTTGGCTTTAGCCCAGCTGCTTCATTAGTTCTGCAGTTACTCGTTGTCCTCCATTCTTCTTCAGTAGCCTGTTAGAAATCTTTTGACCTGAGGGGCTCATCTTCTGGTGTCATATCTTTTATAATTTTAAGACTGCCCATAGTGTTTTCTTGGCATAGATATTGGAACACTTTGTCATTTATGTCTCCCGTGGATCATGTTTTGTCCGAACTTTCCACTATTATCCGTCTGTCTTAGGTACCCCTGCACAGCATAGTCTAGTAGTTTCATTGAGCTAAACAAGCATCACCACTACCACAAGACAGTGATCCAGGAGGAGGTGATAAAATTAGCCACACTTTATCTGTAAAACAAACCTTTCCTCATGCTTCTCAGGAAGAAAATCTTCAGAGTAGTTTCTGGGATATAGATTTAGAGTTGGAAAGAACTTTAGAGATCAGCTGTACATACTGCAGATTTATAGATGAGAAAGCGGAGACTAAGAGAAATTAAATGATTTGTTCAAGGTTACACAGGTAGTAAGTAACAGAACTGGACTCTGATCTCAGGATTTCTGGCATCCCATCCAAACCTCTTTTCATTCCAAGGCATAGATTTGAGTCACCATTGATGTGTATTCTTCCCAACATAAATTGCCTGTTACAGTTTGTGCTTCATTTATATCATCAATTGATCCAATTATTGGCACCTTTATATTATTTAAACTTAATATTCTGCCACTTGCTACCTCTGTGACTTTAGGAAAGCCAATTATCTCCTTTGAGCTTCAGCTTCTTGTCTATAATATGAGGATAAAGACTAGAGGACTTATAAAGTGTGAGATACTGACAAAGTAAATCATAACTATATGTAATTCTGAGAATTTATTTTCTCATCTTGAGAATTAAGAGGTATTATCATAGAAATATCAATGGAGGCAAGTTTTTTTTCAACAAAATATACTGGTGAATATCAAAAATCCAGAAAAGTCCATTCAAGCCTATCATGCCTTACATCGATAATTTGTTCCTGGCCTCTACATCAGGCCCAACAACGTTGTTGGGGCAATTAGTTCCATAGGAAGAGAACTGATTAAGGCATTCCTGCTGTCTCCTACTGGAAATGTTGGAATTCCACTGAAAACCAAATTGCACAGGATTAAAGTAAATGGGAGATGAGAGAGTGCAGACAAATGTGTAGACAGTTCTCCTCTACTCCCTATCCCCCCACCCACCTGGAACTGGGCAGTGAAAAGAGGGATGGATAGAAAATATCAGCTGGGCAGAATGGTAGTCTTGATAAGGTAGGGCAGATAAGTTAGGTATGGTCAAGGGTATTTTAAGAATGGAGATCAGGGTATGATCAGGGAAGGAGAAAACAAAATCAGGGAAGAGAGAAAGACAGAGAGACAGAGAGAGAGAAAAGGAAAGTGGGGGAGGTGATGATCAAATAGACAAGCAGTAGGGGCAGAAGAAAAAGCATACATATCACAAATTATTAAAATCCATATAAAATAATTCTACTAAACATTTTTGTATCAAACTATTTGTCACGGTTATGACTACATGAATGGCAAGTATTTTTCATCCTCTTGCTTATAAAGTGATTCAAAATCATCATATAGTTTTCTCAAAAGAAAGTTATAAACCAGTTGTAGTGCTCATTTCACTAATGATATTCCTGCTATTATCTTCAATTGACCTCTAAGTTCAAGGACATCCATTAATAACAAACTACTAGAGGGTAGATTCATTTATATAAATTTTATTTAAATCCAAGTTGACCTTCATGAAGATCCTATATGGACTTCCAAGGAGTTGCCATAAACTTATACTGGAATTCTTCCTGGCCCTTATACCAGCCTAGCAAGTTTTTTTCTGATAACTAAAACTGCCTGTGTTTTCTAGATTTTGTACTTTAGGATTTGGATGAGGTATGGGGGAGAGTTAAATTATGATCCATTTAATTCAGTGTTATCTAATATAGGCATTCCATGACACCTGTAGCAACTCTGTCCATCATTATTTACCAATAATTTTGACAATGAGAGAATAAATATTTACAGGCAATTAGTTTCTCTTCTCTGTTTTTGAATAAGACCAAGTCTTTTTGAGGCCCCTCAAAAATACTGAATTAGGTCTTCAAATAAATTGTCAGTTTCACATAGCCATGCACTTCAGGATTCCAGGAGGGAAAGAAAGAAGAAATGCTGCATACTATGCAAAAAGCTGACATCTTGTATTTGGAAAAGATTTTCCATCAGTGCCAAAAATGAAAACAGTAAAGAATGCAAAATATTTGGGGATTCACTGATTTCTTCAAATTTAAAAATGCCTTTTCTTTTTAAAAAAATTAACATTTATTGAATATCCTTTTCAATTGTAGGGTTTTTGTCTACTCCAAGGAATAACCATTGAGTAAGTGCCTATACTGTCCCAGACACTAAGCTAGGCCCTGAGAACAGCAACAACAATAACAATGAATAACAACATGTAGCACTTAAAGATTCGCAAAGCACTTTTCACACATTACCTCATTTGATTTTCTTAATGGTAGTTTAAATGGGAAGACTTTTCTTCCCATTTAATAGGACCCATGTGACCTGCCTGGATCACAAGGACATCTGAGTCACATGGAGCATGGGGGGGAACGGTTTGCTCAATGAATGGAACAGGAAGAGGAGTAGCTAGAGCAGAGCTGAGAGGAAGTTAGTTATGAAAGCAATCAAGCTAGGAAGGATGCAGGCAAGCAAGGAACTAACTAGTGTGAGTGAGAGAGCTTGTCTGTGATTTGTTTAAAGAAGCTGGTCTGTGGAAAGCCTAGCGGGGGAAGACTTAGGGTTGGTGTTGCCCTCTGCATTGTTATTGTGTATAAACTTTTGTTACTATGATGGATTTGGCTTTCTGGTGTCTGAATAAATGTTTTGGCTCTGTCTTCCATGTGGAGAGTCTGCTGTATTTCATGATTCTGATTTGCTCTGGGATATTCATGGTCACCGTAGGTGCTGTGAATATCTCATTGGTGCTACAGCTTGAGAGGTAGGTGCTATTATTTTTATTCCCATTTTACAGATGAAGAAACTGAGGCTCAGAGTCATTAAGTGATTTGATGCCCAGGGTCATACAAAGTAGTTAATAAGTGCTTGAGATAGGATTGATTTGAACTCATCATCTACAGATAATGTCAAATAGCTGCCTATACAAATAACTCACATTCTTTTGCAGAGACAGCATGTATACACATTATCACATATAACATGTACATATATACTTATATGCAAACCAAATATAAGGTGATTTCATGGAGACAGCACTACCCGCCAAAGGGCTCAAGAAAGAGGTGGAGTTTGAGTTTTGCTCATTCTTAGCATAGGGTTAATATAACTTCATAATGAAATGTGAAACTCTCTGAATCCTCAACTTCCCAAAACTCTCTCATCAAAATATCTACATAGTGAAGATTAATTTATTTTTAAATATTTTGTTCTTTAAGACGTTTTTTTCAGTAACCATACTTATTTGTAAGGTTGTGTTTAATGCTTTGTATATGGCAGACTTTTCAGACAATAGTTGAAATTAATTCAGTATCACAAAGCAGTATCCCCTCCAAGAACCCCTGATAAATGAGACATTAATTGACATATTTCCACATCTCTGGGTGTGTGAATCAAGAAGACTTTTAAAGGGTCTTTTGACTCATTTCTCAGATGATAAATGGTGCCACTAAATCCAAAACAGGGCAGTTAGGTGACACGGTGGATAAAGCATTGGGCTTGGAATCAAAACTCATCTTCATGAGTTCAAATCCAGCCTCAGACACTCACTCACTGTGTGACCTTGGACAAATCACTTAATCCTGTTTATTTCAGTTTCTTCATCTATAAAATAAGCTGGAGAAGGAAACAGCAAACCACCACAGTATCTTTGCCAAGAGAATCCTAAAAAAAGGGTTCATGAAAAATTGAACATGACTGAACAATAAAAACTCCAAATGTTGGGGAGGTTCAAAAAGATTTATTACATTTCTAAAGTCCTTAGAAAAGGTTTCATTCTGTATATAATTTCAAAATCTCCATCTCTACACTCTCTAATTGTTCTAGAAGACAAGGAGCAAGTATTTTTCATCTGAATGAAAAAGATATGGAAGAGGAACAGATGTGGGTAAAAGGATCTTAAGTGGATTGTTTGTAATGAGATTCATAGAGTAAATGGATGTGAAGTAGTCTATGCATTCAACAATTTAATTACCAATAGATCCCTCATGTGGAACACATTTTCTTGATACTGGTAGCATTACATGGATACATGAGAGGATATTCAGAATGTTGAAGCTATTTTGCTATTTAGTAAAAGCTCCTCTTTTATTTATTTATTTTTTAATTGAACTGTCCAATTGTTTACTTTACAAGAGAATTGTTTGCAAATGGGAAAGGCAATGGACTATTAATACAAATATCTCTGAATTTACCTTTTCTTTTCTATCCTTTTAATATAGGAGCTAAATGAAAACTAAAGTTATTGTACTTACTAAAGAAATCCAACTACAGATTATCTGCTTTATTTTTATAGACTATTACTGAGAGGCAGCATGGTATGATGTTTAGAGAGCCAGATTCAGAGTCAGGAAGAGCTGTGTTCATATCTAGCCTCTGACATATACTGACTGGGTGACACTGGTCAAGTCACTTAGCCTCTTAGGTTTCCACTGAGGAAACTCTCTAAGCCTTTAAGTTATAGAGGTGTTGACTTACAATTGTAGAGGGAGCTTCCTATACCAGTAAAATCACAGATTTAATCTGTAGCCATATTTTATTTAATAGTTTTTGATATTGGTTTGGCTTAGCTAAAGAATTTATCAGTACTCTTAGTGATAACTTGGACCTCAGAATGCACAGTATTTTACTGGAACCTTACTTGAACCTTTTCTAGCATGGTAGAAAATTCCAATATGTGAGCTTCTCTGGTAAAGTTTTCAAAAAATCGGGTTTGCCTCCCTACCATGGTGATACATCAGAGTAATAAACATCGAAATATTTAAAACTGATGCTGCAATTCAATAAAGCATTTTTTGATAAGTAGACTATTACAATGAAATTCAGCAGTTATAAAGTTCTATATAATCTTTCTTATTAATTTTCATAACTCCATGATGTAATTCAGTATTATTATGCCCATTTTCAACTGAACTAATCAAAGTGCAGACAATTTGAGACAGAGGTTCTTAATGTTCATTATGTCAGAGCCCCTTGGCCATCTGATGAAGTCAGTGTACACCCCTTCTCAAATTAACATTTGTATCTGCATTCATATTGAAGGAAATGCTATAAATTTCCTTAAATTCCACTTTAAAGATAATGAAAATGGAGATTCAAGTAAGTAAAAAAATAATAAACAACTTTGGCAAAGTTGCAGATTACAAAATAACCTCACAAAAATCTTTCTGCATTTGTATATATTACTAACAAAGCCCAACAGCAAGAGGTAAAAAAAGAAATCCCATTTAAAGGTAGGGTAGACACTATAAAATATTTGGGGGTCTATCTGACAAAACAAATCCAGGGACTGTATGAACACAATTACAAGACACTTCACACAAATGAAGTCAGATCTAAGTAAGTGGAAAAACATGAGTTGCTCGTGGGTAGGCCGAGCCAATATAATAAAAATGACAATTCTACTTAAATAAATTTACTTGTTTAGTGCCATACCAATCAAACTATCAGAAAATTATTTTCTAGAGCTGGAAAAAATAATATCAAAATTCATCTGGAATAACAAAAGATCCAGAATATCAAGGGAACTAATGAAAAGAAATGCTAGGGAAGGTAACCTAACTCTACCAGATCTCAAATTGTATTATAAAGCAGCAATTATCAAATCCACTTGGTACTGGCTAAGAAACAGAAGGGTAGATCAGTGGAGTAGACTAGCTACTCAAGACACAGTAGTCAATGAATATAACAATTTATTGTTTGATAAACCCAAAGACCCCAGATTTTGGGATAAGAACTCACCGTTCGACAAAAATTGCTGAGAAAACTAGATAAGAGTGCAGCAGAAAGTAGGCATAGACCAATGCCTGACACCGGACAGAAGAACAAAGTCCAAATAGGTACATGATCTAGGCATAAAGATTGGTACTATAAACAGATTAGTGGAGAAAGAAGAGTACATTTATCAGATTTATAGAGAAGGAAAGAATTTCTGATTAAACAAGAGATAAAAAGCATTATGAAGTAGAAAACAGATAATTTTCATTACATTAAATTGTAACATTTTTACACAATCAAACCCAATACAACCAAGATTAAGAGGGAAGCAGAAAACTGGGAAAGAAATTTTGTGATGAGTGTCTGTGATAAAGGCCTCATTTCTAAAATATATAGAGAACTGAGTCAAATATACAGGAATAGAAGTCATTCCCCAATTGATAAATAGTCAAAGGATATGAACAGGCAGTTTTCAGAGGAAGAAATTAAAGATGTCTATAGTCATATGAAAAAATGCTCTAAATCACTATTGATTGGAGAGATGCAAAGCAAAACAACTCTTGAGGTACCACATCACACTTATCAGATTGGCTAACATGACAAAACAGGAAGATGATAAATGTTGGAAAAGATGTGGGAGAGTTGGAACACTAATTCATTGTTGGTGGAGCTGTGAGATGATCCAACCATTATGGAGAGCAATTTGGAACCATGCCCAAAGGGATACAAAAATGTGCATAACCTTTGATCCAGCAATACCACTTCTAGGACTGTATCCCCAAGAGATCATAAAAATGGGAAAGTGTCCCACATGTATAAAAATATTTATAGCAGCACTCTTTGTGGTGGTTAAGAACTGGGAATCAAGGGCATGCCCATCATTTGGGGAATGGCTGAATAAATTGGGGTATATGAATGTAATGGAATACTACTGTGCTGTAAGAAATGATAAAAGGAAAACTTCAGAGAGGCCTGGAAAGACTTATATGATCTGATGCTGAGCAAAAGAGCAGAACCAGGAGAACTTTGTATACAGTAACAATTACAGTATGCAAGGATTTTTTCTGGTATGCTTAGAATTTCATTGCAATGCAAAGTCGCAAAATGTTTCCAATTTTTTTTTAAGGCAAAATGCCTTCCACATCCAGAGAAAGTACTGTGGAATTCAATTGCTGAATGTAGCAGATCATTTTCCTTTGCGTTACATTTTTGTTTTGTTTTATGATTTCTCCCATTCATTTTAATTCTTCTATGCAACATGACTATGTTGAAAATGTATTTAACAGGATTGTATATATAGAACCTATATAAAATTGTATGCATTCTTGGGGAGGGAGAGTTGAGGGAGGGGGAAGGAGGAAGAGGGAGGTGAAAAAATCTAAGTAATATGGTGGTAATTGTAGAACACTGAAAATAAATTTTAAAAAAATAATGAAAATAAACATGTAATTGTTTTTTCTTATCCAAGTTCATGAAGTTCCAGGGAGGTACATGAACTCTAGGTTTAAAGTAACCTAGAAGGCAAATAGCAACAATGTTGCTACTGTTTTAAAACTGCCACAGTGAAGTTTATTATGAAGGAAAGTTGATAGCACAAGCTACCACTCTAACTTTTTCAGAAAAGTTGCACAAATAGGAAATTAGATTGAGTTTCTATCCTAATTATCTAACCATGGAGCAGAAGGAGGAATTATGCAAAATTCATGCAAAAACTTATCTGGCAACTTCTGAGGGTGGAGTCAAGAAGGCAGAGTAAAAAAGTACTTGATTGAGCTCTCCCAATATTCCTTTCCAAAGAATTTTAAAATAACACCTCAGATTGAATTTTGGAGTGGGAAAGCCAGCAAAAGATTAGAGTGAGATATTCTTAGAGGCCAAGACAACTTTACAAGTCAGAAAGAGAACTGTGACATAGAAATGGAGGCTGACTCAAAGCCCACATAGATGAAACAACAATGGTGGGATGAGGAGGTCATGACAAAAGCAGCAACAGCTTCAGGAGCTCTCTAAACAGGAGCAAGGGGACATGTAAACTGGTCGGAAATAGATTATGGGGGACTCTTGTGCTAGAGCTAGATGTAGGACCAGATGCTGTTTGGCAAATCCACTTCCTATAACCACTTCTGGATCAAAGTTGCAGGGCAGTGAGGAGCGTTTTTGATCAAGAGGCAGTGGGAGTCCTAAGGGTCAGTATAGCTTTTGGTCCTTAAGGATCAGTGACCCTTAGGAAGAATTTCGATTCTGGTTCCAATGGATCAAGGGCCCTTTCTGGGTAAGGAAGAAAGCACAGAGCAGTAAAGCAATGAACACACCTATACTCAGATCATACCACCTTGAAAGTACCAAAAAGTTCCATACACCCTGACCTAGCTCTAAAAATGGCTGTGCCAAAAAACCCTGAAACTTGAATCAGTACCCCTCCCTCTTGTCCACACCAGAAACAGAGCCCAACTTTAAAATGAAGTTCAAAGTCAAGAAATGGTGAGGAGATGAGTTTGAGGAAACAACAACAAAAGAACCTGGCCATTAGAGGCTACTATGGTGACAGAGGAAGATCAAAACACAAACTCAGAAGACAATGAAGTCAAAAATATCTACAAAACCTCAAAGAAAAGTATAAGTTGGACATAAGCTAAATAAGAATTCCTGGAACAGCAAAACAATGATTTTCAAAATCAAATAAGAGTGGTAGAAGGAAAATTAGATAGGAAATGAAGCAAATGAAGAAAATTATGAAAAGATAATACCTTGGTAAAAGAGGAAAAAAATACTGAAGAAAATAACACTTAAAAAAACAAAATTGGCAAAATAGGAAAAGGGGTACAAAAACTTACTGAAGAAAATAATTTCTTAAAAAATACCAACTGGACAAGTAGAAATTATTGACTCCATGTGACATTAAGAAACAATCAAAATCAAAAGAATGAAAAAAATAGAAATGGAAATATTTCATCAGAAAAAAATAACAGCAGCTAAATTGGAAAGCAGACCAAGGAGAGATCAATGAAGAATTGTTGAGCTACCTGAAAGCTATGATCAGGAAAAGAGCCTAGGAATCATATCTCAAGAAATTTATCAAGGGAACCTGTTTGGATATTCTAAAATCAAAGGGTAAAGTAGAAATTAAAAGAATCCATTAATCATTACCTAAGAGAGATCTTAAAATGAAAACTCCCAGGAATATTATAGACAAAATTTCAGAGCTCCAAGATGAAAGAGAGAATACTTTAAACTGTTGAAAATAAACTCTTCAAATAACATGAAGCTCTAGCCAGGATTACATGAAGTTTGGCTGCTTTCATGTTGTAGGAGTGGAAGACTTGGAATATGACATTCTGGGAAGCAAAATTTCTGGGATTACAACAGCAACAAAACACCTATCTAGCAAAAATGAATATATGCTTATAGGAGAAAAGTAGATATTTTATCAAACAGAGGACTTTCAAGTATTGCTGTTGAAAAGACCAGAGCTGAATAGAAAATTCAAATACAAGACTAAAGAGAAGCATAAAAAAGTAAAAACGAAAGAGAAATCATAAGGTACTCAGTAAGATTAAACTCTTTAACTTTCTATATGGGAAGATGATACATGTAACTTCTAAGAATTACATCATTATTAGGGCAGTTAGAAAGGTTCTACATAGAAAGAGGGCACAGGAGTGAGTCAATTAGGTTGAGATGATACAAGAAAGTGTGGGGGGTGAGAAAGTAAATGGGCAAGAACAAAAGAAAGGCAGAATGGTGAAAATTATCTCCCAGAAAAGAATACAAGGAAGAGTATTTACAGTGAATGGGAAAATGAAGGGGTTTAGTGGTGAATAAGCAATGCTTGAACCTTAATGACATCTAAATTGGTTCAAAGAGGGAAATATGTTTGTATACACACATGTACTCCAGTAGTAATAGAAATCTATCTTAATCAACAGGTAAATAGGAGAGTAAGGGGAAAAAAGAAAAAAAAAGAGGGTAGTAAAAGGGAGGGCAGATAAAAGTAGGCAGTGGTCAAAAGCAAAAACAAATTAGAAGATGGACAAGATAAAAGAGTGAGAAGACAAACAGAAAAAAATAATAGAGGGAAGTGCACACTTAGCTATCATAACAGCGATTGTGAATGGGATATACTTATCCATAAAATGGAAGTAGGTAACAGAACGGCTTAGACAACTAGGATCCAACATGTTGTTTGCAAGAAACACAAGTGAACAAACATCTTGACACACACACACATACACAGAACTATAGCATAATTTATTATTCTTCAGCTAAAGTAAAAAGGCAGGCATGGCATTCATGATCTCAGACAAAGAAAAGCAAAACTAAACCTAATTAAAAGAGATAAGCATGGAAACTACACCTTGCTAAAAGGTACAATAGAGAAGGAAGTAATATAAGTAATAAACACTGATCCAAATATAGCATCCAATTTCTTGAATGAATTATATGAGGAAATCATAGGAGGAAATAGATAATAAAACCATACCAATAAGGGACCTCAATGTTTCCTGCTTATAGCTAGACAAGCTTAACTATAAAATAAATAAGAAATGAATGAAATATTAGAAAAGAAAGATGTGATAGACTTCTGGAGAAAACTGAATGAGAATACAAAGGTATACATATCTTTTTCTCAGCTCTATATTAAATGTTCACAAGAACTGACAAATATTAGGGTATTAAAAACCTCACAACTAAATTCAGAAAAGCAGAAATATTAAATGTACCTTTTTTCAGATCACAATGCTATTAAAGTTTCATTCAATAAAGAACTAGGGAAGCATAAATTAAAAATTAATTGGAAATGAAATAATCTATTTCTAAAAAGTGAGTGTGTCAAACAGCAAAAAATGAAATCATGAATAATTTCATCGAAAAGAATGACAAAAAGACAATATTCAAAAATTTTCAGGATGTTGTCAAAGAAATTTTATATCTCTAAATGCAAATATCAATCTAAATGCAAAAAAGGGGGAAGAGTAGATAATGAATTATGAATGCAACTAAAAAAAAACTAGAAAAGGACAAATTAAAAAACCCCAGTTAAAGAACAAAATTGAAACCTTGAAAACCAAAGGTGAGATTAACAAAATGGTAGTTAAAAATAATACTGAGAGCTGTATATGTTAAAAAATAAACTAACCATTGATTAATTTAATTATTATTTTTAAATCAAATTACTAATATCAAAAATGAAAAGTGTGAATGGACCACCAGTGGAGATGAAATCTAAGCAAATATTAAGTGTTATTTTGTACAGAATAAATACTTACAAAAATATAAGCAGCTCAGAATAAAACAAGAGACAATAGAAATACTTAAATAATGCCATTAAAAAAAGTATTTGAATAAGCCATAAGTGAACTCCCTAAGAAAACATCTACAGCACTAGGTAGATTCACAAATGAATTTTACCAAACATTTAATAAACAATGAATCCCAATGTTACATAAACTTTTTGAAAAAATAAATAGTAAAGAAACAGTCCTGCTGAATTCCTTTTATGAGACAAATATGCTTTTGTTACCTAAATCAAGGAGAGCAAAAACAGAGAAAGAAAATCATAGAAAAAAATTCCTTAACAAGTATCAATGCAAAAAATTTAAATAACACACTAGCAGGGAGAGAAATATATCACAATGATCATACATTATGACCAGGTGAGATTTAAAACCTGGACTACAGGGCTGGTTCAGTATTAGGAAACCTATCAGCATCATTAATCATATCAATAACAAAACCAACCAAAATCACATGATTTTATTAGATTATTTATTAGATACAGAAAAAGTCTATGACAAAAGACAAAAATCAATTCTTATAAAAAAAAGCACAACACTAGAAATAGAAATAAATGGAAGCTTACTTAAATGATAAGTACTACTATCTGAAATCAATAACAACCATTATCTATAACAGAGATAAACATGAAACATTCAATAAGATCAGAGGCAACACCAGAATATCCATTGCCACAATTATTATTTAATATTGTATTAGAAATGGTATTCATAGCAATAAGAAAATAAAGTTGAAAGAATAAAAATAGGTAACAAGATAACAAAACTGTCATTCTTTGCAGATATGATGATGTACTTAGAGAATCAACTAAAAAAACTAGTTGAAACAATCAATCACTTGAGCAAAGTAGCAGGATCTAAAATAAACCCACAGATATCATCAGTATTTTTATATACTACCAACAAAATCCAGAACCAAGAGATAGAAAGAGAAATTCCATTTAAAATAATTGTAGACAATGTAAAGTGCCTGCCAAGACAAAGCCATGGATTCCATAAATACAATTACAAAACACTTTACACAAATATAAAGATATGTCTAGGTAATTGAAGAAATATTAATTGCTCATGTGGTAGGCTAAGCCAATATTATAAAAATGACAATTCTATCTAAATTAATTTACTTATTCAGTGCCATACCAATCAAACTACTAAAACAATTATTTTATAGAGCTAGAAAAAAATAATACCATTCATCAGGAAAGACAAAAGTTCAAGACCAGGGACGGGGAACCTGTGGCCTCAAGGTCACATGTGGCCTTCTTGACTGAAGTGAGGCCTCTTGACTGAATCCAAACTTCATGGAACAAATACCATTAATAAAAGGATTTGGTTGGTAAAATTTGGAATCAGTCCAAAGGCTGAACCCGAGACCTAATCTTAAGGCTACAGGTTCCCCACTCATGATCAAGACTGTCAAGGGATTGAACAACACCAAAAAAATACATGAAGGAAGGTGATCTAGAAGTTCTAGCTTTCAAACTATATTATAAGTAATCATGAAAACAATCTAGTACCAAGAAATAGTGTGTTGGATCAATGAAATGGATTACGTGCACACTATATAGTAGTATATGACCACAGTAATCTAGTGTTTGGTAAACCCAAAGATCCACACTTCAGCAGTAAGAACTCACCATTTAACCAAAATTGGTTGGAAAACTGGAAAGCAGTTTGGTAGAAATTAGGAATAGACTAGCATCTCACAACAATTGGAGGGAAAATATCAAAATAGATAAATAACTTAGACATAAAGGGCAATGTCATAAGTAAATGAGGGGAGCATGGAAAAAATATAACTGTGAGATATATGGATAAATTAAGAATATATGACCAAACAAGAGATAGAGAGTGTTACAGGAAGTAAAATGGATAATTTTGATTACATGAAATTAAAAAGCTTTTGCACAAACCAAATTGATTCAGCCAAAATTACAAGGAAAATGAAACTAGGGAAAATTTTACATCTAATTTCTCTAATAAAAGAATCATTTCTTATATAGTGTTTCTTAGCTCTTATATGGAACTGAGCCAAATTTATACAAATAAAAGCTATTCCTCAGTTGATTAGTGGTCAATGGTAATGAACAAGCAGTTTTCAGAAGGCGAAATCAAAGGCTTCAGAAGTGATATAAAAATGTTCTAAATTCCTATTGATTAGAGAAATACAAATGAAAGGAACTCTGAGTTAGTATCTCACACCTATCATATTAGTAAATACAACAGAAAAGGAAAATGACAAATGCTGGAGGGAATATGGAAAAATTGGGACATTAAGGCATTGTTGGTGAAGTTGTGAACTAGTCCAGCCACTTTGGAGAACAATTTGAAACTATGGCAAAAGAGATATAAAACTGAGTATACTCTTTCACCCAGCAATACTGCCAGTAGATCTGTATCCTGAAGAGATAAAATAAAAGGGAGAGGACATATTTGTACATTAGAGCAGCTTTTTTAGTGATGGCAAAGAATTGAAAATTAAAAAGATGTTCATCAACTGGAGAATAACTGAACAAATTGTGGTATATGATAGTAATGGAATATTATTGTGCTATGAGGAATGACAAATAGGTTTCAGAAAAAAACCTGAGAAGTCTTTTATGAATTCTTGCAAGTGAAATGAGCAGAATCAGGAGAACATTTTATAAAATAACTGTAATATTGTAAGGGTGATTGACTGTGAAATTTTTAACTACTCTGATCAAGACAGTGATCTAAGATATTTCCAAAAGACCTATAATGAAAAAATGTTATCTACTTCCAGACAGTGAACTGATGAACTCTGAATACAGATTGAATCATACTTTTTATTTTCCTTTTTTCAAAAGAATATTTTTCTGTGTTTTCTTTTGCAACACAGCTAATGTGGAAATGTACATGACTTCACATGTATAACCAATGTCAAATTGTTTGCCTTCTCAAGGAGAGGATGGGGCAGGAGGGAGAGAATTTAAAATTCAACATTTAAAAAAGTTTTTTTTTAATTTTTCATGTAACTGAAATATTTAATGAAATAAACAAAAATATATTTTAAAATTGCCTGGTGATGCTAGATTTTCCTTTTAGTAAAGAATACTATGAGGTTTCCTCTGAATTACCACAGTATGCAAGCTATTGCTTTTCTTAAAACCTCTATTGTATATGTTGCTTATTCATCTTTCTTAGCTGTTCTTGGAAACATCAGCCAAAGTTTATTTTCAAAGCTGGGCTGAGCACAAAAGCTCTATGTCCAAGAAGATACAGTAGTTTTCATTATTAAAAGTAATAAGGACAAAGCACATAATGAAATGAACCTATTTTTGGAATTAAAAAAAAACAGAATGAGTCTCTTCATAGGGCATGGATATTCTTCTGCATTTCTGCAAATAATATACTTTACACTTTTTTAGAAGCCATATAGGACCATAGGAGCTGAAAGTCATCTTAGACTTCATTTAGTTCAACCTTCTCATTTTATTGATAAAGGAATTAAAGTCCCAAGAGTTGAAATGCATGCTCCAAAGTTTTATTTCGAATCCAGTTCTTCTGACTCTAAATACCTAATACTTTTTGCTCTTTTTGCTCTATATTGTTCTAACTCCTTAGAATTCCAGAGTTAGAAGGAACTTTAAACCCAAGTCAATTCAGAGAGAAGGTAAGGGGAGGTAAAATCTATCCATAAAGCAACACATGCTAGTTGAGTGCTTAGGAAGTACAAAGCTTTCTGTTAGGTTCCATTGGAATATAATGACATGCGAAACAAAATCCTGTCTTTGAGGAACTTTGACCCTGAGAATTTGTTTCATCATTACCGCCTGAATACAGACCTAAAACACAGAAGTCTTTTCTGTCTGTTTTCTTGATCTCATCCATTCTGATAGCTTCGATTATTTCTGTCTATGCAGTTGACTCCAAAATCTGTTTACAACCCTCTCTTCTTCCTTGATGTCCACTCTTATACTTCCACCCACCTCTCAGTAGGTAGGAAGCAGTGAAAACTATGTTTAAGACCTAAAAACATGAACTGGAAATTTAGGCACATTCAGATCCAAAGAAACAGGGCCGAATATCCTGAATATTTTCAAGTGTCAGGAAAGAAATAGGAGCTCAGTATCTAAAATGAGAATGCCTACTTTTCAACTTGATTCATTCATTACAATTACTATAACATCATTATTTGAAGTCTTAGAATTTTTGACTACCTCCTTCTTTCCCCCATTTTTAGAAAATCAAATGTCTAGGTTTCAGCTGTTCATAGCTCTGGACCTCTGCTAGTGTTTCCTGTACTGGGAAAAAACAGAAGGTACATGGTATTGAACAGTTGAATCATAGTGAAGCACCAGGATAGAGACTCTGTTTGGTCATGGTAACTGTAGTAACAGTTGCGTGTGTGTGTTGTGACAGAGGACTGGAGGGAAGGAGTGGTAACTAGTTGCACATCAATTGAGGGGCCTCAGAGCACTTAGTGAAATTTCCGAATATAAGGGCTAGTAGAACAATGAAGAGTTAGGGTTTTCACCTTTCAAATTCTGAGTCATGCATTAGGTACAATGTAATGGCTGCAGAACTTTGAATGAATCACACCTTGAATGACCTGTTTGCAGACTGTAAAAGTTTCAAAAGTGGTAATGACACATTCACAGTTTGTAAACTATTGTTCCTCCATCATTTCTGTGGAAAGAGTGGTTCAACCATTGACTAGCGAAAGGATCAGCCTCATATCTGATGACTTTCGTAAAGGAAATTAGCCATTTCTGTAGTCACACAGGGGAGTCTTTCCTGGAAGATGCCAAGAATCATTCCCTTTCTCCTCTTTCACAGGGTAGCAGGTTCAGGGACAGAGGATTTTTCTCTTTTCCCTCCCTTAATGACAATGTTATCTTGAAGTGGAATAACTCACTAAATAGCAGCATAAAGCAGTCATGGAAACTCTAGTTTTGGAGTTGAGTTGTGATGAGGTTAGGAACAGGACCATATGGCCAAGAAGAATGATATTCTTAAGAAGTGATATTGTACTGAAGTAGCGTACTACAAAAAAGTAAGAAATATTGGGGTTCCATAATGCAGGAGGTATGACTTGCCTTTGCTACATGTGTTCCATTCATATTTGACTTGATGCTATTATATTTTATGCATGTGCTCACTTTTCCCACTTGATGCTGTTTGTATTTATAGAAAAGTGAGCCTCAGGTTTATGGAGAAGATATTCATACTAGTCCATTTCAGTAAATACCTTTCCTTTGAGTTAATTGTGTCCTCTAGCTCACTGAACACAATAGTGGAGGCTCAAGAATTATAATTTTAGGACTTTAAATACTTAGAGTTCCATAAACTTTGGGGAGTTACCCCCTGAATGACCCAATCTCCAAATGTTATTAGGGTGGGGTAGCCTTAGCCTGGCCAAGACATAGCTATGGTGTTTTAAATGACTGATTTGAACAACATAACAGAGGAAGCCTATTAAATCGTAAAAATGAAATTTAGCCTAACAGAAGTATTTCAAGCTTTAAGTATTCCACTTAAGGTTCAAGAATCTTTGTTTAACCTATAAAATATTAATTTTCTTTTTTAACATTTGTAGACATATTTTAACAGCATTTGTTACTCACACTAAAACTCAGCAGGGCTCTGCTTTGAAATTGCAGTCTATAGCCAAGATAAACCTCATTTTTATGTACATATGATTAAAAAGTACTCACTGCCAAAGAGACGATAAAAGAAATTCCATTTGTTACAAGAGCAATAGTCAACTGGGAACCATTGAAGATATGAAGAAATTAGCTCTGTGCCTGACAAGTATGTTCCTTATTGGTCAATAAAAATACATCAAACACTGGATAGAATAGCTGGCTGTGTCTATAGATGAGTAGGCATAGAAGCTACTGTGGAGATAACTATGGTATGATATGGAAGTAACATCTAGTACATTCTAGTTAGGAAGTTAAACTTTAATGAATTTTGTTCTGTTTATCTGTGGATTTCTTTGGTACATAAGATTTGATTTGGATCATTTATACTGCCCCCCCAGTTACTCTCTGCATTATTCTCAGTAGCAAACTTCAAACTTTTTTTTTTCCATAGATACATTTTTTCTAGGTCTGTATCAAGGTTGAGTATGTAAAACTGAGTAAAAATAGAAAGTTTGAAGAGGTAAAAGAGCAAAGATGCTAAATCACCTATGCTCTAAATAGAAGTCAAGTATTCAATAGCCAGAGTACAAAATCTCCAGTAGAGAAGAAATGTACATAATCTCATCTATCACCATATTGGATTTACTTCTAATAATCTTGATATAGTATGAGATTGTGGGAAGCACATAATAAATTTATAGAATTTAAAAACATAACAAAAATGGTTGTGTTTGAAGTGAAATTTATCACTACACAAAGTTTGAGATCATTGAATGACACCATAGTGGTGAAGAAAACTGCTTTCATGTTCACCTTAAGACTAGGCTAATTTCTTTTCAGGGTATTAATTATATCTCAATGTCCAATCTATGTCTGAAGAAATTTCTTAGTGTTTCAAAAATGCTTCAACAATCTCTTCCTCTCTTTTCCCTGAGTCACCTCAGATTACCTAGTATGATACTATACATGTAACAAGAGCTTAATAACTATCAATTGAAAAAAGTGACTTATGGAAAGAGTATCTTAGTTATTCAACATTAAAATATTATTTTTAAGCCTGATGGTCCTTAAAACCTTTTCTTCAGTTGGAAGTTGAGCTAAGGAGGGATTTATAAGGTAGGGGGACCATTGCTCATACAAAAGCTGACTGAAATTTTTCAGGTTATATGGCAAGAGGAGGTTATCCCCCAGGAGTTTAAGGAAGCCTCCATCGTCCATCTCCATATAGACAAGGAAATAGATTGTCCTGTGACAATCATGGCGGGGGGAGGGTCTCTTTCTTAGTCATTGCTGGCAAAATCCTTGCTAGAATCCTCCTTGATAGGCTGATTCTGCACCTGGAAGATGATTGTATACCTGAGAGCCAATGTGGCTTCAGAAAGGGCCTCATGGTGTTTGCCACCTGAAAACTCCAGGAGAAATGCCAGGAGCAGAACAAAGGTCTGTACACAACACTGATAGATCTGGCCAAGGCCTTTGACACTGTTAGTCATGAGGGTTTATGGAAAATTATGTCAAAATTTGGCTGCCCAGAGAAGTTCATCAGTATTGTAGGTCAATTTCATGATGCTATGTTTGCCTGGGTTCTGGATAGTGGACAATGCTCTTGTGCCTTCCCAGTCACCAATGGAATGAAACAGGGCTGTGAGCTTGCTCCTATGCTTTTTAGTATGATGTTTTCAGTCATGTTGACAAATGCTTTCAATGAGGATGAACATGGTATCAAGATCAACTACCGTATTGATGGTAAGTTCTTCAGCTTGAAAAGACTACAAGCCAAGAGCGAAGTGGAAGGAGTGTTGGTGCATGATTTTTCTGTTTGCAGATGATTGGGCACTCAATGCAGCCTCTGAAGCTGAGATGCAACAAAGTATGGATCAATTCTCTGCTGCCCGTGCTAATTCTGGCCTAATAATTTGCACCAAGAAAACACAGGTGCTCCATCACCCCCCACCACACCATTCATATGTGGAACTATCGATTACAACAAATGGAGAATGTTGTGGATAAGTTCACTTACTTTTTTCTTTGATGGTGTACTTTCCATGGATGTACACATTGACAATGAGGTTGATGCACACATTGCCAGAGCTAGCTCAGTGTTTGGGAGGATCCAAAGAAAAGTTTGGGAGAGAAGAGGTATTAGACTGACTACCAAACTGAAGGTCTACAGAGCCATCATGTTGACCTTATGTTATATGCTTCTGAAACATGGACAGTCTACCAGTGTCATGCCAGGAAACTGAATCACTTCCATTTGAACTGTCTTAGGAAGATTCTGAGGATCACCTGGAAGGGTAAGGTACCAGACACTGAACTCCTTGCTCGAGCTGAACTGACAAGCATTCAAACTATGCTTTAGAGAGCACAAATTCAACGGGCTGGCCACATTGTTTGACTGCAAAATGTCCACTTGCCATAAATGCTATTTTATGGAGAACTCACATGGGGCAGGAGATCACATGGTAGCCAGAAGAAGTGATACAAGGATACTCTCAAGGTCTCTGTCAAGAATTTTGGATTTGATTGTGCAACATGGGAGACACTGGCACAGGACTGCTCAGCATGGCATGCCCACATCAGAAAGGTGATGTGCTTTATGAGCAAAACAGAATTGAGACAGCACAAAGTAAACATAGGATGTGCAAATTTGGAGTATCCAACCCCCAAAATTCATATGGACTCTCTGTGCCCAATCTGCGGTAGAGCATTCCGAGGTCATATTGATCTGATCAGCCACAGTCAGGCACACTGAAACTTCACTTTATCATGCTCATGGCATTTTGTTTCTCTTCAAAAACAAAGTCCAACAACCATTATTTTTAAGCTTAAGCGATAAATTTAAAGTGTTAAATTTGTCAAGTTATCACATGAAAATAATATGTCTCAATATAGTCTTCATTCTATAAATCATTGACTGTTTATCCCCAAGATTAAATTGGCTAATACATCCACAGAATTCCTGAAGAAACTTTATCACTTCAGGTAGTAGTTTTCTTACAGAAATACATATCAGTTTTGACTCTGAAGTTAGAGTTCTAAGATATATAAATATCACTGAATATTAAAATGAGAATGGATCTTAAGAAATATTTAACTGTTTTGTTTTATAGTTAAGGCTAAAAGAATTTAAATAACTTGCTCAAGGATATATCAGCAATAAATGGTAGGTGAATAAGATGGTAGTTTTCCATCTTTGGGAATTTTTTTAAAACTTACTTTATACCAATAAATAACTGGTTAAAGAATATTTTGGAATCACATTTTCTGTAGGGAGAAAATAATAATGTTTATCTGTTCAAGACATAGCTCCATGTTTTAGGTATGAGATATAAAGAGTTCAGAAATAGTCTGGAAAATATACTGGAAAATGCAGGTCAATGATTAACTTCTCTCATTGCATTTTGAACTTTATTAAATAATCCTACCCTGAAATAAGAAGAAAAAACACTAGGACCAGAATCTTATCACAAATTAGCTGCTTTTTTTTCATATAGAAGAAATATTATAGGAAAAAAGGGGAATAGATCAATTGTTTTTTGGATTTGTAAATTTACCTTTGAAGAATATGCAGAACAAAGGAAAAAATAAATTTCAATATAACAACCCTAACTATTGAGAAGGTCCTTTCTTGATGACCTGGATATTAAATAGAAGAAAGATTAGGGCCTGACTTCAAGAAAACTGATGTTCTGCAGGATAGCTGGAAATAGAAACATTTACACTAGATTGAAAACTTCATAAAAGTCTTCTAACTAAGAGAGGCAATTTTGTCATAAGTGAATATTACACCAACAGGGGAAAATACTGAAAACGTGTGTAGAGAAAGCATTCTCTATTTATTCCTGTTTTCCACAGAAACACTCATGTGTGTATGTGCATGTATGTTTTGTGCTTTAATTTCTTTAAGTGATATACCAACCCCTCTAATATCTATTTATAACCAATTGTATGTTACTTTTATAATATACTAATAAATAATTTAATTTCCTTGAGATGCTGAATGTTCTCTTAGAGCTTTAATACCACTCTCTAAAAAAGAAGGCCACTAATTTAATAGTACCATTATGGACTCAAATGGTGACTTACTTAAGAAAATATCTTAAAATAGTGAGGGAGTACAATGCTTATTTAATATACAGTGTCGTTATTCAGTCATTTTAGTTGTGTCTGTCTCTCTGTGACTCTAGCTGGGGTTTTCTTGGCAAAGATATTGGAACGGTTTGCCATTTCCTTTTCTAGTTCATTTTGCAGATGGGGAAACTGAGACAAACAGGGTTAAATTACTTGCCCAGGGTCACATAACTAGTAAGTATCTGAGGCCTAATTTGAAATCAGATCCTCCTAACTCCAGTGCCAGTGCTCTATCTGCTGTACAACCTAGCTGCCCAATTTAATACCTAGGCAGCATCAAATGAAGTGACTGTGAGAATAAGATTTAGAAGTTGCAGAGAGATAAAATGATTGTCCTTGGAATGTCCATCTTCCTAACTCTCCATGGAATTGAAGTTCTCTGTGCCTGGAGGACTAGTCCTATGGATTAATTGTCTATTTAGTTATATAAGCTTCCTTATTTTGAGCGTGGGTATGTAATAATTCCCCTTCTTCCTGCATTTTACGAAGATCACCATCACTGTTCTACTGTGTGTATATCAGAACAACGGTATATCTACCATGTCTCCTTACAGTTTCAGAACTTTCAGATACTGTTTCCTGTTTGTTTATGAACTTTCCCTGATATTTTTATTTTTAATAATAATTTTTAAATTTTTAATAATAAAAAACTTAATTTTGCAACAAAATAGGTCTCTCTCTTTCTTCCCTCCATAAAATACAGTATACAGTATGTATATATCTGTGGTTGAAAATATTTGTTAAATTTTAGTTCATCTGCTTTAAAAACAAAGTGAAAAGTATGTAAAATGAAAGTATCCATGACTCTATTTTACCCAACTATCCTTTCTCACTGAACAGGATTTTCCATCAGCAATCTGAACCTAATATATCTATGTATATGTACATTCAATCTAGATCAGTATCTATAGCAGTATATGTATGGCTAAGGAATATAAAAATCTGCAAACCTGACACACAGATAAAAAATATTAATGTTGAAAAATACATATTTTATGGATTCTCAATGTGTCCTGCCCCAAGTAGGAAACTCATGGAAACAAATATTCTAAAGTTGTCATATGAGTGAACTTTGCATTTAAAACATAAGATTGTAGACATTCAATGATTACACTTCAAATATATGAGCAGAAACAAATCTGCAGATGAGATAAATGAGTGCAGTGAGGTGTCTTGCCCCTCTCAACTTCTCACATCCTATGTAATTTTTCATGAATGTTCTTTCACTGCCATAACTTAGCTAATACTCATTAATCCTTCATGCAAATCTTTAAAGAAGGCAATTTATTTATCACATGTGTTGAACTACACAGAAGTAACAGATCTTATCTATTCATCAAGAGGAATTAAAATGCTTTCCTTCATGCTCTGAGTAGTGTGTCCCCATGGCTTACCTGTTTAAAAAAATAAAAAAGTTCATAAAGCACATCTATCTTTTCTGAAATGTTATCACTGCCATAAATAAGCAAATTTTTATTTTCTATGCATTTCCATAACAGAATTCTGTATGGAAAACTATTTCTTTTTAAAGTCTAGTTTGATGATAAAAAAGATAGATGTTACTGGAGTTCAGCTATTAACATAAACTAGAAAGGAATTTTTTCTAGTCACTCATGGTTTTTATAAGTCAAATTTTAATCTTAGTATAAAAACTACCATTTAGAAATGACTTTTTTTTCTCATAAAAGAAACCCAACAATGAAATAAGAAAGCTTATTCACTCCAGGAATGACATGACCTAGTTCAGGCATATTAAAGAATATAAAAAGAAAAGAGACTTTATGTGCAGATAGATTATGTGAAGATAAGATGTGAACTGAAATATCTCGTATGGCAAACATATCACTATTTTAGCAAACAATATTTAGGACATAAAAGCAAATTGGGTTGTGCATGCACCTTAGCAAACAATTATTACAGTAAGAATAAGGTTTATGTCATTGTCAACAAGTATTTATTAAATACTTAATATGTACCAGGCATTGTGCTCATGGTTGGGCATGCAAAGACATGCAAAAAAAAAATACATGATCCTATTCTCAAGGAATTAATATATTAACAGGAGAAACACCATGTGAATAATTATATAGTGTAAATAGGAGGTAATCACCAAGAGAAGGCACTGGAGTTGGGGGAAGGAGGCAGAAAAATGTGGAGAGGGAAAGGGACTCATGAAGAAACAGTTTGAGCTTAGTTTCAAAGGAATGCAATGGAGGTGAGGAAAAACAGCATTTCAGGAGGGGGACAGACAACGAAAAGGCGCTAAGCTGTGAAATGGATTGTCTAATATCAAGACGACTAGTGTTGCTGGATTTCAAAGTACTTGAAAAGGAATAAAGTATAGGAGAACTACATAAATAGGAAGGGAACAGGTTACGAAGGACTTCAAAAGCCAAACAGGATTTTTGTATTGATTCTATAAGTATTAGGGAGGTACTGGCATGTATTGAGTGTGTGCATGTTGTATATGTGCCATTGCGTGTATACGCACATGTGCATGTCTGTGCGTGTGCATTGAGACATGGTCAGATCTATGCTTTTGGAAGGTCACTTTGACCCTCATCTCCCTTTGTTGAATGGTTGGAGGATAGATTGGGATGCAGAGAAACAAGGAAAAGACACCACCCAACAGCTACTACAGTAATTCAGTCCTAAGGTAGTAAGTCTGTACTATGGTAGTGGCTGTGTGAATGAAAAAAAGAGCATACATGTGACAGAAATGACAAGATTTAGCAAGGAACTGGATAATATGGGGTGAGCAGGAGTGAGGAATTGGTCACATAGGGAATAAGGGTCAATGTCAGAGGCAAGATCTGAATCTCGGTTTTCCTTCTCCTGTACGATACTGCTTCTGTATGATATTTCACTGAAGCAAAGAAAAGAATTTATGCTGTTGCAGAGTAGAGATCTATATGTACCTTAAAAACTTAGCTATGAGAAGGAATATTTATCAGTCAACATATACATATACCTCTAAAATTTCCTTCCTCTCTTGAAATCACACTCACCTCCACTCCTGCCAAGATTTGAATCTGACCTGATGTGTCTATTTCTCCCAGTACTTTATTCTCTATCAAATCTTAGCGTAAAAGAAGAAAGGGTATTTTGTTGGCTATTTAAGACGAATTTTGCAAGATGGTGGAGTAAAGGCAGGGACTCTCCTGAACTCTCCCCCAGACTCCTACAAATAACTTTAAAATATGGCTCTAAACAAATTCTAGAGCAGCAGAAACTATAAAAGATGGAACGAAGCATTTTTCACACAAGACAACTTAGAAGGTTGGCAGGAAAGCAATTGCACAAGGGTGAGAGGGGAGTACAGTTCAGCATAGGGAGCACTAGTGCAGACCAGGCCACAGACAACCTGGAGCAGGCCTTGGGGTGACTAAATCACTGGCAGCAGTGGTGATTTCTAGACCTCTCAGCCCACAAACACAAAAGACAGCTGAGAAGGTCAGCAAGAAAGGTCTGTCCCAGTTGGGTGAGAGTGGAGTGGAGTTCAGCACACATTGCACCAGCACAGGCCCTGTCATAGTAAACTAGGAGCAGGTCTTTGGAGTCACTGAATTAACAGTGGCAGCAGAAGTGGCTGCTTCTAGATAGCCCACAGATGGTAAGGGGGTTGAACAACTGGTCAGAAGGAGATTACAGAGATCCTTTTGTTAGCACTGAGGCAGAACTCTGTTGCGTTGCCCATAGTTAGAAGAGGGTCACAATCCTTGGTGGCAGTCCCAGGGCAAGGAGGAGCACTAATATAGCAACACTTGTGACCACAGTGAAGGGGGAACCCTCCTCACAGTTCCAGGGCAGAAAAGAGTGCCTGTGGTTGCTTACAGCCCAGAGCACAGGCCAGAACAAGTGTAAACAGCTCTCCTTAAATCATAAAACTTACAGTTCCCCAGAAATATCTCTGAAAACAGCTGAACAAAACCCCTGAAGCTTGGGACAATACACCCTCCACCCTGCTAGCAGAGCCTGAATATGACAAACATTCAAGTAATAGACTGGGAAAGAGAGCAAAAAGCAGAGAAAACTTCTGATTATTGAAAGTTATTATGATGCCAAGGAAGACCAAAACACACACTCAGAAGATAGCAAAGTCAAAGCTCCTATATCCAAAGCCTCCAAGAAAAATATTAATTTATCTCAAGCCATGGAAGAGCTCAAAAAGGATTTTTAAAATCAAGTAAGAGAGGTAGAGGAAAAATTGGGAAGAGAAATGAGTGATGCAAGAAAATCATGAAAAATGAGTGAACAGCTTGGTAAAGGAGACACATAAAAATACTAAAGAAAAATAATGCTTAAAAAATAGGTTAGGTCAAATGACAAAGAGTTCCAAAAAGCCATTCAGGAGAAGAATGCCTTAAAAAAGCAGAATTGGCCAAATGGAAACTGAGATCCAAAAGATCACTGAAGGAAATAATCCCTTAAAAATTAGAATTGAGAAAATAGAAGCATTTCAATTTTGACTGCATGAAAAATAAAACAAACAAACAAACAAAAACAAAAGAATGAAAAAATAGATGACAATGTGAAATATTTCATTGGAAAAACAACTGATCTGAAAAATAGATCCAGGAGAGACAATTTAAAATTTATGGGACTACCTGAAAGCCATGATCATAAAAAGAGCCTAGACATTATCTTTCAAGGAATTATTGAGGAAAACTGCCCTGATATTCTATAACCAAAGGGTAAAATAGAAATTTAAGGAATACACCAATTACCTCTTTATATTCGAAAATGAAAACTGCCAGCAATATTATAGCCAAATTCCACAGTTCCCAGCTTAAGGAGAAAATATTGCAAGCAGCCAGATAGAAATAATTCAAGTATGGTGGAGCCACAGTCAGAATAACACAAGATTTAGCAACTTCTACATTAAAGAATCAGAGTTTAGGATGTAATATTCTGGAGGGCAAAGGAGTTAGGATTAAAACTAAGAATCACCTACCTAGCAAAATTGAGTATAATTCCTCTGGGGAAACAATGGGCATTCAATGAGCTAGAGGACTTTCAAGCATTCCAGATGAAAAGATAAGTGCTGAATAGAAAATTGGACTTCCAAATAAAAGACTCAAGAGAAGCATACAAAAGTAAGCAGGAAAGGGAAATCATAAGGACCTAATAAGTCTAAACTATTTACATTTCTACATGGGGAGATGATATTTGTACAAAAGTACAAATAGCAAAATTATGAAGATCTAGTATCACTTGAATAAAAAATAAAAGAAGACACTTCTAACCCATTCCTTCTGGTTTACCTCCTTTATTCAAAGGAGATGGCAGGTCCATAGTTATTGCACATGTTTTTATTTTTATTTACTTTTCAAAGTATTGATCAGTGGTATTTTTTTCCTCTGTTTTTCTTGTCTTTTTTCTTTTTCTTCAAAAGATGCTATTCATTTTATTGGATGCATTTCTGGGAAGGTGAAGGAAAAGGTTTTGGGAAAAAACTATGATGATGTAAAAAACAATATTTAATTTAAAAATATTTAATTAAATATCTAGTTTCAGAGGATTGAAAAATGAAGCATTTAGGTAGGTGTTAGACCATATATTAAGAATGAGCACAAGCTTTTAGACGTGCTTAGTGTTCTGATTTGTTTTGCCTAATTGCACCTTATTTTAAGGGATGTCTATATGAAACTGATGGATTCATTAGGAAGTGACAGTAATTTTTTTAAAGAATCAGTAAAACATTTGTAAAATATATGAGGAATGACTACATTTTAGGTGTTGTGATATCCTATCAATCTTTGATTTAGCATCATCTCTTTCCCCTTCCTTTCTTCCTCATGTTACATACCTGTCACTTAAAAGTTTTTGAGACTTCTCTTGAGGATATCATGTCACTCTTTAAGATCAGGATAGATATTTAGATGTCATAAAACCAAGGTTTAGTATTACAATTTTGATAGGGAGAGCCTTAATTTCATTGGCCAATAATAAAAAAGAGAGACATATGCTACTATTATAATTATAGGAATATAATTTAGAAATCTATATCTAGCTTACTATGTGCCAGGCATTGTCCTAAGCACATTTTACAGTTTACACATACTGCTATGTTTCATTCTCACAATAACTCTAGGAGGTAAGTGCTATCATTATCCTCATTTTACAGATGAGAAAACTGAGGCAAATAGAGATTAAGTGACTTTCCTGGGGCCACACAGTAACTGTCTGAGGCCAGATTTGATCTAAGCAGACTCTAGACCTGGTACTCTATCCTCTGTGTCCCTTAGCTGTCTAAAGAGCTTAAAAAACAAGTAAGTACTTTACAATATATATATTTTTTCTCTTATTATTTCTCTTATTTTTTTTTCTCTTAACTCATTTTTAGCCTAAGGCTGGTCTTTTCTTATTCTCTTTCTTCAACCATTAGCAACAGTAGACAAGAAGAAATGATGTCTCTTATAGTGCTTTTTTAGGAAACAAAGAAGAAAGATATTAGATCAGTTATCCCAAATTATAACTTTCTAAAAAAAAATCATATAGTTAAAATAGTCTACCTGGGGGTTCTCCCTATACCCTGGAATAATAGTGGACAATGCCAGATGTGTTCAGACAAGAGCTTATTAGGGAAAACAGAAGACTTTGGAAAAAGTCCAAAGCACTACCAATTTACAGCATGTGTCAAGGCTCAAGTCCACTTAGGTTGTCATACAGAAAGTAGAATTTGCTATTGTTAATAGTCATGAAATAAATTCAGAATAGCATTGTTTAAATATCTTCAAATTCTTTTTACTTGTTTCATGGGAAAAATTGTGATAACCAGTAACTCTAAAAATATTGAGTATACAGAATAAAAAAAATAATATACACAGAAAATGAAAAGATGAGTTGGGAAATTTCAAGCATGGTATTGTAAGTCACATTTCTTTTTTTTTCTTTATTGCTGTGTACCCAAGCACTGATTCAAAGTCTCCAAAGGACTAACGTTGTCACACTATGTTGCCATCCTAATTTTGGAGTCATTATCTGCTATACTCTCAGACCGCCATTTTGGGTTGCTGCTGTCTTGCACAATTTTTACATTATTGCTTTCATCTCAGCCTGAGATTTCATTTTAATTGGAAAAAAAAAAAACTTCATCGAAATGGATGCTTTAATTTATCTGGGAAAATATATGTATAATTTCCAGTGGTGGATACTTGCTGTATGATAGAAACAACATAACACAAATTTTATTAGTTCTCTAATGAAGTCCTTAGGTAGGATTTTAACAATTTTAAAACACAGCATGATAACCATACTTTACATGTGGGCAAGTACTCCATTCTACATCAAAATTGTCATCAATGACTGCAGAAAGAAGAAAAGAAAGTGCTTGTATGGGGAAGAGGAACTAAAAGGATGTTAATAACATGGACAATTCTGTAATATTTTCATAAATGAATATTTGATCACTCTTAAAGTTGTAGTAGCATCTTTATTGAGATCACTGGGGTGCTAATCTGTCTGGGACCATTCAAATTTTAATAATGCTTTTAAAGTACAGCAATTTTCTTTGCTCATCTTATGTCTATTGTTTCAAGATCTTCTCTTCAAAGTAATAGTTCATTAGTAAGTTCAGTATTTTTTCTTCTTTTAAAAATAACTAATCTCCAGTTTAAAAAAAATATATTAGGACATAGAAACAAAAAAGTATCAAAAAGGAACAGTGAAAGGCTATATGAAGCTAATTTTTAAACAGAAAATACCCAGTTATCCAAAGTAAATGTGTAATGATGTAGTTCATCTAAGGACTCACTGAAATTTACCATGTATTCATGGAATGCTACTTTTCAAAGAATTAAGATATAAAAATATGAATATTATAAAACACATTAGGAATAATTTTATCTGTCATGATTAAAATGTTCCAAAACATTATAGAGTCTTTAGTGTATCACTGACTTTATCACTAAATATAAATTATTATTAGATTACTTTAAGACATAGAAAGTAGCTGAGCCTTTCTTGCACTTTGACTCATAAAATTTATGTGTAATGTTTCTGATTTTTCTACAGTTGCTCATGGTTTCTCTATATCCTAACACATAATAAAAGTTTGTAAAGGTACCATGTGTTAGGGAGAAATATTCATTTTAAAATATTTCCATTAAGAAATCACCTTAGGTTACATTTTCCCATGGTCTGTTCAGATCTAAAATGATCTTATTTATTTATTTTTTTCATTTATCCACCTTTGGGAGAAGAATATTAAAGTAGCCTATAATGATTGTGTTATTGCCAATGTCTGCACATTTTGATTAGCTTTTCCTTGAATAACTTTAATAGTATACTATTTGATACCTATGTGAGTGCACACACCCCACGTGCATGTAAATTGTTTACATTGTCTAAAAAACCTTTAAAATTAATATTGATTTTCTATTTACCTCTCTTGATGGTATCAGTTAGAATACTTTCCAAACTTTGAAGTGATATATAAATATAAATTGTTATTATTAAACAAGTGCTAGTTCCCTGTGGTTAGATTTGCTCCACATTTGATCTCAGTCACCTCCCACAGGTCTTTTCTTAGCCTTCCCACTATCCTGATTTAAACCCAACTTTCTGAAATTTTAAATTTCTGTCTGTCTCTCCTCCTCATCTCTCTCTCACTCTCCTTTCTGCCTCCCCATATCTCCTCTTTACACTCTCTTCCTCATCTTTCTTTCCATTCCTCTTTCCAACAACTTTCTTCCCTACTTCCTACCTATTATCTTTCTGTCTCCTCCAACAGTCAATCTTCATCACTACTCACTCGCACCCTCCTCCACACACCCTTGCATTCCTAGTTAGTAATCACTTGAATTGATCCATTCATTTGTGATAACCTTGTCTAAAAATGTTAATTGACTTCCCTTTCCTTTCAGTTTGGGAAGTGACAGGTAGAGTGGGCAAATTCCTGAATTTGTAGGTAAACACAAGACAAAGAAACAAAAAAACCTGGCTATGAATTTAGGTCCTCTTGGTCATCCATCACTGTATCTTGCATCTTTGTACCTTTGTATAGATTCACCCCAAAGTTTGGAAGGTTCCTTCCCATAACTTCTGCCTCTTAGAATTCTACCTGTCCTTTAAAATATCTGCTCAAATGTTAAATTCTGAAGATTCAAAATGAGCTTTCTACTAATTAATGTTATATAACAATAAAGTATAAAAAACATACATTTCTGGTTCAAGTTTATTACAAAGTAATAGTTATAGAAAGCAGAATTTAAAGAAAGTTTAAAATGATCAAATATAAGTGCCTAAAGATAAGCTTGTATTGATAATATGATGAAAACATTATTCTTGTCTCTGGAATACATTAGTAGAAAACACTAAACATTCTCTTTCTTTAAATTTAAACTTTCATATATATGCTGGTATGTCTTGGCAAAACTGCATGCTCACATACTCGAGTACATGTTAAACCAAGTATCGTTGGTTATCCTAGTACAGTATCTAAAGTTGGCAATCCTTTAAATGTGATGTTCTTGAAACATTGTTTGAAAACTTGGTTAAAATAACTTGAAAGCCAGTCCTTGTGAATGGCTTTAGTTACCCATGTTCTCTTATTCAACTATCAAAAAATTAAAGGGAATCAGTAGCTTTTTTTTAGAGCATGAGGATTTTGAGACCAATAAAAACCACTTTGTTTTAAACGGTTATAGTATTATAGATTTAGATATATCAGGGGCATTCTGTATCATCTGATTCAATATCTTCATTTTACTGTTGAGGAAAATGAGGTTTGGAGGGATCAAATGACTTGTTTTAGCTCACATAGAATAAGTAGAAGATTCAAGAACTGAACCATATTCTTTGATTTCAAATGCAGCCCTCTTTCTACTACCCCACATTGCCTGTTCCTTGCTTGTCTTTCCATTTTCTTTTGCAGAGGTTTAATTTTAATTTTAATTTCTGTCCTTTTATTTCTTTCTGAATGATTCAAGGGCTTCTTCCAGTTGTTCTATTATCACCCCCATTTATCTCATAAAAGTTACCGGGTTTCTTTCCCTTTTATTAAGGATTTTTGAGTTAATTTCTTTCATTTTGCCAATGGTATTATTAATTGTATCATATTATTTTTAAAAAAGTTTTGTCAGATTCTTTCCTTAGTTTTTCTCCCCACCCTCACAACCTTGAATGAAGAATTTTTTTAAATTGCTTCTCTTTTGTTTTCTGTTATTTCTTTACTTCATTTCATGCATTTTTTTTTTTTTTGAAATTTTGAATTGAAAGACAGCTGGACTTAAATACTAGCTCTTTGACTTATCCATCTTGTTGGAAAGCCCAATGAATTGACCTAATGACACTCTAATAGTTTAGTGGCTTCTTCCTCCTCCTCCTCCTCCTCCTCCTTCTTCTTCTTCTTCTTCTTCTTCTTCTTCTTCTTCTTCTTCTTCTTCTTCTTCTTCTTCTTCTTCTTCTTCTTCTTCCACCTCCTTCTACTCCTCCTCTTTTTTTTTTTTTTACTAAATCACTATTGTTAGTTTTATTATTTATATTCTTTCTTTCTTCTAAAAGTGCATGGAATGTACAAAAATATCTCACTTTATTTGAGCTTTCCAAATCAATTAGGTTTCAGCTATATGAGAATTTACTAAGGTTTTCCTTAATTGGATATAAATCCAGTTTGTAACCAGATCTTTATTTAAAGAATTTTATTCAAATAATGGAAGTGGCTGCCTTTTAAATTAATTGTATAATTTGAAACATTTATTTTGGTTATGCTTCCAATAAAGTAGAGCATAAGGTTTCACTGCAACTAACATGAAATATAGGTCTAATGCATACACAAATTATCAGGAGGAACAATGTGAAGTAAAACCTAAGGTAGTCAGCTGAGTTACAGAATGACAAAAATCAATATCTTCAGGGGAACTTGAAGTTATGGATTCATCAATCGCAATTTTTCATATATTTACAAGAGTCTAGCATCTTTTGAGTGTTTACATACTGCAGTATCCAGTCTAGTAAAACTTTTTTCTTTTATTAACTTTTTTCCAGAATAATGAAATTAGAAAAACATCAGAGATTATACCACAAATATCTTACTTACTTTGTGTTCAATTTCTGTGGAATTTGCCCTTCTTTCAATAATTCATGTAATATTTAAATAGTAGAACTTCATTTAAAGGGAGGATATTTTGACTGGGATATTATCAATATATTCTAGACAACACTATCTGTGAAAAACATCTGTTTGGTGTGTGTGTGTGTGTGTGTGTGTATGTATGTCTATATGTACATTGTAGGGTCAGTAAGGACCAAAAAAGAGACTTTAATGTGATTTTACCCTATATTAAATGGAGGTATTGTTTCCACAGTCTTCCCTGCATCATGTAGTGCCCAATTCTTGGAGGCACATTTTGGAAAGGTCACTGACCTGCTAGAATGTATTCAAAGGAAGGTGATCTGCATGGTAAGAAGACCAGAAATAATGCCAACAATCCACCAAAGCAATTTACAATGTTAGTTATGGAGTCTAGAGTACTTGGGGGAAACTGACAGCTTTCTTTAAATATTTCAAGGGCTGTCCTGAAGAGGAATGATTAGGATTGTTATCTTTGACCCAGAGAGCACAATTAGCAGTAATAGGTGAAAGTCAGAAAGAAGAAAATTTTAGCTTGAATTAAGGAAACAAATAATAATAAGAGGAGCCAGCGAAAGGGAAAATGATTGCCTGATGAGGCGGTGAGTTCCCTAACCCTAAAATGGATGCTAGGCGATCACTTGTAATGGTCATTACAGGATTTCCTGTTCAAACATGAGTAGGACTAGATGATCTTTGGGACAGCAATACACAATGGGAAGAACATTTGATTTGTTTGAAGGTTTTTGAATTCTAGCCTTGTCATTTACTAGGTGAGTGAGTCACTTAAATTTCCTGGTTGACTCAACTGTAAAATAAAGGGGTTGAACCAGATGACCATCTTGAGCTCCAAAACCCTATGATGGTATAATCCCTTCCAAATCTATAAGTTTATGACACTTTCCTTTAATAAAAATTAAAAAAGTAAAGGCATATAACATGTAAGGAGGATGTGCTTCCAATTCAACATAAGTCTTCTAGGGACTGCTGCTGTCTGCCTCAATCTCAAGAATGAAGAAACTCTATTAGTCATCCTTGAGACAGTGATATTAGAAAAATCTCAGCAGCAGCATTGGTGCTTTTCCTTAAGAGATATAGCTTCTCTATTAGAAAACTTTCCCATCATCTGGCACTACTTGTCAGGTTTTAGAGAGCAGATACAAACCTTAGAGGTAATCGGATTCTAAGGAAAGATTCAAGTTCTCAATTCATTTAAAAATTAAAATAGCAATTCGTATTTGCTTCTTATGTTATTTTTACAGTCTTTTGCTTCTTTCCCAGATGGATCCTATGAAACGGCAACTAGAGTAATACTTGTTGACATAGCCAAGACCACGGCATACTAACACATATCCCTAAAGCACAATCCTGTCAGGGCTGCCCATTCTTCCTGCATCATGTCTTGCTGTAATTGGGCAAGGTCAGCCAGTTTCCTCTCTCCAGACGTTCATTTTCCCTGAGGGAGAGAAATGTTCCAATGAATGATCCGCCATGTCTGCGGGCACTCACTTTTTTGTGCTTGTTAGTTTAATATTTCTTTGCAATATGTAGGAATTACAAGAAGTAAAACACTTATATCACTAGTGCTGAGACAATACTTGCAGAAGAATCCTGAAATTAGGGCAACCAACTGGTAGAAACTAACTGATTCCTTGCCTGTTTATCATCGAAAGTGATCTAATAGTTATAAACAACCTTTTTATTACTGGTGGGGGGAGGGAGGGCAGGAGGGGCTGAAAGTGCAGGGACTATGCTTAGAAAGATGTAAAAATAATCATTAATTTAAGAACTAATTTAGGCATGCAATAAAAATACTATGATACCCACAACAGTACTCAAAATAATAAAACATCCTTTTTCTTGATTTTGTCCTCAATAAGCTTCAATTTTTCAGGTACTGATGTGGTTGTGTGGGTAGCCCCTCTAATGAAGCAGATTATAATCTCTCAACCTTAATAGCCTTTTTGATAAAAATATTTACTCTCCAGGAGACACCCCTCTTGGGATGCCTTCCTCCAAATATTGAGATTAGTTCTCAGAAGATACACAAAGTGGATGCTGAGATCTGTCTCTAAGCCTCTTCAAATTGGAAACAAGGGTCAGAGTTTATGCTCTGCGGGCATAGCATTCTAGAATCCACGGTCTTTGGTACATCATTGTGAAGATACAAGGGCAGATACTAACGGTGTTTCCCTTCAATACAGAATTTTTTTTAAATTGCCTACATATATAAAACATTTCTGTTCACCCTTCACTGTCCATGTTGTTGTTTGTTTCAAAGTTTTGTCACATACTTTTCATTCTCTGGTCTTCCACATGATTTGATGGTATCCCATAGTCTGAAAGGGTCTTGAAAGCCAAGTCGAGCTCATATCTATAAAAGATGTCATTCTGCTAATATCAATGACAATGGGCCATACTTGAAGACTTCCAGTGAGGAGGAACTCATTACCTACCAAAGAAGTTCATTCTAGTTTTGCACATCCTTAATTATTAGGAAACCATTCCTTACATTGTTCCCAAACCTACTCTGAAATTTCTAGTTATTGTTCTTAGCTTTTCATTTTGAGACCTAAAAGAACAGATGTAATTCATCTTTCATGTTATCCTGAATATACATGAATATTACTTTCAGGAATGCTAAATTGAAAAATCAAAGATTAATGTACAGTTTTGCTGCCTTACTATCTCCAACACTAACTAGGTGTGTGGCCACATATAAATCATTTAATCTCTTTCAGTTTTCTCATTTGTTAAGTTCATTCTAGATATTGAATCACATAGCAGTAATCTTGGAAGGCTTAACTTGAATTATAAACCTGGGTTATGATGAAACTCAAAAGGCAGTGTGAATAAAGCACTTTTTATACTTTAAGTTGCTATGTAAATATCAGTTATCACCACCCCCATCATCACCATCATCATTATAATTATGCATCATTTTTATTATCTCCAATTCAAGTAGCTAAGCTTTGACATACTTTTTATGCACATAGTTATTTGCATACTGTCTCTTTTATTAGACTGTGAGTTCCTTTGGGGCAGAGATTGATTTTACTCTTCTTTGTATCCCCAGCTCTTAGGAAAGTGCTTAGCACATAGGAGGTGGCCACCAAATGCTGTTGACTTGACTTATGCCTTTTTGATACCATAGTGCCCTTTTTAACTTGTCCCATATTCATTTTCAATTTTCTAGGACCTACCACAATATCTTCTCTTAGGCTTAACCCAAGTACTCATCCCCCCACCCTGAAATGTGACCTTGAGTAGCAGGCTAGAGAGTTTTAGAGTTTCTAAGAGTAAGATTGGTTTGAATATAATGACAAGATTCGCACAAAATCCTCTTCACTACTATGGAAGTGCTTGGACTGCTTCTCTTCCAGACCGGAGAAAGCAGCTTGGAAATAACCACCCACCAACAGGTAATTTTCATTTGGAAAAAAGGACAGAAAAAGGTGATGATATAAGGAGAATTAATTAGATAATGCTTGTGAAGTGTCCTGAGCTCTGCAGATAAAAGCACTATATAAATAAATATAAGGTTTGAGGACTTCACTAAAGCTTAAATGCCAGGGAAACTCATCCCAGGTGCTGAGCTAGATGCTTGTTCAGGCAACACACTAATTGTGTTGTATGTATAGACCTACTCAGCAAGCTGGCTGGAGGACATCCCCTACTGTTTGTCATCCATGGATGGAAAGCAGGTTTTTGCTTCTACTCAGGTCGTCAGCAGGAGGCAGAAATAATGACTACTCCTGCTGAATGCTGGAGTCAGGAAGACCAGAGCTATTAGGCAGTAGTTATTATCTCTTAGAAAATACCTGTTTTGAAATGGAAGGAATGGAGAACTAGAAGACAGAAAAATAGGAAAAGGGAGAAATGAAAAAGATACAAAAATAGGAAAAAAGAATGCCATTTTGAAACTGCCAGAAAAGTATGCCAAGAAAAGGCAGAAGAGGAAACAAAAAGGTGAACCTTCTTGGATTCTCACTGTGTATCTCCTCCTAAAATGCACACACACACACACACACACACACTGTCTCACATATGATATACCAAACTGAAGAAACAACTTGACTAGATCACAGTTTTAAAAAGAGAAAATACAATAAAGCATGGATGTAGGTTGAAGTGGACCAAAAAGGAAGCCCTAAGAAAGCACTAACAAGAAATATGGCAAACGAAAACAGATGTTCTATCATGGAAGAAGTAATTTAATTAAAATCCAAAGGAGACTACTAAGTATTAGATCAGTCATTTTGACTATTTCCTTTATGTAAACTCTCTATCATGGCTGCTGGAATAATTGCAGCAGCAATGATATTTTCCTATTCTTACAATGTTACAAGGTGGCCTTCTTACAGTCAAAGAGCTCATTTAATTGAAAACCAAAACAGATCAACCAGCCTCATTCTAATTGTGTCGGCCTCAAATAGTCTAGAACAGGGGTGGGGAACCTGTGGTCTGGAGGCCATATATGGTCTTCTATTTCCTTGGGTGTGGTCTTTTAATAAATCCTTTTATTAAGGGAATTTGTTCTGTGAAGTTTGCATTCAGTTAAAGGGCCACACTTGAGAACCTGGAAGGCCACATGTAGCACTGAGGCTGCAGGTTCCCCATCCTGATCTAGACCAAACCATTAGTTACCATTCAATTGAATGAATTATTATTTTCTTCCTGTTGTATAATAGACCAAGCTGATATCTACATGTGGCTACAAATCAGAGGTCATTTGCAGGATTGTAAGCTAGATGGAATCTCAGAGGTCATTTGGTCAAATTTTCTTAATTAACACTTGAGGAAACTGAGGCCCAAAGAGTTGTTAGTAAATAGCTGAGCAAGAATTCAAACCTGGTTTAAGCATTATTTCTACTGCACCCATGTGAGCAAGTAGAGGCAGTTGGTTTACTCTCTCTTCATGCTTAGTAATAACCACATGAAGCTTGTATGAAAAATGAGCTTCTGCTGCTCTTTTGGATATGCCACTTTTCCATAATACATGTTTTCCTTCAAATATAAAAAGACTCAGGTCCTAAAAAGTTATATTTTGTAGTAGATGATTAATATTATTACTGCTGAAACCACTGAATGGGTCATATCTCTTTCCTTTTTTAGGAGGAGTGGCAGTATCAATATTGATTTTTTTTCTCTACTAAGGTTGAAGTTTAGTTTCAGTTTTGAGATAACTGTGTCAAATCAAAAGCTTCTATTTAGATGTGGTCTTCATCATCTGACACAGAGTCATCAGGAAACCAATTTGAGCTGTCCCTAGCTCCTGATAAGTACTAGAACCAGAAGTTGTAGCTGTTACTTTTGATATGAGTGAGCCAGTAAACACCGTAAAAGATTCTGTCTGGAATGTGTGTTGTATGGTGCAGAGGCCTGAGCAGCAGACTTGGAGTCAAAAAGTTGCCGTTTAGTCTTTTCAGTCATGTCTGACTCTTAGTGGCCCCATCTGAGGTTTTCTTGGCAAAGATACTAGAGTGGTTTGGCATTTTCTTCTCCAACTTATTTTATAGATGATAAAGCTGAGACAGAAAGGGTTGTGACTTGCCCCAAATCTCCCAGCTCATAAGTGTCTGAGGCCAGATTTGAAGTCAGGAAAATAAGTCTTCCTGACTCTAGGACCCAGAATTCCGTCCACCTAGCTACACCAAAGTCAGGAAGACTTGTATTCAAATACTGTCGTTGACATTTGCTAATCGTATGATCATGGGCAACTCACTGAACTACTGTCAGTCTCAGTTCTCTCAACTATAAAAAGGGGATAATAGCACCTACCTCACAGGGTTATTGTGAGGATCAAATGATACAGCATATATAAAGCATCTTATAAACCTCAAATGCAATATAAATAGTAGTTATTACTATTATCAATATCATTTTATTTTTTTAGTCCTATAGAGACAAAAACTAAACTTCCAAGGTAACAAAATATTCTATTATGATAACTTCCTTCTTCCAAAGTATAAATGAAAGACATTGGCTATGTACCATGATTTCAATAGCCTTGAAATTAAGCATTCTTCTAAATATATAGAATCTTAGGATTTAGAAAAAAATGGATTAGAAGAAAGACATATATGTGGTGCAACAATGCCATCTCTAAGGAGAGGAAAAGTGTTTCAAAGATACTAAAAATAGCAATCAGTATCAAATGTTGTCTGGATATCCTGAAGCACTCAGAGACAGCAAAGCAATGAGAGCATAGGAAAGATCCCCATCAGAGAGAGAACCAAGCAAGCAGAAAAGCACTAAATTGGGAATCACAAAAATGAGTCGGAGTCAAGAGTTTTGCTCCTTTTAGATATTCATCCTCAAGTAAGTCACTGAACCTTCCGAACTTCAGCTTTCTCATCAGTGATATGGGATGAGAATCTCTGCATGCTCTACTCTCAAATATTGAGAGGAAAGCCCTCCATAAGATGCAAAATTCTATGAAAGTATGATGTACACTGTATCTTTACAATATCACTTTTTTTTGTAGAGAGAAGGAAATTCAACATTTAATGAGCATGTGTTAATATGCCATGATTTGTGCAAGATTCTATGAAAGATACAGGAATACAAGTATGAATAAGATAATGTGGCCTTCAAAGAATTTATAGTCTAATAATACTTCATTTGTGGAAACAATGAAAATCTGAAAATAGAGAAGATTCTAACAGAAGACATTAAATATAATAGAAAAATACCAAAATGTAGTGATGATATTAGTTGATAAAAATATTATTTTTAATTTTTAAAAGGATAGAATTTCCTCTCTATGCCTAATTTTCCTCTTCTATATCATTTCACTAATAAGCTGAAGAACTAGAAATTTTTTCTGATGCTCATAGCCACTCAAACCTCTCCAAAACAAGCATTTTGCATAAGAAACAAAGAAATTTCGTCTGTCTCCATAGTCTAAGATACCAAGACGAGCTAATAATCAAAAGAACGAATGTAGCTCAATTCAGTACCACTTTGCTCCCCACCACCCACCCCTCTACTACAGCCTCAATGCTCTGGTAGATTTGCACAGGTTTGACCTATGGGCTTGTAAGAGAATTTATTTCTACCCTCTTTTCCTCTAAGAGTAACCAGAAAAGTAAAAAGCAGAAGTTTTCTCATGTAAGGAAAGCAGTGAGGCAGAACTCTGATTCAATAGAGCTTGGCCAGAACACTGAGGAACAGAGAGAACTGGGACATGACACATATTGTGTAGTTATGATTTATTTCACTAATCCTGAAGGAAAGATCCCAGCATCCAGATGGAGATAGTTCCGTCCTTCCAGAAGAAATCACTTTGGAGCAAAGACTGAGGCTGGTGAACTATGAGTTGCCCAGTATAAAAGAGACTGAGACTGTTTTGAGATCCAGCCATCCGTGAAACTACCACCAAGGGGGAGGGAGTCAGAAAGTGAGCAATCAGGGAGCATAAGGAAAGGAAAAAACGAATGAAACTACCAAAGATATTAGAAAGAAGAAAATTCCATCATGCCTAATTTTCCTAAAACACTATACAAACTGAGGCAAAGGTGAGGACCCTAATAAGGCAAAGCTGCTGATTTTTTCTGCTTATGTTGCCAAGCTACCTTTCTCTGAATCTTCTTCTTTCCAGTCGTTGCTTTCTGCTGGACCTGCTCTACCACAGGTGTTAGGTTTCTTTTCTATTATTAGATCACCTAATGCCATGAAGGATGAACACCTCCTTCCTGCAGGATAGCTTAGAGATTTTTCCCTCCTATGATGTCTTAACTAAATGTAATAAATTCAGAATCAGTTACTGTCTTGTTCTCCATCTGCTGGAAGTTCTCTGAGGAGGGATATGGTTTTGTGTGGTTAGCTGCCTCCTCAACTGGCTATGAACCTATTTCCCTATCTCCTCAGTCAGGTAGCTTGGTCAGTAATTATGAAGCTCTCTCCCTTAAAATCAGGCTGCACCAGAAAATAAAAGAGGTCAGGCTGCAACTACATCTGCTTTTGACTCTTCTTAAAAGTCTTGCGCTCAGATTCTTCTCTGAACTCTTCTGCTCATTAGTGAGCCAAAAAACATTTATTAAGCACCATACTCTGTGCCAGGCAAAGAGGTAAGCAGTCAGAATACAAAAAGATACAAAGACAAATCCATGCCATCAAGGAGTACGCACTCTAATGTCATCTGTGAACTACTTTGAATCTTTTGAACTCTTCTGTTAACCACTATCTCTGGAGCCTCTCAGTTCAATTCTCATCTTAACCAGCAGAAACCAACTTAAGTCCTTATCCTTCATGGAGAGATAAATATCTTCAGGACTTTAATTCCTCAAAAGGAAAAGGAGTTAATTGACTGATGATTCTGATAAGGGAAATATCCCTTCCCTCATCAACTTTCCCCATCATATTCCATTGCTTTGTGTCAGTGCCAAAGTCTTCTCTAGACTGGCTAGACAAGGGTGAAAAACCAGATGACTTTTGTCTCTGTTCCCTCCCAGTTACACCTCAAAAGCTGGCTTCCCCTAGGTTTTCATTTTTTTAATAAAAAATAGATGCAAAAAAGAAAAATAACCCTTCATTTCAAGATGCTTGTTTTTAAAATTGACCTTAGGGGTGAGGTAGAACCAAGACGAGGGAGTAAAGACATGAATTCACCTAAAGTCTTCCAAATTTCCCTACAAAGAATTTTAAAATAAAGTCTCAAATTGAATTTTAGAGTGGCAGAACAAAGGAAAAGTTGGGGGTGAAACATACTAAGAGTACAAGACAACTTGGGAGGTCAGCAGGAAAAGTCTATCTCATTAGGGTGGTGGTCAGGATTATAATGCAGTTCAACACAGCCTGTGCCCTGACAAGCCAGCAGCAGGCCTTAGAGGCAGACGCATTAACAGCAGCAGCAGCTTCCAGAGCTCTCAGCCCACAGATGAGAAGTGATCAGACAATTTGACAGAAAGAGGTGACTTTGAATCAAAAGTCTGGAGGTGAAGTCTCTCACAATACCTTTTATAAAGGAAACTTTTCTAGAATTTTATTTTCCTCAATTATACGTAAAAACAATTTTAACATTTGTTTTTGAAACATTGAGTTCCAAATGCTCTCCCTCTCTCTCCCTTCCTCCCAATCTTCCTCTTTGAGAAGCAAGTCACTCAATATAGCTTATACATGTGTAGTCATGCAAAACATATTTTCATATTAGTCATGTAGTAAAAGGAATCATAGACAAAAAACTCATGAAAAATAATGAAAGTAAAAAAAAATTATGCTTCAGTCTGTGTTTAAACACTATTAGCTCTTTCTCTGGGGATGGATAGCATTTTTCATCAAAAGTCCTTCAGAGTTGTCTTTGATCATTATATTGCCAAGAATTGATGTCATTCACAGCTGATCATTTTACAACATTTCTGTTACTATGGACATGGTATATGTCACTTTGCATCAGGTCCTGTAAGTCTTTACAGGTTTTTTGGAGAGTATCCTGCTCATCACTTCTTCGTTTCTTTGTCTTTCTCTCTCTCTCTCTCTCTCTCTCTCTCTCTCTCTCTCTCTCTCTCTCTCTCTCTCTCTCTCTCTCTCTTTCTCTCTCTCTCTCTCTCTCTCTCAGGCAATCAGGGTTAAGTGATTTGCCGAGAGTCACATAGCTAATTAGTGTGGTGCCAGATTTCTGATTTGAACTTAGGTCCTCCTTGGCCAGTGTTCTATTCACTTCACTGCATAGCTGCCCCCACCTTTTCATCATTTTTCTTACAGTACAATAATACTCCATCAAAATCACATACTACAGTGTGTTCAGCCATCCCTCAAATGATAGGCATTCCCTCAGTTTCCAAGTCTTTGCCACCAGAAAAGAGAAGCTATAAATATTTTTTTACATATAGGTCCCTTTCCTTTTTCTAATCTCTTTTGGGATACAGACCTAGTAGAGGTATTGCTTGGTCAAAGGATATGCATGGTTTTATAGCCCTTTGGGAGTAGTTCCAAATTGCTCTACAGAATGGTTGAATCAGTTCACAACTCCACCAATGGGGCATTAATTCTCTCTTTTTTCCCACATCCCTTCTAACATTAACCATTTTGCTTTTCTGTCCTTTAAGTCAATGTAAATAATATGAGGCAGTACCTCAGAATTGATTGAATTTCCATTTTTTCCAATCAATAGTGAGTTAGAGCATATTTTTCCATGTAGCTACAGGTAGCTTTGATTACCTGAAAACTGACCATACCTTTTGATCATTTATCATTTTGAGAATGACTCTTATTTTTATAAATTTGACTCAGTTCTCTATATGTTTGAGAAATGAGGTCAAAGAGAAACTTCAATTTTTTTTCACAGTTACAATTGCTAACTGTATTTTCCTCCCTCCTATTTCCTTTTCTTTTTATACTATTCTCTCTCCTTTCACCTTGCCCCTCCTCAAAAGTGTTTTGCTTTTGACTACCGCTAGTCCCCATCTGCCATCCCTTTTATCACGTGCCCCCTTTCTTTTATCTCTTTCCCCTGCTACTTTCTTGTGGACAGTATTGTAAGACAGTGTGTATGTCGTTCACTCTCTGAAGCAATTCTCATAGGAGTACGGTTCACTCTTTCTCACTTCTCTCATCCTCTCCACTATAAAAGGTTTTTCTTGCCTCTTTTACATGAGATAATTTACCCCATTCAACCTTTCCCTTTCTCCCAGTGCATTCCTCCATTACACCTTAATTTTATTCTTTTAGAAATCATCCCTTCACATTGAATTCACACTTATTCTCTACCTGTCTATCCATCTATTGTCTATCTATCTATCTGTCTGTCTGTCTTTCTATCTATCTATCTATCTATCTATCTATCTATCTATCTACCTATTTCTCTCTCTGGCTATCTATCATCTATCTATCTATCTATCTATCTATCTGTCTGTCTGTCTGTCTATCTATCTATCTATCTATTTCTCTATCTATCATCTATCTATCTATCTATCTATCTATCTATCTATCTATCTATCCTCTTTCTAAATGCCCTAATAATGAGAAAGTACTTATGAGTTACAAGTGAAATCTTCCCAAGTAGGGATGTATAAACACTTAAACCTTATGGGGTCCCTTATGATTTCTCTTTACTATTTATCTTTCTATGTTCCTCTTGAGTCTGGTATTTCAAAGTCAAATTTTCTATTCAGCTCTGATCTTTTCATCAGGAATGCTTGAAAGTCTTCTATTTCATTGAGTATCTATTTTTCCCCTATAAGATTATACTCAGTTTTGCTGGGAAGGTGATTCTTGATTGTAATTCTGGCTACTTTGCCCTCCAGAATATCATATCTCAAACCATCTGATGCCTTAATGTATAAGCTGCTAAATCTTGTGTTATCCTGCCTGTGGCTCCACAGTACTTGAATTGTTTCTTTCTGGTTACTTGAAAAACTTTGTTCTTGACCTGAGGGCTCTGGAATTTGACTATAATATTCCCAGGATTTTGGTATCTCTTTCAGGAGGTTAGGGGTGGATTCTTTCCATTTCAATTTTACCCTCTGGTTTTAGAATATCAGTATAGTTGCCTTGAAAAATGATGTTGAGACTCTTTTTCTTTTTTAAAAAAATCATGACTTCCAAATTGTCTAGCAGTTTTTAAATCCTTTCTCCTGGATCTATTTTCCAGGTCAGTTATTTTTTCCAATGAGATATTTCATAATCTTCTATTTTTTTCATTCTTTTGTTTTGTTTTATTGTTTTTTGATTTCCCATAAAGTCATTCATTGGCTTCCATTTCCTCAGTTCTAAATTTTAAGGAATTATTTCCTTCAGTGAACTTTTCTACCTCCTTTATCTTTTGACCAATTCTACTTTTTAAGGACTTGTATTCTTCTGCGAATTTTTGTGCCTCTCTTTTCATCTGGCCAGTTCTGCTTTTTTAATGTATTTGTCTCCTCATTGTTTTTGTATCTCTTTCATCACTTGGCCTAATCTGTTTTTTCGGGTGTTATTTTCTTCAGTAATTCTTGTGTCTCCTTTACCAATTTGTTGCCTCTTTTTTCATGATTTTCTTGCATCACTCTTACTTCTCTTCCCAATTTTTCCTCTGCTTCTCTTACTTGATTTTCAAAATCCTTTTTGAGCCCTTTCATGAAATGAGAACAATTCATATTTTCTTGGAGGCTTTGGATACAGGAACTTTGACTTTGTTATCAGCTTCTTGAGTGTGTTTTGATCTTCCTTGTCCCCAGAGTAACTCTGTGGTCAGAATTATTTTTTCTGTTGTTTGATCATTTTCTCAACTATTTCTTCACTTTTAACTCTTTTTTAAAGTAGGGCTCTGCTTCCAGGGTAGATGGTGCCTTGTCCTAAGCTTTAGGGTTTTTGTGCAGCTGTTTTCAGTTCTTCCTATAAGGTACCTGTAAGTTTTCAGTTCTTCCAAGGTAGTATGATCTAAAGAGAGGTGTTTACTGCTCTCCTGGCCTGTGCTCTTGTTTTTAGTGACCACAAGCACTCTTTTCTGTCCTGCAGCTGTGACAAGGCTCTCTGTTCCATTGTGGGCCATAAGCTCTGCTGTGCTAGTGTTCCTCCTTGCCCCAGGACTGTCACCTGGAATGTGACTGAGATCTGAGTATGGGCAATGCAATAGAGTCCTGCCCCCAGTGCTAGCCAGGAGAGTCCTGTAATCTCTTTCTCATCAGTTCTTTGGCCCCCTTACCATCTATGGGCTGACAGCTCTGGAAGCAGCTTTTGTATTTGTTCACTCAGTGACTCGCAAGGCCTACTCCTGGCTTGCCAGAACCTGGTCTGAGCTGGCACAGCCTGTGCTGGACTGTGCTCCACTCTCACCCAGGTGTGACAGACCTTTCTTGCTGACCTTCTAAGTGGTTTTTGGCTTGAAAATCATTTCACCCTGTCCATTTGGGGGTTCTGCCACTCTGGGAATTTTTATGGCATTATTTAAAGGTGTTCAGAGAGGTTTTAGGGAGAGACCAGGTGAGTTGCTTTTTTTTTCTCAACCCTCTTGGATTCTCCCCTGCTCTCCCTATTAAGGCATTTGCTTTGTAATCTTTTTTCTGGCCAGGCATAGTTAAGTCACTGAAAGATCCACAATATGCTAAGTTTTCTTTCTCTGTGATACTCAGAGAATATAATAGAAAAGTATAATCCAAGGAAAAACCAAAGAGAGGACTATAAATTTACAAAATGCTCTATGGAAATGTTTTGGTTCAGGGACTGGGTAAGGTGTGTCAAATTTTACTGTCTACTCTCTTGGAAACCAGCAAGTGACTGATAAAAGTATTTTTCACAAATACCCAGCAGGAAAGAAGAGTTTAGATTGTAGCCAGTTTGTCTATGCAAATTGAGATGATTAAAATCAGACTAATTTTAATTCACTTTGAAAATCATGTCATACATACAACTAAATTAGTTTATCTTTTAATATTCTATTCTTTTATTCAAGATATGTATATACTGACTTACTTTGGCTAACTTTGAAACACAAAATAAAAAAAATAGAAATCCATTATTAAGATATGCACATTTCATTTCTCAAAAGTATTTAATTATCTAGAAATAATGCTATACACAGAAGTATCTTAGTTTAAGTCTACATGCATCACTGCTTTGCCCATTTTCATTGAGTTAAGCAAGGAATTCACTAAAATAAACCATTTATTTGGTCAAACAAGGAGTTAATTCAACTCTCCAGATTAGTTATTTGACCAAAATTGATTGCATAATTCAGTCACAATAATTATTCTAGATGTGCACAGACACTGAGAATTGCAAAACTAAGTGTCTGTCATTTAAGCTTTCTGTAAATGGGTCTGTCCCAAGGAAATCCGTACAAATAGATAAAACGTCTAGTGCCCTCTTGCTTGTCTTGTTTTTCTCCCATGGCCAAATGTCTAAGTTCCATTTTTAACATACATTTTGTGTCAACTCATTCCTTTTAAACTAAATTTGCTTATTACTAGATTATCAGTTGCGAATAACTTATGAAATGCATCCTTTTAGTTGGATTCTCAAAGGGAATCAAAGATGAGACTTTCACAACTTAAAGGAACAAATTTTTAATAGTATTAATGATAAATGGTGGTACTAGCATTTGGTGTAAAGGGTCGCACTCAGGATCCTATTAAACAATATCATCTAGGCAGCCAAATGCAAATTTAAAGCTGAACAAGGTTAAAATAGTTATTTTGAATGAGATAATTTCAAGTGTATTCCACAGCTTACAGTGAGGTAGTTTAAAGTGACAACTTGTGGTTGCTTCAATTCAATAAACTTTAGCAGCTTTCTATTATCTATTAAAACATATTCCAGTGACTCCCTATTTCCTCCAGGTTCAAATATAAAGTCTCTTCAGGTTGGCTTTTAAAGGCTCCAAAACCTTGTCCCTACTTACCTTTACAGTCTTCTCATACCTTCCTCCCATCCCTGTAAACTTCCACCCAGTTACACTAACCTTCTCTACCTCATCTGTCTACATTGGACAATTTTACTGGCTGTCCTCCATGCTGAGAAATCTCTCGCAATTCCTCTTGGCTTCCTTCAGTTAAAAATTTGAATTTTATATGAAGACCTTTCAGGTCCCCTTTAATGATAGTGCCTTCCAACTGTAATTATCTCTAATGTGTCTTGTGCATATCTTATTCATACAGAGTTGTTCATGTGCTGTCTCCCCCAACTGCAATCTTTGATAGCAGGAATTGTTTTGTTTTTTTTTTTGTCTTTCTTTCCATGCCTGACATGTATTAAATGGTTGACATACACTAGATGCTCAATAAATTCTTGTTGACTTGATTGATGATGATAAATTTCATACCAAGTGCTTAATGTAATGGAAATGTATTTGGTTAGCTTTGTTGAGTTAAATTTTTCAAAATTCTATTGGGTTTTGATAGATACATGACTATTTGAAATCCTGAAAATTAGGCATTGAATTTATTATAACTCTAGTACATTTTGAGAAATACCATAGAATGATACTACTGCTGCTGCTGCTGCTGCTAGCACCACCACCACTACATTACATTTATATAGTACTTAAAGGTTTGAAAAATGATTTGCACATAGAGACCAGCATGCGGAGATGTGACTTGTGTTAGAAAGAGTAAGTTTCATTTCTTGTTTATTGGCATATAATAACTGTGTAACAATGTTGCTTCTTTTCTCCAAGAAAGTGACAATTTTCTCAGAGTAGCTGCTTCAGTAGTGAATAAAATTAGACAAGTTGTTGATCTGCATAGACAAAAGAAGTCTGCACATCAACAGAGATGAAATCAGTATTGATTTTAGCACACTTTATGTAAGAAGGGGGCCAAGTTTCAAGGGATTTAAAAAAAATAAATATGAAATTTATTTTGACGGACAGGAGTATATTAACAATTTAAGGAATATTTGATAAAACTATATCAGACCGTGTTTTTCAATTGAAATTCTCAGGAAAGATACAAGGTGAAAAATTTTAATAATGTAAAACTAAGTGATAATTGTGATACTTGTATTTTCAAAGGATTATGACATATTAGGGTTCCCCATTGTATTCTTGTTGAGATACCACATATTGCTATGGGGTGGGGCAGGGGGTCATCCTGAATTTCGTGAGGCTATCATAGTCAGTGCAAGCTCTGGCAAGGGCCTAACTTCATTTTCAAATATATGACTGACTAATGATGGTTTTGCTTTTGCCAGGGCCAGCCTCACTACAGCGTGAAAAGTGCATGATGAGAACAGTGGTCACAAGGAAAAGAATCTTCTTCAGTTACACATGATCAGTAATGAACACTGAACCAATGCCCTCATCAGGGGCCTGTGGGGTTATCTTCCCAGGAGTCAGGACTAAAACTAATAGCAGGAATTGCAGAGGCTGAGAAATCTCAAATGTGGCAAGACAGAAAAAGGTGCCAATAGGGGCTTGGACTGGTTGCATCAGTTATATCAGTCATTAAACAGATGATAAGAGTGTCCTATGTGTCATGTACTTGGAAGGGATTACATAGGACGCTTGGTGCTTAATTGTTTTCTCAACTTTTTTGGACACCTATGCAGTGTGGTGAACAGAGAGCAGGGCCTACAGCCAGGAATACCTGAGTTCAAATCTAACCCCAGATGCTTGCTAGCTGTGTGACCTTGGGCAAATCACTTACCCCTGTTTGCCTCAGTTTCCTCATCTGGAAAATTACTGGAGAAGGAAATGGCAAACTGCTTCAGTATCTTTGCCAAGAAAACCCAAAATCGTGTCACAAAGAGTTGGACACAACTGAAATGATTGAACAGGAATAACTTATTTCAAATGAGGTTTTGAAAAAAGTCTAGAGATGGGGTGTTCTATCTACTGTACCATTTAGCTGCCTTGAAAGAGGTACAACTTCAATTTGTCTGCCCTTATCAGTAGAGGTAGAGGGCATAGCAAAAAAGAGAGATAGGTGACTAAAGGTGGAAGAAAACTCTAGGACATCATTACTGTAATGACTAACATTAAAATAGATATAAAGGTCTATATGAAGCAGAGAGAGAGATCAGTAAAAGAGATGTCAATTATGCTACTTTGAATAGTCTTTTCAAGTGGTGTGACACATATATAATGGAGCATAGTCCCCTGTTTTAGGAAAAACTCATTTAGACTTGGAAAATCCCTTATTCCTTATCACTACTAAAATACATGTAATATTAATTTGGATGTGAATGTGAAGTTAACTTTGAAAAAAAACCATGAGCTACACAGCATAAAATAAAATGAAATTATTGCTTTATAAAACTTTAACTGAACCAATTGAATTGTATTTGAATTAGGAACTGGGCAAGGATGGCCCTGTAACCTGAAAATTACTAAGCAGTTGTATAACAAATCAAATAGCTAGAATATATAGTTAGGGTTTCATGATCTCAGTGCTTTACCTTCCCATTCTTAGTACACCGTATGTGTTATTTCAGTAAATTTATTGCTGATGTTTCTGCAGAAACAACCCTTGTATATTGCATTCTCAGTTTTTGAGATCAGGGATATGCAGGGACCTGTGATTTCATTGGGAAAGGAGATTCTCAGATGAGGAAACTCCCTCCACCAGTTCAGGCTCTCATCAACTCTGTAACTTAGATTCTTAGTGAGTTGCATAGAACACTGAGAAAATCAATAACTTTACTAGTGTTCACACAGTAAATATTTTCAAAACTAAATTTGAACCATATGAAGAAAAATGAAAAAAATGAGAAACCAAGGAAACCATTAAAATGTGAAAACCAAGAGATACATGAGGAAGGAAGGGCATGGTGTCTACTGACAAAAATGAATGATTATGGTAATAAAAAGTTCATGAAGTTCATCTATTGAACAATGAAGGCATTGAAATTTGTGCCCATTGATATGAATTCTTGAAGTCTATCAACTCAATAAACATTTGTAAAGCACCTACAATGTGCTTAGCACTACTGCTAGAGATGGTAGAGATACAAAAAGGAGCAAAAGACAGTAGTGATATAAAACAGTCAGCACATGATCTGCAATAGTTAATGAATGAAAACTGGACCGAAATGGGTAAACTGATTTTGGTAAGCATGAGAAATATTTTTACATAGTGAAAATTTAATCTTAAAAGTTGGAAGATTTTACAAAACATAATAACGGAACATGGTACATGCAAATACAGTGGAATTTCATGCTAAAATAATTCCTTAGTCCACAGATATTCAGGTCAAATCATATTTTCTGAAATAAAATTTGAACTATAAAGCCTGATTTATTTAAATGTTTAATCCTGACTATTAGGTCCTATCAGTCATTAAGCATTTATTAAATATTTACAGGGGTGTTAGCAAATGTAGCAGAATATGAGGATATAAAAGAAAGTCACTATCCATCTTTCTCTATCTAGTAAGGTTTGGAGTCAGAGGACCTGGGTTTGAATGCCAGCTCTGCTACTTTTTCCCTTTGTGATTCTTAAGCAAAGCTGCATAATCTCTTTGGGCCTTGTTTTCCTGATCTTTGAAATGTGGCGATTGAATGACCTCCAATACCCTTCTATATATCTATTTCTAAAGGCAACTAATGGCTCAGTTGAGAGAGTAATGGGCCTATAGTCAGGAAGATCTGAATTTAAATCTAGCCTCAGATAGTTCCTAGCTGTGTAACCCTGAGCAGGTAACTTAACCTCTGCTTACCTGACAAAATGAATCCACTAGATCTACTGGAGAAGCAAATGGCAAAGCGCTCTAGTATGTTTGCCAAGAAAATTCCAAATGGCATTACAAAAGGTCAGACACAACTGAACAACAAAATACCTATAATCTCATGAATTAATTTTATTGCAACACACTTCAAAGTTTACAAAGTGCTTTAAAAACAATTTATCATTTGAGCTTCAAAATAATCTCGAGATAGATTGTACAGGTATTATAATACTCATTTTACAAATGACTAATCCAAGTTAAATAATTTGTCCATAGTCACATCACTTCTAAATGTCAGAAGTAAGTTTAGAACCCAGGTCTTCTGGACTCTCTAGCACTTAGTGAGACAGTGTGGGGCAACAAAAATAATGAGCAATTTTCCCATTGAATATGCATTCATGGGATCTCAGTTTGCAGCTCTGCCACTTACTGTATGACCTTGGTCAAGTGACTTATCCTCACTTAGGCTCAGTTTCCTCATTTATAAAGGTAGGGGTTTGAATTCTGAGGCCCTTTAGAGCTGGAGATATCTGAGTCTTTAACACACACACACACACGCACACACGCACCAAAAAAAAAAAACCCAACAAATAAAAATTGTCTCTGCTATTCTACTATTTTCCTAGTTTAGAGGGTCCCTATCATGCTTAGACAGTTATGAGTTTTCATAACACAAAGACAATGTGTGATATTAGGGGGAAGAACACAAGATTAGTGAGATGACATGAGTTCAAATCCTAAAGGTGACATACCAGTTATAAGACTACAACTAGGTCACTTTGAGATTCCGAACATATTTCTACATCTGAAAAATGAAGGAGATTGGACTAGATTATCAGCAATGTCCCTTCTAACTCTTAGTCTATGATTCTATGCCTCTATAAAGGAAAGAAATAAAACAGCCTGGGGGAAGGTATTGTAATTTTTCATAGGTAATGTCTATACAATACTAACACAAGTTCTGAATTGAGTAAAAAATAAACCTTCAATTAAAGAAGTTTCTTATTCTCGTGGTAACAAAATAAGGAACTGATTTCCTGAGTTTTACTTTTCAATAATTAATTTTAATGGTCAATAATACAAGTAGAGAAATAGATTATCCAAAATTTTTTGACATATTTGTTATAGAACTCCATTATGCCACACAACTAATACTTGGTTTTTAATAGATTTTTTTAAAATTGGAATTCAGTTTTGAACTAATATCTTACAATTCACGTTTTTTGTATGCTCAGGGAAGGTGTTTAGGTATAGACTATTCTCTTTCTTGATGATAATATATGAAAAATACAAGTCAATAGGTACTGACTTCTTTGTTGAAAAGACTATCCATACTGATACTCTCTGAAACTCCCAAATCAATCTGTATATTGTAACAGATATTCTGAATCCTTTTGCTATTCATTTTTGCAAATCTCTCCTTCGCAAGTATAACCCTGAATTTCAAAAGTACAAAGAGCTGTTTCTTGGCAACCAAACTCATTTAGGGCAGATGTGCTTAACCATCTAAGAAAGAAAAAAAAAATATTCATTTTCTGGTAGATGAATAACAACCTCAGTAGCCAATCAAGATTTTTTCATTTACATACGTTGCTGACAGTGATTGTTATTGACCTCTTGGGAAGTAAACAATGGGATTTAGCAATTCTGTCAATCTCCAGCTTTTGTTTTTTTCAGAGAAAAGTATGTTTCATACACCATTTGAGTAAATGAGAAAATGGAGTTTTTGACCATTTTTGTGTTTTATTTCAAACTTTGAGAATGTATGAATTGATAAACATTGTTCTGTACTACCACCACTAAAGGATAGTAAATGAAGAATTGAGAAAAATTGTGTTGAATGTGATCAGAGATGGCCCAATTTCAGGATACAGAGAAGCGTCAAAGAAGGAGAATCAGGCACTTGGTAATAACACCATAAAATGCTTAGGACAACTTTACTATTATTATGATCTAGATTCTGATATTCTGTGGATAGGATCATATGCCATTAAAAAACAAATAGACCAAAAGCCAGGAAAATTCTTAGTTTATCAAGTAGATTTGGTGGCCTTTCTTCCAACAGTGATGTTATAAAAAGGTCTGAGAAAGTTATTGGTGTCAGACTCAACAAGTAAGACTTTACTTGATTAATAGGAAATCTTAATCAAGTCATGATGCATTCTTTGTTTAAGAAAAAAATATATATATGAAAAATATTTAAGAAAAAAGATATCCACAACTGATAAATAGTCAAAGGATATGAATAGGCAGTTTTCAGAGGAAGATATTCAAGCTATAGTCATATGAAAAAAATGCTCTAAATCACTATTGATGAGATGCAAATCAAAATAACTCTGAGGTACCACATCACATCTATCAGATTGGCTAATATGATAAAACAGGAAGATGATAAATGCTGGAGAAGATGTGGGAGAGTTGTAACGCTATTTCATTGTTGGTGGCACTCTGAGCTAATCCAACCATTCTGGAGAGCAATTTGGAACTATGCCCAAACAGCTATAAAAATGTGCATACCCTTTGACCAAGCAATATTTCTTATAGGTGATCCCAAAGAAATCATAAAAATGGGAAAGGGCCCCACGTGTACAAAAATATTATAGTAGCCTTCTTTGTGATGGTCAAGAACTGCAAATTGAGGGGATGCCCATCAATTGGGGAATGGCTGAAGAAGTTGTAGTATATGAATGTAATGGAATACTATTGTGCTATAAGAAATGATGAACAGGAAGATTTCAGAGAGGCTTAGAGAGACATATGCATTGATGCTGAGTGAAAGGGGCAGAACCAGGAGAACACTGTACATAGTAACAACTACAGTGTGCCAGGAATTTTTCTGGTAGAGTTAGCCCTTCACAGCAATGCAAGGACCTAAAACATTCCGAAAGGACTCGAGGCAAAATGCTACCCACATCCAGAGAAAGAACTATGGAATTGAAATGTAGAACGAAGCAGAATTATTTTCTCTTGTGTTATGTTTTGGGTTTTTTTGGTTTTTCTCATTCATTTTAATTCTTCTATACAACATGACTAATGTGAAAATGTGTTTAATAAGAATGTATGTGTAGAATCCATATAAAATTGTATGGTATCTTGGGAAGGGAGAGGAAATGGAGGGAGAGAAAATCTAAGACTTACGGAAGTAATTGTAGAAAACTGAAAATAACAAAAAAGTAAGATTAATATTTGGTGTGATGTCAAAAGAGCTCTGAATTTAAAGTTAAGAGATCTGACAGTGATTGGTGTGAAATCCTGGGCGAGTCACTGAACTCTCTGAGACTGTTTCTGCAGCTATAGAATGGAGACATTAATAGTTATATTCTTGTCATAAGGTTGTTTGAGGTATCCTCTTTTTACACACAGAAGTACCAGATAAGAGTGTGTTGTGGTTTTTATTATGCCACCCTCTAAAATGTAAACTTTATATAAAGCTTTGTTTTCTCTGGGTATTTTGATTACTTATTTTGCAATCAAATTGCAATTCTTTAACTTGATTTTTCACCTTTTTTAACTTTAAAATATTCATTAACCCAAATAATAAATAGGTCTAAAGTAAGAATGTTCAGAAATAAAATGTACAGAATTGAAACTATGCTAGCATTATCAAATGTTAAGTCTAGTAGAGATTGTCAAAATTAACCAGTTTAACACTTTCACTTCACTGATGAATAAGAACATGTTTTTCAGTAATATGGATATTTTTCCATCTAAAAAGAAACATCTATTAATTACACAAACATTTAATTTGACAGTGAAAGTTTTAATTGGTATAAAATCTTATCATTTCAATCAATTAGGTATGAAATATATAAGTTGAGAGGGTAAGATGAATCACATACAAGCATTTATTAGGTACCTATTATGTGCCATGTAATTTACTAAGTATGAAAAATATATAGATAAAAATAAAATAATCTCTTTCTTCCAAGACATTACATTCTAACAGAAAACAATGTGTATACATTTAAATTCACATAAAATATATACAAAGCAAATGGGAGTTAGTTTTAGAGAGGAGGCATTAATAGCTGAGGAACAGAAGAGATCAGAAAAGGCTTTTTGGTAGGGGGCTGCATTTTAATTGGCCCTTGAAGGAATCTAAAAATTCTAAAACTGCAGGTCCAAAAGTAGAAGGAGTGACCTCATGAGGTAGTGAATAGACTCTTTCTCATTGAAAGTCTTCAAGATGATGCTGTTTGATAATTAGGTATGTTATATAGGGTGATTCTTGGACTGGTTGGCTGCTGATGTTCCTTTCAGTTTTCAAATTTTGTGATTCTATATGACTAAATATGAAAGGAAAGTGCATTACAGGAATAAAGAGGAAAGAAAAGGACATATTCAATTACTAAAGTGATCTGAGCAGGAAGATAGAAGAAAAATTTACCCAAGCCACCAGAATGATAGCAATTTATATAGCTCTTAAAGGGATAAAGTTAAGATGGGATAATTTGTCTTGCCGGAAGGCAAAATAAAAAATCATGAATCAAGAAGCAAGGTAGTTGGGAACTATACAATCAGTGAAGGATAGCTTGGAATCTTTAAGTACTTGGAGGCAATAGCAGAGATTGTGAAGGAGAAATAAAGAACATTGAGTAGACAATGGACTGAATTTGCCCAGAGCAATACAGCCAACTCAAAAAGTAAAGAACTAAAATAAGTGTCATCCATAGTAGTAGAACATGTTCATCATTCACCCTTGATACAGTATTGAATTTGTATCTGATTATCCTCATTTGGCCTGAAAATTAAGCAGATATTTAAATGTAATACCAGTTCTGATGCCCTCAATGTAAATGGAAAATTAGTATGTTTCTTCCAGGTCTCCCTTTAGAATGAAAATGCAGTAGTTCTTCCTTATTAAAAAAAAAAAACACACAAATTAGCACAACTTAGGAGAAATGATAAAAATTCTGTTTATGATTCCTCATGACTCAGTTATAAAATGTTGTTTTCTACAATCTCTAACATCCTATTGATGTCACTGTAAGTTTGCCTCTAATTCAGATAGGAGAGACACCATCTGTCAGAGAAAAAGTGTAGACCTTAGAAAGGTAGTTGTTTATACCATGCTGCAGTTATAAGAGAAAACAAAAGAAATATAGTGACTTTTGTAATAGAAATATAAGACAATAGAATCAGTTACTTTGGTGAATCAATGTAAAAAGAACAAAAGCATTTTATATTATTTCATGCAAAAAAAGCGCAAAGAATCATGATTCAGAGGCTCTCATTAAGTCACACATTTTGCTATAAAACAGGGTTCTGGGCAACCCATCTTTCTATAAGTGGATGTTTTATGGGAAAGCAAAACTTTATGAAAGCTTACAGATCTTTGATAACTTTCTATAATGATTCCTTATTGAATGAGCCCCATCACAGTCCCTTAATCCATTTCTGAAAGGATTACTTAGGGTACTTCTTCCCAAATTAGGAACTTTCCCAATAAAGATACTAACGTATAATTTGTTTCCATTAAACACAGACTGTACATACCATCAATGCCTGTTTAGACTCAAAGCTTCCTGAGATTTGGAGTCCCAAGAGATCAACGAGAAAGCCCTAGAAGTTATAAGTAATATTTATAACATAGAACAATTTAACAAAGGATAACTGAAAAAGGCAATCAGAAGCCTGTATAGTAGTCACATTGATGTGAAGCAGAAGAAACTTTTATTGGATGGATTTGTGAGACTCTTTTTTAATTGAGTAAGTAAGGCAATCGAATCAAGTCAATCAAGTTCCTAAGGGACTCCCAATATGTGGCATCCACTCTAGTACTTTAAAGAGATGTACAGAAATGAAAACCTTATTTGGACCACATTTCCCCTGCCAAGACCAGTATCTCTGTCACTCAGCATTGTCAGAGTTTATTGCCGTCATGAAGTTGGAACTGGTCTTTAGAACTGCATCTTCCAGTATATAATTAGAGTCAATATGAACATATGGCTTAATTTATGGAATCTTTACTTGCAGGTAATATTTTAGGAACATACACATGTTGTTACTACAAGATTTCTGTAGAAAAGTCACTTTTAGAATTTTGTTTATTGTTCAGTTATTTCAGTCATATCCAATTCTTCATTATATCATTTTGGGATTTCTTGGTAAAGATACTTGAGTGGTTTGTCATTTCCTTCTTCAGTTTATTTTACAGATGAGAAAACTGAGGCAAATTGGATTATATAGCTAGTAAGTATCTGAGACTAAATTTGAACTCAAGTCTTCTTGACTCCAGGCCTTGTGCTCTAACAACTGCATCACCTAACTGCCCTATCTATAAACATATTGAAGCTTAATCTTTAAAAAGAAGAATATTTAGAACATGAGAATGAATATTGAACAAGGGCTATCTTAAAAACTCAGGGTGGTATATATGAAAAATTGTTTTCAAAAAGTAGAGAAATGTTAAGGTCAAGTCATTTGTAGGGAGTAGTCTTTTTAGAAAGTGGCACAAATTGTTTTAAACTGCTGATTTCTTCTGGCACTACTTAAAGTTTTTTCTTTAGGGGAGATATTTTCTCAATTTTCAGCTTGCTAATCTACCAGAGCATTTTGAAATATAAATTTGAGAAAGTCATATTTTTATTTCTTCCATATGACTGTGTGTGTTACGTGTACTTCATATGGTGACTAATGATAAAAATAATTGCTGAAGTTTGCTACCAATATGGTAGCATCCGAATTTTGACCATTAGTGCACCCTTCATGGACCATTTCTATTTTGTGATTGTTTGAGAAATGTTTATTTGACAGCCTGTGATCAACAGTGTTTCTGTTTGTGAAAAGTAAAAAATATACTTCCAGTATTCTCTTGTATTCTTTCTCAAACTAATCATCACAATGTTTCTATTCATTTGCTTTCTTATCCTGATTTCAGAGTAAACATGGCCCAGAGTTTATCTCTGCAGTAACCTTCCCTTGTGATTGGCTTTCCCATGCCAAATGAATGAGGAAGGGATTTTTGCTCCTCTTGCCTCCATCCCTCACAACAATTCTAAAATATACTCATTCACAGCTCCTAAAGTCCACTTGCACCTACTTTCCTGCTGAGCAGCTAATATGATGGAAGTAGATGTCATTTCTACATTGAGTCGATTTTCTCTGGCAAAAGACATAATGGATCAAAATGGACAAATTGAAGTTAAATGTACACAAGATGAGAATAATACTTTCCATAGCCCACAATAGTGTTAGTGGATCACAAACTGTTCTAGAGTATTGGTTTACCTTCCTCTTCCCCCCTTTCCCTTAGGTATGTATTTCTGTTCAGTAACTATGATGCTAGGTATCATAGATATAATAGATATCCTTAAAACTGAAGAAAATAACCTCCTAGGACTGTAAATACAAAGCAAAAAGGACCATAGAGGTTATTTAGTTCATTTTATGGATGAGGAAACTGAGGTCCAGAGACATTCAATAGCTTGCCCCAAATCACACAAGAGACATAGCCACAGTTTGAATCCAGTTTCACCACAAACAAATTTATTCATAAGAATTCTTAAATATAATTTGAATTTTGTAAAAATCCAAACTAAGATAGTAGTCATTTCTTAATTAGCCAAGGGCATCTGAAAGGTCTTAGTGCAGTTTTAATGCATTAAACATTTAAATTGAATTAAGATTTTTGGAACAATCTGAATAGGGTACCATAAGATTCTAGACCTTTTAAGTTATTGCTATCATGGGAGCAAAACTATATGGATACTCATTTTTTGTGAAAAAATGTTATTCCATTATTAATGGTAGACAAAGACTTAAAAAAATATTTTAAAATTTGAACATGTAATTTAGAGCTATTCTCTCCTTCCTGGCACATTTAATTTAGGGTAAGGCCAAGAAGGTTCACTTGAAACTCCAACCTGCCCCACCCACCCACCCAACCCTTCACCCTCCACTAATATTATATCCACACTTCAACATTCTCAAAATGTTAAACACAATTACGAGTCTGTAGTCTCTCGGCAGAGAAAATTTGCCTCTCAGTCATATAGCTATTGCCATTTGGAGAGAGCTCCCAGGCTACATATCTCTTTATTTCCTATCTGGCTACCCTTCTTTGGACTAGACTCCATCAAGATCATGTCTCCTAGGAACATCATTATCAGAAAGCATCATCGTTGAGATTGCCTCAGCCTTGTACTCATATCTCAGTGGTGCCCTAAGTACCTTATGCCCCTCTGATTGGAGCAAAGAACTCCTTCCAGAGCCTCTATGCAAAATGGAATCCTGGGCCAGGCATCTCTTTACTTTTCTACCTGGCTATTGTCTTTTATACTGGATTCCATCATGTTCATGCCCATCTACTCCCTGTTCTGCTTTTCTTTTTTTGTGCTGTCTTCCTCCCTTAGTCTGTGAACTTCTTAAGGGCAGTGACTATCTTTGTTTTGGATTTATATCCAGCCCTCCCTCACTCAAAAAAAAGTCCAGTGCAAGTCATGTTATCACTTCTCTGATGCCATGGTCTTCCCTAGGAAACAAAGGACGAACACAATATCCCCCTTAAGTTAGCACAGTTTCTGGAACCCAATAGGCACTTACTGAAGGTTATTGACTGATTATATCATTACTTTCACAAAATCTCATTTTTAAATATAAATTTAAAAAGCTGAGAAAAACTGAAAGGTGAATCTGGAAAAGGCCCAATATCAAAGGGAAGGAGATTTTAAAGATATACCTTTATATAATTGTTATTTCTGATTAAAAAAATTACCCCAGAGTTCTGCTCCTCTACTGCATGACCAACATACCTTAAAAACACTTTTGTTTTTTTTACTAATTATTAAAGGAAAAGTGACCACGGTATAAGAAAAATGAGTTCTTCCATTTTTTTGCCTCTAGTGTATTTTATTAACTTCTTCATTAGAAATAGATCAATCATAAGCTCATAGATTTTAGATATTATAGATCTTTGATTTTCTGCTTTGTCCAAACCCCTATGAAACAAGAAGTGCTACTTTAATTTACCTGAACATGGAGTAACTCATCACAAAGTATAGAACTCAAGCCTAAGAAAGAGTGTGACCAGCTATAGATCTCCAAGAATATGTATGCTTAATGTGAAAACAGTGTGCTGGTCTACAACCAAATTCATTAAAAATCACTTATATCCCTCATCATAAGTTTAATAAGCAAAAGTTCAAGTATCTAAAAAGTCATGCAGGGTGCTATGTGTTCTATGACTTTATTTGGAAACTTAAAATTTGTTTCTTACTTTTGGCTACAGTGCAGTAGAGAACGCTACAAACAAGAGTCTAGCTTATCTTCTGAAAGAGGATGCACATTTGATTTTCAGTAGGCATGGGGCCCAGTGCCAACACCACAAAGAAGTTTTAAAAAGTTTCTATTCTCTCTCGACTTATCTCCTTCCTTGAGCTTCAGGCAATATATTACTCACTGGTGACAGGCAGACACAACCATGACAGTCAACAGAGTAGTAATAAAACAGTCTTATCATAGCAACTCAGTCTTCCACTTAATGGCATTTAGAATGAATGATTTTTAATTACTCCTCTGGTACTCACAGACATATCAAGTGCAATATAGACATTTCATTTGGGATGTTTCACAGTCAATACATGACACCATTCAAACAAATGAACATATAGTCAAAGAGAAAGAAGCAATCCATAATGGGAATCCTACTGTACCTGGTGAATGAGGTGGAGGGGAACACATCAGAACAACCCCCTGGCCTTCCCTCACAGAGACTGCACTTCTTGTCCGGCCACTAAAATTTCCCAGATCTGTCAACACAACACAGTATTTAGATGTATGATAGGAAGGAGCTGAAATTTTTATTACTATTATAACTTATATTTCAACCCCCACCTCATTATTACGCTGAAAATGCCTTTTTGATTTGTTAATCAGTGATAGAAAGCTCCTATAAATAAATCTATACCATTTTATTTTAACTACAAAGATTTTTAGGTTACATCCAGTTATTTATTACTTCTTACAGCGAACACATATGTTGTCAGTGGGGAGATATTAAGCAATACAACATTTATAACAGACATTTAATAGCTCTTTTATTTCTTTATACCATTTCCTGTTTATTGATTTTTCCTCCACCAATAAAAGCCATCCATGCATAGTGAGAAGAGAAATAAAGGTGGTGAGGGTTGTCTACTGTCTAACCTGCTGCCTGTGGAGACTCATTATATGTGTCACCATAGGAATACAGGATATAGCAAGTGCACAGTTGGAATTTACCAAATTATAGAGACCTGGGTGATCTCACTTAATATGAAGAGGATATGAAGTGTTCTTTTCTTCTAAATGTAAGTCAGGAGGTCATGTTGTTTCTATTGCATGGAAGTTTAAGAATGGAATGAATTATTTAATGGTACCCATTCATTTTTGATGCAGGTCTATAGTTTTGGCAGTATTCCTGCAACAGGAAAATCCACTAACATTTAGAAGAGATTACAACATGGGAGATCAATTCCCTATACTTCAAATAAATTGCACTTACCCAATTAGAATGGATACTTGTTTTTAAAAAATTTGAGAGAAAAAATATAAAATTAAGTGAAATAAAAATCATTTAGATTGTCATATCTCCTATGCAGAGTGTCCTTAATGCTTCCTCCTTTCCTTTTTCTCAGTCTAAACATCAATGGTAGGCATTTCATGAAAGAAGAGGCAGAAAAAGAAGAGTGGAAGTATGTTTGGGGAATATATTGGCCACAAGTTTATCTTTTATACTTGATATCACCAAATCTCAAAAGAAAGTGTGGTGTGTTTAGACAGGGGTCCTTAACACCAAATGCTGAAGGCCAGAGAGCCTGGCCCTTTGCTCTTGAAACATTGCTTGAATGAATTCCAAAGCTTTTTACTGAAAAATCTCTTATCTTAGATCTTTTGGCATTTCTGCACTGATCTGCTTTAACAACATAATAGAACAAACTAGGTCCCCCATCCCCCAAAAGCAAATTCAAACTGAAAGGAGTTCCTTTTTAACTGCAAAGCTGACAGGGTCAGCACTGAATAGGCTCTGTGATGTGATTTGAAGACCTAGCTGCCCCAAATATCTTCCCTACAAGCTAGCCGTTAGACTTGCTCCTTCAGGGCAAAGTATTGTGTTTCCAGAAGCTACTTTTTAAACTAGTAATAGGTAGGGCAACCAATTAACTCATTGGTTCCCATTAACACATTGCAACCCATCAATACCCAAACAGAAATTAATATGTTTTTCAGATTAGCCAGGGCAGGCAAAAAGTAGAGCAGTCATTTTTGTTTCTAACCACACTCTGTACCTTTCCTACTCTTAATGAACAATTAGTGTAGGTCCTGCATCGTTGGTCACTTAAGCTGATTAGAAACTTTTGCAATATTACAAGTAATTCTAGAAATCTAGGTCATGTTTTGAAATCTGCTACCCAAATTTCAAATTAAATCAATAAGAACAGATTAAACTACTGAGCTGTACTTTGAACTAGCCACTGTTCTAATTCAGTTGATATTAATTATTACTATCAAATAAACATGGCTTTATGGCACATCAAATGAGTCAGGAAATATAAGAGATATTTCAAAATAAATCGCCTTTAAATTTTCTTTAATGAAGGCTCTGGACTGCTACGGAGATATGTATGTATTGTTACAGTTTGAGTTTAATGGAACTTACACAAGTAGCTATTTAAAAATGTATATATAATGTATATATGTGCACATATATATGCATGTATGTATTCTGTTGCATTTGAGAAGTGCTAGTCTGATAAGAGCTCTCTATTTACCAATGGGAAAAAAAGACAAGAATCGGCACTTCTGCCATTTAAAGACTATATACTCTCTGAGGCCAATTTTATTTTATTCTTATTGAAAGAAGGCAAGAAGGGAAAAATATAGTAATCCCAATATTCATAGCAAATCTATGTAAAAGTGCTTCAGGGTTTAGAAAGCTCTTTACAGACATCTCATTTTGTGGTTAAAACAATCACGTAACAGAGGTACTATTGATATTATTATCCCTATTTTGTAGATGAGGAAACTGAAGTTTAGTGAGATTATCGGCTAATCACCCAGCTAGTGTCACATAGAACTTGGTTCTCCCTGACTCTGAAAATAAACACTCTTTTAATTATACTTTGCTCACTCACTCACTCAAATACTGTTGTAATTTATTTTTAAAAAACACAGACATCTTATTTCTGTACACCTTCATCTACAGTAAAGACTAATCATCACCTAGATTCTTCTCTCAAGGAGCTTATGCTATAAATGAAAAGGTCATATGCAAACAACTGTGATATAAAGGAGAACAATAAATTTAAAGGAGACATCTAAAAATAGTCCTATCGCAATCATGAAGAAAAAAGATCACTTTTAATAGAAAGAGTGTGAATGAAGTATCAGTTCAGGTCTTGTCCTAAGCTGAGTCTTAAAGATGAAGATGGGGTTATAAGTCTCTCTCTGTCTCTGGCTCTGGCTCTGTCTCTGTCTCTCTCTCTCTCTCTGTCTCTCTCTATTTCTGTCTTTCTGTCTCTGTACACACACACACAAACACACACACACACACAAGTAGGATGTGATGTGAGAAAGACTAGATTCAAGAACAAATAGTGGATAAGCATGGCGGAGGTGGGGAGGACAAAAGTTGGAAGATGAATGGGAGAAGTGTATTTTCAAGCTGTGATTGCAGAGAATACTGAATTCCAGCACAACTTCCTATTAATCTTATTGGCTTATTTTAAGCCTAGGGTTAATACGATGGTGTCTCAGGTTCTCTACTATGATGTTTTATGGTAAAAAGTTAGGAGCATAATCACTGTCATTCCAAGACCCAGTTAGGAAAAAAAATCTAAAATTTAGGAAGAGGTTTGGCTCTCTGCCTTAAATTGTATTTGAACTTATTTCTAGTTAAACTCTGATCTCTATGTAGTTGAAGCAAAACATAGGTTACTGGAAATATTTGGGTAAGTGAGCAATAGAGTATGTTGCAATGTTTGTTAATAGATAGTAGAAGAGGAATTTCAAGAAAATGCCGACCTTTTTTGAAACTTCTAAGCATCCAGATGGTGTAGTTTATGGTGAATTAATTATACCCAGAGTTAGGAAAAAACTGAGTTTGAATCTTGTCTGAAATACTTACTAGATGTATGATCCTATGCAAGTCACTTAACTGTCACCCTCAGTTTCTTCATTTGTAAAGTGGGGATTATAATAGAACTCAATTCACAAGGTTATTGTGAGGACAAATGAACCTGTAAGTGTAAAAGTCTTATTTAAATGTCAATTATTAGTTTCAAGTGAAGGGGAGGTCCTAAGCTATGACCGTCCTAATGGATTAGCTCACACCAGAATTGGAGAAGCTACAGGACAAAATTTCACTGTAGATATTGAAGTATCTAAGAGTGAGAGTAGGGGAAGAATGAAAAGGTTGTCATGCAGAAGTATGTGCCTGGCAGAGTTTAAATCTCACTAATTTACGTTAGATCCAATCAGCAGAGCCTTATCTTTCCTTCTTTGAAGCATTCTGCTTCTTGGGAGTGAGCCTTTTTAGAGAGGAAAAAATATGACTCTTAGGTGAAATTGTGAGAAGCCTAGTGTATTGGACAAACAGTCACACTTGAAACCAGGGAGGTCTGAGTTAGTCTCACTTTTTAAAGCAGTAGTTTTATGATCCTAGATAAGTCACTTAACCTCAGTGCTACAGGCACGTTGTAAGTTCTGAAGATTCTTATCCCAACTCCCATTCCCACAGACAAATATTGAGTTGTAGAGGAAGGTTCCTTCTCTCCCTCAAGTTATAGAGGTACCCTTAAAGAATTAGGAACAGTCAGTTAACACACATCAAAGGGCCTACCAGGTACCAAGTGTGACTTTATTAATTTGATCCATCATCCTATTTTTCATTTCTAAAACTCTAAGTAACAGAAAAGCCTTGGATTTCTTCATTAAGGATTTCCTAATCTACTGAAATCACTAGTCTAGCCCCATCTTTATGATGAGGTGGGTGGTTTGTGGCAGGAGCATAATATCTGTGTGAAGGTGCTCTGATTTAAAAGTTCATTATATTTATAGGGAGGATACAAGAATATATATGTATATATATATAATTTTTTATATATTCAAATATATATATAATTTAACATGAAATTTTTTAAAGTTCCTCAGTATAAAATACATTCTGTCTCCAAATGAATATATGATGTCTATTTCATATTTACCAGGGAATTTTAAAATCATCTTGCTCTACTGTTTTGTGATCTTGATATATTCACAAGGACTGGGAGCAGTTTATGATTCCTGAAATACACAAAAGCGAGAAGCCAAGTCTTAGATGTGGCAGCCAAGGAAAGACCGCTAGGACCAACTGCTACCAATTGTGGTAATACAACTGGACTCTTACAATTTCCTCTTTCAATTGTCTCCTGAACCTTTATTTTTCACAAAGAAATATCTCCTTAACTGCTTAAAAATAAATGGATGCTCAGCTGGGCATAGACTAAAAATGTAAAGAGAGACCTAAAATTGACTTTTCCTTTCTGGAGAGGGTGCTTTTGCTATCCCTGAGAATAAGTGTTGGATAAGTGGTCTACAGAGCAACACTCTAGGATGATTTATGGAAAAAAACACTGTGCTTTTCAGGAGCAAGTTGAGTGAAAGCATGGCTTGAGATTTTGTGCATTACTGAAAGCAAGAATCAAGGCTAAAATTTTTCACTGCAGAGGTACTTGTTTTCTATTAGAATTCCTCTATTCAAATAATAAGCTAGAAGAGGATGGGGTTGAAATAGTTCATGTGTTGCAACACACACATTAACACACACATCATTCATGCATCTGGATAGGTCAAAAGTCTTAAAATCCAAAGAAGTCTTGGATGTAATATCTTGAACACCATGAAACATGAAGTACCAAGAAGCAGTCAGTCAAGCCTAGGTTCAGCTGGTTTAAGGAGTCACTTTAAGTTCTGTAAACTTTATGTATAGTTTCAACTTCCTCTCTAAATTTTTTGCTATGAGGAAAAAAAGAGAATACTTTGCTATTATCCTTTGGTAGCGAAATGGTAAAACATAGGTGGCAAGGGAAAAGAAGAGAAGGTAAAAGGGATAAAGAAAATTCCCAAACTAAGCTGTTAGCTTCTAGAAGACAAGAAAGTTGTATCTATTAATTTGTGCAGTATTTATGTGTAAAAGAGTCTGGTAATAACACAAGCTGGTTATATTTCTCATGGTGTTAGTAAATAAAGGGAGTGTGATTGTATACCAAGTACTGAGATATAACCTCATAAATATGAATCTTTTTGAATTCAGATCTATGTACTTGTGATAGAAGTAGAAGTTACCTTTTCACAATTTTGGGGGGAAAACACCTAAAGTTTATTTAGCCCAACTTCTTCATTTTATCGTTAGCATAAAGGACTTTTCCAAGGTCACATTCCTCATTACTGGCACAATTAGAATGAGAAACTTATGCCTCTAAGAAAATAGTTCTTTTTCTAGGTTACTTTACTTCTTTTACCATTATATCTACAGAATCACAATAAAATTGTCATGCAACTAGGTTTTAGGATCTATGGAGGAACACTGACAAAAATTAAGAAGATGTAGAAAATTACAATAAAGGTCTTGGATAGTGTACATTATGGATTAGTGTGAGAAAGGTAATCTAGTTATCCACCACCATCACCACCCACAACAGTCTTCTAACTTTGCTTGGATACCCAGAAGCAAGTAGCATGTATTACAGGTTCATAGATTTAGAGCTAAGGGGACCTTAGAGGTTCAGTCAGATCCCATAACTCATTATGGGTAATGAGTTTAAGGTTAAGAAAAAGCAAGTGACTTGTTGAGCATTGAATAGCTAGAAGAGTGGGAGGGATGTGAACTCAGGCCTCTCTACTGTACCAGTTAGCTGCCTAAATTGGAGAATTTAAATGATTTTTAATAATGTCAGAGGTTAACAAGAATTTTCTGTTTGGAAATAGTGGTATGTGCCGAAGAATTATGTACAAAAGTTCATATATTATACATTGGTCATTTGGGTTGGACCGAAAGGACTTCATTGCTTCCATTCCTGCTGCTTTTTGGTGAATTTTGTATAATTTGAAAGTATTGTCAAGGTACCAAAAAATTAGCATGTCTAAAAATTTCATGTAATTTTCAAATTTCTCATAATTGCAATTTTTATTTTTAATAAGACGGAAAGATCCTGAACTGAGAGTGAGAAGATCTGAGTTCTGGTTGGGGATCTGCTACTTTGGGCAAGTCATTTAAATTCTCTGAGACTTAAAATTCTCAATCTATAAAACCAGATCATGATAATTTAAGTCATTCTCTTGAGATCTGGAAATTCTTAGAGTTGGATCTAGATCAGAGTAGTTTTTGTGGCAAAGAATTTCTCTCATATTAAAGACTTGACAGTTTTACTGATTTTTACTGATTTGTTACTGATGCTGACACAACATAATTCCATGAATTATATTCTTTTGATGTTCTGATTAACTGAACTTGACAAGTTGGATAAAGTTTCAGTTAAGTGAAAATTGATTTCACTTGGATTTGGTTGTTTTTTTTTAGCAAGCCTATAAAATTCTTACAAGCTGACATATTTCTTGAATGACATTACTTTTATTGTTATCTTAATGATCATTATTGATTACCAAAAATTGAGGTATTTTTAGTAATGGGGAAAAGTCTTATTCAAAAAAATCTAAATTATCTAGACAACATAATACACATTCATATATTACTTCTGAAATTGCAAAGAAATCGTAGCCAATTCCTATGCAGGCAGAACTAGGGATTACTTGCAAGAATGCTTCAGAATATGCTGCTTCCTGCATGGATGTGGAAAAATATTCACAAATTTCTGGCAGTTTCCAACAACCCAGGATTTTGTGAACTATCAGCATCCACAGACTACTTAATCAAGAATGGCAAATTGCCAGTGTGGAATATACTTGAAGGGGCATTTTAGCTCCATATAGTCTTAAGATGTGACAGAAGTCTTATATGACTGAATGTACCAGTGCAGGGGCAGAATGGTTTGGATTACATTCATTGTGATTACACTAATGTTAATCATTGTCCAATGGTTTGGACAATGGCATAGGCAAGATATTTGTTAAACTTGTAATTGGCATAAAAATGAGAGGGACAGACAGCTACTAACTTAGATAACAGAGTCAGGATCCAAAAAGTTTTCAAGAAACTAACCCTGGGCTTAGTGGACCGCAAATAATGTGAATCAGCCATGTGATCGAGCAGCCAGCCTGACACAGTTTTAAGCTGATTAATAGACAGCTGTGTGGCATAGTAAAGAACTGGTCTTGAAGCTAGGAAAACTTAGCTTCGATAACTGTCTCTTCTAGACCTCTATTTGCTATGTTCCTCTGGGAAACGTCATTAGATCTCAGTGCCAGAGGCCATAAGTTGTAAAGTATGTGCTGATTTGCCCCAGTAGATCCAATCCCTATTCCTACCCCTAAGAGAAGTATAATATCTATAGAAGTGGAGGTTACTCTGCCCTAGTCAGGTCATAGTCGGAATCTTGTAGTCAGGTCTGGGTACTATATTTTAGGAGAGAAAATGTCAAACTGGAATGAATACAGAAAACTATTTGGAAGTTTGAAAGGACCGGAAATCATGTGACAAGAGCCATTAAGTGAAAAAAGCTGGGGATGAGAAGACTCAAGGCGTGTGTGTGTGTGTGTCTGTGTGTGTGTCTGTGTGTGTGTGTGCTTATTATTCAAAGTCTTTCCAGTTAGTGGAACCTGACAGAATTTGTGCTTCCATCTTGCCCTGCCCACCCGACTGTTCGTTATCATTTCAAACTCAACATATCAAAACCTCAGTCTTTTGTATTGCCTATAAGGAAGACATTTGATCCTTCTACTTCATTTTTGAGATGTCAGTGATACCATAAATATACCTAGATCAGAGAATATTGAATTTTTGCATCACAGACCCCTTTGGAAGTCTAGAAAAATCTATGGACCCCTTCTCAGCATTGTCTCTATTCATAAAATCAAATACGTAGGATTATGATCAAAACAATGATATTGAAATACGCTTATTATTTTTTAAATGTTCATGTATTTTGGATTAAGAACCCCTGAGTCCTAGACTGACTGCAGAATGAGAGATGAATTGGAAGTAGAAGAGGAGACAAGTGCTAAACCATAATCTTACAATTAAAAATCTTGATTTGTCCTTCTTCCTCATTTCTCATATACAAGTGAGCAAATACTCTTATCATTTCCATTTTTGTAATATATCTTAAATCTGCTCCCATTTCCCTATCCCTTTTGTACTTTCAATTCATTCTCTCATTTTACAGCCAGTCTTTTATTCATCATATCACTTTTCTACTCAAATAACTTCATTTTCTCCCTATAGTCTATCAAGTAAATAGTTCAAGTCCTGTTTTCTCAAGATTTTCAAGGCCCTCTGCTATCTACAACCTTATTTCATTCATTGCAGTCTCATTTATTTACTCTGCCCTCAAGTCAAACAGAATGATTCCAGTCCCCAAACACAAATGGTGCATCCCATTTATGTACCTATTGTCATGCTTTTCATCTTCTGGATTTCTTCCTGTGGAGCCTATCTCACTGTGGTGTAATGGGAAGACTGATGGATTTAGAGTCAGAGGGCCTGGGGTTGAATGCCAGCTTTGATACCAACTGTGTGAATTCAAACAAGACACTTACCTGCTGTGGGCCTCACCTTTCTTAGTTATAATCTGAAGGGGTTGGCATAGAGAACTTCTATTTTACAACTCTACATCCATTATTCTATTTTTAAAAATAATTATATTTTGCTAAATATCTTCTAATTATATGCAAAATATTTTTATTAATCATTTTTAAAATTTTTGAGTTCCAAATTATTTCCCTCTCTTTGAAGCCTCCCCCATAGAGGAAAAGGCAAACAATTTGATATTGATTACATATGTGAAGTCTTGAAAAGTATATTTCACGTCCACCAGGTTGCAAAACAAAACACAAGCAAAATAAAAACAATAAAAATGAAGATAATTTTAAAAGTATGTTTCAAGCTGCTTTGAAAATTCAAACAAATTTCTCTCTGGAGACAGGTTTTGTGAGAGAGTTTTCCCCATCCTTCCTTCCTCTTCTCCTTTCTCCCAGTGAGAGTCATCTTTGACTCTTTCTTCTCTCTAACTATATATGTCTAATGATTGCCAAGTCTTGCCAATTCTATGTCTCCACAAACATTCTCACATCTAACCCCTTCTTCACATATAAGGCTAATAGCCTAGCTGAGGGCTTTTGTTACCTGTAGTACTGCAACAGTCTCCTAAATGGTCTCTGCTTATACCTTCTAGACACCTTTCCTTGAGGTAATCCTTCAATAGCCACATGTATTGACATTCCTTTAAAACATATTAATAAGAATCAATATGCTTAATGCTGCCTCATTTAAAAAAATATGACAATCCTTTAATGAGATTACATTGTAGAATATGTAGATTATTTAGATATGTAGATTATGTAGCAATATAGATATGTAGAATAAACTGTAGAATATTTTTAGGGACTTTATCAAAATGCAATTACTGTCTATTACTTAGATATAAGAAACTGAATTGAAATGCAATATAGATGTGTTAAGTTAAGCCTAGAGGAGATAGTGTCAGGTTATAAAGAAACTTCCTGAAGTCAGGTCTTAATAAACATAACTGTTCAGAGATGCCTAATCCCTTCCTGTAACTTGCCATTTTCACCTCATTTATCATTAGGCATGAATAATTCAGCCTAAGTATTACTTATTAAAAAGTGAAAACAGCGGTAAAACAGTTCACACTGCTATCATCCCTTGGGACAATTTTAACCTCATTTCAAATTTCATGCTAAATATTAATTATATTTGTCAAAGAATTCTAGATGACTAGTGATCAACTTGCATTGGACATGAGGTCTCTTATTGCTGTTGGGTTTGGGACTTTTTGTGGGGTTTTTGGCCTGTGTTACAAAAAGATGGTTAACTAATGAATTAAATCTTAAAATACAGTAGTTTCTGTGTGTAACTAGAGTAAACAATCCTTTTGACAGGGATCATACATATATAACTCACAAACTTTCTACATTATTTTCTTTTCCTTGAAGAATAATAAATTAAAAGAATATAAGAATAGAAAAATAGCATTACACATTTGAAAGGCAACAGACATAACCCTTATTCATTTTTTACTAGCAAAATTTATTTTCAAGACTCATAACATCATCCATGAACTATTTGTCTAATCATCCACAGGCCATTTCTCTTTAATTGCCAGCTGGGAAGTTTTTAATTCACTTGAAAACTCAGACACATAAAGTAAAAAACTCAAACATACAATTACTCTTTACTCAAAGTGAGTTCTGAGACCTTATATTGCAGAGAGAGTGAAATACCATGAATAGAGAAAGTCAATATTTCAACCTCATAGAAGAAAACCTAAATGCCCATCATTCCCTTCAGAAATTCATCCAGTTTTTCTCTCTGTAAAAATTATACTTGAATAAGTCCAATTTTAAATGTTCAAATGTAAACTACGTGACTAGTGGTGGTTTTATTACTTAGTAGATTATAATATTGAATAGTCCAAAGATGTATATAGCAAATACAGAACTTAACAGAAAACATTGTCATACATTATAACTGTGGGGCAGAATTTCCCCTTCACATTAAATTGCTTTAATAGCTAAGGCAGTTATTTTCTAACTCAAAGACCAGGTAAATGCAAAAGAAGTTTTTTGTTTTAAATTTTAGAGTTAAGAATTTTCAGTTCAATCTACAGAAACTTATTGAACCTCATACAGGCAACGCAATATTTGGAAGTTCTACAGGAATGTATTTCTGGAAATCTATATTTCTCTAGAAGTATCACATAAAGAACAGCTCTAAAAGGAGGTGGAACATTTCTTGCATTAGTCTGTAAAATCCTAAAGTGAAAGATAATTATATTTTGGTCAGTGAAGAAAAAGACAAGGAAGTTTTGAGGACTAGAAAGTTATTTTATTTTTATCATTTAAAAATATAAAGGACATTATCCAATGTAAGACAGCAGTTTTTATAAATAACAGTTTACAATTTGAGAAGGGAAAATCTTTAATATCACAAGGATCTACAATTTTGTTGCAGTGGACATTCTTATCGCTAACATACCAAAGGGTGACACTTGGTTAGTTAGGAGAGAATCTTCAAGAGTTGCCCAAAATGCATCACCCTTGGATTGTACTGCCAATGAGTCTCTCAGCAAACACATAATCTCTTATTTATCCCAAACTTAATGCTTTTCCAGTATGGCAGCACTTTCCACACCTTGGTCCATATTGCCATTGCCTCCAAGAACCCATGTTCACATCCATAAAAGGCTGAACTGTTAGCATAGGGCACTAATGGAGGAAGACGAAAAACCATGAAAGAAAGCCAAGATTTTTTCTAATGGAAGAATCAAAGAAAAGCAATTAAGAAGTAAATTAAATCTCTTGCTGATAATCTTTTTGTAATTTTTTTTTCAAGAAAGGCTATCTTTTGGGGGTACAAACTGAGGAAATCCAAAATCATGAATTCTTGCCATAATTCTGCTGTGAAATTGGAAAAGCTGTTAAATCATTTTTAGCTTGCCTTTATTCATCTATGAAAAGAGAGGACTGGGTTAACTTTGATTATTTATTAGAACATATCCATTTTAATACTCCATCAAAACTTCTTGAGAATGTTTATTCTAGAGGTCATTTTCCAAGTATAAACTAATCTATTTCAGTGCTTCTTTTCAAAGGAAATGACCTCAACTGAGCAATCAGTAACTACCTACAAATATTATAAGAAGTTCCATTAAAGCAAATGAATAAGATCTAATTGTTTGGAAAGTGCAATTTTGAGAAGGAAAAGTACATTTTTGCATATATATAAAATTTATAAATAAATTGTAAATGCATATAATCCATACTGCAAGGGAAATGAATGTAGAAAACAAGATATTGTGAAACATATTTCTCAGGCAAAATATCTAAACATTAATCCATTTAAATATATCTATTTATGTATATTTTGTAATTGTATACTTCTGAATACCTTCTAAAACAAGTTGTATACACACACCAACACATGTATGCCATTTCCTTTAAGGTGATGCACCTTTGATACCAATACAGTTCCTATCCTCTATCCCTATGTAAATCTATCAGGGATGCAACTCAAACACTTCAGTAATTGGGAAGTGGTGGGTGATCAAGTGTCTTTCATTAACTACTTGATTGGAGAGCCAAATTTCAAACTGTACTAGGTTTTGCCCTGACTCAGTCTCCTCACCTATAAAATTGTCACAAAATGCTGTGAAGTACCTAGGTCACAAGTTTGTTTTGAGGATTCGGAGAAATAAGGTGTGTACAGCATTTTGAAAATATTTAAGTACTTTATGTCAGCTACCACTGTTATCTACATAGCAATTGATAAGCATTGTATTAGGTAAGAGCTATGTGCTCACACTCTGCTAGGTTCTGGGAATGCAAAGAAAAAAAAATGAAATGATGCCTGTCCTCCATGAACCCATATAGCCATATAAAATCTGATTACAAAAGAGTCACATGGTGATTTTTGCAGGGAAGGCAACTGTGGACAATAGTTACTGTACATTAAGACTCTCCTATTTATTTTTTCTCACTTTCTCTTCTTCATCCCTCCTCACTCATTCTAGGTTGTGGTTGGTTATCTTGTGGTTGTCTTGACAGTCAAAGTCCTGATGAAATATTGGTTGGGAATAGGCACCTGAGTTCAAATCTAGCGTTAGACACTTACTAGCTCTGTGACCCTGGGCAAATCTCTTAACCTCTGTTTGGTTCCGTTTCCTCATTTGTAAAATAGGGATTATAATAGCACACGTCTCTCAGGATTGTTGTGAGTGTAAAATGAAATAATAATAACTTAAAATACTTATCACAGTGCTTGGCACATATTAAGCACTATATAAATATTAGCTATTATTATTAATTATTAGTATCGAAAACAAGGTCAACAAAATGCAGCCCATGGCCCAGCCCAGTCTGCTGCCTGTTTTTATGTGACCTGCGAACAAGTTAAGAATCACTTTTTAATGGACCACATCAAAACAGACTGCAGTCTAGATTTAGCCTACAGGTTGTAGTTTGCTGACCCTGACCTACAATGGTAGTTCTATACTCTCAACGAGAGTATCCTTTTTACGTTTCCAAGTTTGTGCCAGGTATAGCTTGTTTTCTCTTTGATACCTTGCAGCATCACTTGCCCTTCTTTTTGAGCACAGAAGTGGCAAAGCTGCTATTTCACTCTCACCTCTCTGTTGGAAAGGAGGTAAAACTGGTAAGTAGATTTTAAAACAATCGCTATGGCCCTCTAGGGGAAATTATGCTTTTGTTTGCATTGTAGATTTTGGCACCATGACTCAGTTTCCCCCCTACCCCCTTTGGATTACGTGTGATTCCTTCTATCAGTCTCTTTGGCTTTTTAGTTTGGCCATGCAATACTTTGTGTAATTAACTACTGCGTGGTGTTAACTATTGTGCTCTGCCAAATTTGCTTTCAACTACTGTGTGTATTGCCTAGCACTTACTACGGTCCTGGAAGCCTGATCAAATTCTTTAAGATGTAAATCGCTTGCTTCCTTGCCTCTGCACAACACATTTGCTGTTGTATAGTTAAATGAAGTACCAGAGATTCGCATTTTTTTAGACTAGCTATATCCTCAACAATTCTACCTGAATAATTCACACACGGTTTAATTAAAAAATCATAGCAGGCAGTTTTATTTCATAACTCAGCTGAATAGCGATCAGCTTCTCGGTCTACCCTGAGGTGTTGGATCAAAATCAGGGCTTCTCCTTATGGAGATTCTATTTTCCCTGGAAACTCATTCATAGAGTTTTACATTTGTCATTCTTCTTTAGATGAACCAGTATGAAAGAGGTTGACTGGATCCTTCTTTTCTCCCCAGCCCAGAGCCCTAAAGCTCATCTCCATCCATCAGGAAGTAACACTACCACCACCACCACCACCATTTGTTAAGAAGAGTTCTATGCAATGTCTTGGAAAGCTGATAGGTGGCACAAAATTTAAATAAGATGTCTTTTAGAGCTTCAAATCTAGTAGGATAATAAGGAAGCAGCCTGGATGGTTATAGTTGACAGTACTACATGATAAATTAGAGAGTACATTAGAGAATTACGATTCAGTTCAAAAGCAAACATTTATTAAGCACTTATGTGCAAGGCGCTATGTTCAAGGATAAGTGATACAGACTGAAAACAAAACTGTCTGCTCTTATGGACCTTGTATTACATTTACACAGGGTGTCCCAAAAGAAGGTGAAGTTTTAATCTTGAATAGCTTAAAATTGAACCGACATTTGGGGCATCCTGCATAGTGCTTAGCACAGAGATTGATTAGACCTATACTTTCTTTTTTATAGGAAATTTAGAGATTAGGAAACTTCCTCTACCAATGCATATTGGCATTTTCACTGAGGTCTTACAGAGCTGCCTAGAGATTTGACAGGCTGAGTGATTCTCCCAAGATCACCAGAATGTGTCAGAGGAGTCTTGGCTGAAAGACAAGCTCTCTACCCATCACATTGCCTCTCATACGTTACTTTACAATTTATAAAGTGATAATTGCCCATTTGCAAAATGGGGAAACTAAGGCTTGCCCTAAATCACACATATACTAAATGGCAGCAAAAGAACTTAAGCCAGATTTTCTGACTACAAATACACTGGTTTTCCCTCTCTGTTGCTTCTGCCTCTGCACACCTAAAACACACTTCAAGATTTATCTGACCTTTGCTCTTTTGACCACAAGAAAATCCTCTCTCCATCTTTATTGCCATTGCCTACTGACCTCTAGGTTATTTCCTCAACTTTTTTTTAATATTCTTAAACCCTGGCTCATCCTCTAGGATTTCAATATCTGTGCTAATTACTCATCTAACAACTTGATCCCATGATACCTCAGCCTACCACAGTGATCTCCTCTACTTTACTTTGGTCAGACATAGGTTCAGATTTTATATTTTACCAACTCTGGGAATTAAGGCATCTTGAAGGTTCAAAACTTTAAAATCAGATTCTCTGTAACAACATCCTTTTCTTTCACTTTTCTGAATCTCTAGCTACCCTAATAGATATGTTTTTTTTCAATTTTCCACTGTCTACAGTAGAAAGATTTGACTCTTTCCTATTTCCCTCCCAATTTTTCATCCATTTTCCTCTATTCTTAGCATCAAGCTCATGTTCTGCTATTTTAATGTTTCATTAGCTACTTTTGTACCCCAGACACCTTGTCCACCTGATCATCTATCATTTCCAATAGACATATTTCTCATCTTTGAGTAATTCACCAGCTAAAATCTCTTCTCTTGATCCAGGGATGCTGAATCACTGGAAAAAAGTCATGAAATTGAGCTGATTTCACTTTTTCTAATTTAAACCTGCTCCACAGTCCTTCAGGGGCAACATGGTGTAGGGGAAAGCCAGGTACTTTCTTACTAGGTTACAGTTAGGTGGAAAGCAGTAGAATGAACTGTGGTTCTAACCAGTCATAATTCTCACCCCCCTCCCCAAGAAGCTCCAGTTCTTCCCTTTTACCTGTAGGGTAAAAACAAAACAAACAGACAGAAAAAGAAAACATAGCAACAGCAACAACAACAACAAAAAAAAACCAAAAAGCAAAAAAAAAACCTCTTCTGCTTGACTTTTAAAACCGTTCACAGTCTGCCTCCATCTGATCTTTCCAGGATTGTTTCACATTACTCTTCTTTATATACTCTGTGCTCCAGTACAATAGACCTACTTCTTGCTACTTCTTGTACTTTGAATGAGACATTCCATCTTGTGCCTTTATTTCTTCACATAGGCTATCCTCTATGCCTGAAATATAGTCTTTTCTCAATTTTCCATTGCATAAGAATTCCTTGGAGTTTCAGGTTAGGTATCACCATCCACATGAAGCCTATCTCGATCTGTTTCCTCCCTATCTGCCAGTTGATAGTGTCTTACCCCAACTAAAAGCTTATTTTGTAAAATTTTGATATATTTGTCCCAAAGAACATAAGTTCTTTGAGAACAGGGACTATTTTCATCTTGGTTTTTATATCCCCAGCACTTAGTACAATACCTAGCATATAATAGGAATGAGTAAAAGCTAATTGAGTAAGAAAATGAACAGACACATTTTTAAAGTAGAATAGGTAAAAAGAATGGGTTCATAGGCTAGGTCTTTGAAAGCAGATAGAGAATGGAGGGAAAAAATAGATCATTGCTAGTTTTGATGGTTATTCAAACAACTATGTACTTGATAAAGATTATTTTTGAATAGAGTGTAGAGGTGAGAGAGTGAAATCAAGGAGACTAGCTAGGGATCTATTATCAAGGGCATTGAGTAGGCTAATAACTGATTGAAGACATGACCCCTTTTTGTCACAGAAAAAAAATTACCCTGATATTTAAGAAGAATCTGTATGGTACAAATAAACACTGAATAAGTCACTGAGTAAAGTGAGTGAAGCAGTAAAGTAGTGAACAGGGCACATCTGTATGGTGTGGAATTCTATCTTTAGGAATTGTATATGCTGTTATGAATCTCTAGCATTGAAATGTCATGGGGTCCAAATTTTTGCTTCCCTATGAATCTACTTAAGGCAAAGTCAGCTCCACAGAAAACATTATCGAAGTTCATCTACCACTGTAGTCACATCTTTTCTGTAATGTTAAACATGTTCAGGTAAAGACAAAATTTGGGACCAGGAAGAACATTCCAAATAGAAAGTAAAAGGGGGAAACAGAGGCAACAGTTACTATAGAAACTGCAGCTCAAATTTTCCTAGTTCAACCTACCATGTTATTACCAACAGACTGGCATTAGGAATACCAGGGGCATCTGCCTCCTAGAGTGCAGGCTGGCAAAGTACTTGTGACAGCTGCACAAATATTAGACGACAATGAAAAATGTTTTTACCTTCTGCACCTCGGTTCTCATCATTTAACAATGGAAACCATACATCATATAATTGGCCATTTTACCTGCTCTAGACAAATGGAATTTAAAATCCTAATTCCTATTGTTTAAAGAAATTCTTTTGTGAATAGTTAATGGAAACAAGTGAACTGAATGCTACTAATTAATGCCAGAGACGAAATGCCATTTTATTTTCAGAAAATGAGCTAGCACATAAGCATTTCATGAGAGACAAATCTTTGGTTCAAATCCAATGTAAAGTCATGAATCAAAGAGTCTAGCATGTTTATGCTTCTCTCAACTTCTCTGGGCCTCATGTGTCTCATCTATAAAAACAAGGCTTAACAATTTCTGAGGTCTTTTCCATTTCTAACAATCTATGATTCTTCATCTTGCTTTCCATATGTAACAATCAGCAAAATTCATGTGAGCATACATCTGTATGAGAGACATGTCAAAGTTGTAAATAAGGCTTGGGTATGTCATGAATATCTCCTTATTCCTTTATACTTGATGGTTTGGTTACACAGGGTAACTGAAGAAAATTAATCTGACTGTACATTTAGACACCCCAGAACTTTGATTTTCAGACTCTCCAAGATACCTAAATCCCATATATCTAATATAGAACTTATCTTTTCCATTAGAATTGTCCTTTTTTCTAACTTTGCATTTCTCTTAATAACACCACCATCCTCCTGTTCATTCAGCTTTATAGGCTTAAAGTCATCTTTGATTCTTTACTCCTCACCCAAATTAATTGTCAAATCCTTTTAATGTTTCTTTTAAATGATTTTTAAAATTCTACCCTCCTTCATAAGTCTCAATGCCAGAACCCTCATTTGAGACTCAAACTCATGTAACCCTGTACTAGTGCAATAGGATCCTTAATTGTCTTCCTATTAACCAGGTTTTCCTTCCCCAATACCCTGTCCCCTCACCCCCACCCCCACCCAAGCACACTACTTCCTTAGCAATTTTCATAATGCACCAGTACAATCATGTTATTTCTACTAAAAAAAACTTTGAGTTGCTTCTCAAATACTTCCAAATAAAGCATGGATTCATAACTCTGGCACACAAGATTCTTCACAGTCTGACTATAACTTATCTAGATACCCTTATCTCATACTACTTCCCTTTAGACTTTCTGTACTCCAACCAAATTGGCCCATTGTCTGTTCTGAACTCTTGTCCAATCATCTTTTATTTGTACATTCTTATTCTATCTGCCATGCTTAAATATTTTTAACTTTCCTCTCACCCCACCCCCATGTCCACACACACACACACAATATATATATATATATATATATACACTCACACACACACACACACACATATACAACTCCATTAATTTAATTCCCTTACTTCCATCACAGCTAAATCAGCGCTATCTTCTCCATGAAGGATTTTTTTTTTGACTGCCCCCACCAAAAAAAAAATTCAACCTAAGTGAAAGCTATCCTTTCCTTGTCAAATCTCTCATAAAATTTTGCTGGATCTCTCAATCAAGCTCATCTCTCCCTCCCTTCCTCCCTCCCTACTTCAATCTCTTTCTTTCTCTGTGTCTCTCTGTCTCTCTCTCCCTCCTTGCTTTGCTTTCTCTCTCTCTGTGTCTCTCTGTTTCTGTCTGTCTCTCACTCTCTCTCCCTCCCTCCCTCCTTTGCTCTCTCTGTCTCTCTCTCTCTGTCTCTCTCTCCTTTTCTCCTTCTCTCTTTTTCTCTCCCCATGGTTATTCGTATATCTTCTTTCCCATCATTAGAACATAGTCTCCTTTGAGAGTCTTTGTTGTTTTCAGTCTATGGATTCCTTGCATCCATCAGAATGCCTCACACAGGGTGGTTTCCTATTTTATTAGTTACATAAATAGATTTATTTAATTTCCTCACCTGCTTCTTGTGGACATGGGCAGATGAAAAGGGCAAGGTACCGGATGACACAAACCCAGTGTGGAATCTGACAGGTGTGTCCAAGCACTTTTAGAAGCTGGGAAGATCTCAACTCAGACACACAAAATATTGTCTAAGTACCTTTCAGATCATGAGTATGGGCACGGAGTTGACCCTCCATGAATGAAGGTTAAAAGCCTGATTTACAACTGTCATCACAAGAATTCTTGTCCTCCCCAATGTCACTCTTGGGAACTTTTCTTACTCTCATGTTGTTGGTTTTCACTAAGTTTCTTTGAGAAACTAAAATGACAGTAACAGGGATTCTATAGAACAAGGTTTCTTAAGTTGAGGTCCATGGACTTGGGCTTTTTTTTTCCATTTTGATAATTATTTCAATGTAATTGATGTCCTTTGTAATCCTGTACATTTTATTTTATGCTAAAAAAACATTATGAGAAGTCCACAGACTTCAGCAGACAGACAAAGGGGTTAACAGTAACAGTTAAGAACAGCTTCAGACACCACCCTAATTCTAACAATATTATCATTTAGCATTTAGGAATGCAGTTTGACCATTTTCAGGGTTTAAAAAGATTTTCCTAAGAACCTGAATTCCAATGGTTTGTTCCAACAAAGATCTCTTATACTAACATGTTTATACATCTTATACTAACATCTTTGAAATTTACAGTTGAAAGAGTTACATTCTTTTCATGTAGATTGGTAATATCTTAAAGTCTATCAACCTTATGTTCCTTACCACCAGGGAACATGGTTTAGGCAAGACTATTTTACTGTAGTAAAGAAATGCTCTTTACAGGCAAAAATTAGGAAAATAGAAAGAAGGCCTCAACCTGTATTTTAATACTATATAGTTACTAGACATCTGATGATAAAGGAGAATAATGAGTTGATTTACAGTACTTTGTCTTAGATACATAAAACTATATAGCCAGGTACAGTGGTCCATACCTGCAAACTCTGCTACTGGGGGGAAGCTGAGGCTGGTGGATCACATGTGTTTGGGAGTTCTGAGCTAAAGCAGATAAAACCAAACAGGTGTCTGCACAAATATAGAGAGCACCCCCAGAAGTAGAGGATAATCAATATACCTAAAGAAGGTCAGACTGGCCCAGATCAGAAAAGTAGAACCACTTGAAGCTTTCAGGTTAGTCAGTATTGGGAAGTAGCCTATGAGTGACCACAGCACTTCTAACCTAGTTGAAATAGGGAGAGAGACTCAGAAATATTTTTTTAAAAGGGAAGTCTACATAGAAGAAATAAGTACTTCCAAAGCTAAATGGAAGTCAAGAAAACACATAGGTTCTTCTAAAGAATCCAAATTCCTTTGAAGCACATTACCTGATTTGGATTGGTTTTCTTTTGATTTATTTTAAATTATAGACACATGGATCAGTATATTAAACCTATAAGAGAATGATATATAGATCTACTGAGGGTTCCTATAATAAAAAATATGGAAATGGATCTAGCAGACACTGGCAAATAGTACTCTACAACAGAAAACATCTTTACAATATATAATTGACTAACACGAAGAGATGATAATACTGTGTTGATTTCTTTCTTTTCAATTTATGAAATAAAACAAGCATTTCCATAAGACAGTATAATAAAAAGAGATTGTATATGAAATTGCAAATCTACTATGCACAACTTGCTATTCCTGTCAAATATACAAAAAAATTATCATGTGAAGTTCTTCTTTTCCTTCCCTCCCCCTGCCCTAGAGATGACTATCATTAGATGCAAATATATACATATTTTTGTATACACATATACATAAATACATGCACATATATGTATACACACATAGACACACACATGTGTGTGTCTATGTATATATACACAAATGTGTGTATGTGTGCATGTGTGGGTGTAAAATTATTCTATGATACTCCTATTTATCAGTTCCTTCTCTGCATGCAGATGGAATCTTTCTTTGTAAGTCCTTTATAGTTAATTTGGGTATTTAAGACAAAATGACTTATTTACTCAAAATCATTCTTAAAACAACATTGCTGTTACTGTATATAATGGATTCTGATAATGCTGTCTACATTGTTTCCCTATTTTATCTTTCCCTTCATCTTTCTGTTCTACTCCAACTCCAAAAGACAGAATGGGATAGCACATTAGAGTTGTTATGAGGAAGACCTGGCTTCAAATCCCTTCTCAAACTGTTACTCGTTATAAGGTCACTTTTCTTTTCTACAGCTAGTGGTGATTCTGCATAAATCACTTAATTTTCTTGTACTTCAATTTCCTCATCTACAGACTGAAGGGCCTAGACTCAATGAGCTCTAAGGTCCTTTCCAGTTCTAAATCTATGAACCTATGATCCTATAAATACAAGTCCTCTCCTGACTTAGTTGTTCTGACAATAGGGTGGAATGGGAAGAGCCTAGAGATATGGGTTCTAGTGCTAGTTCTGTCAACTCAGCAATATGACCTTTGATTAGGTACTCATCTTTTCTTTTTCCCACTGTATAACATTAGTGTGATTTTTAAAAGCTATGGTATGGTATCTCAAGATTCTATTTCTTGCCCTAGTTCAATCACTACCTAGCCGTGAGAGCGAGTTCACTTTCTCTTTCTACGTGTTGTATACTCATTTGTAAAATAAGACAATTGTTCCAAATGACCTCCAAAATTCCTTTGACCTCTGAAATTTTGATTGCTTCATAGGAATGTCATGAGGTTTTTTTAAGAGAATGAAGAATATGGGAAATGGGGAAAAGAGAAAGAAAAGAGGTGTGAAGAATATTTTATATCAAAATGTAGAACACCAGTGTAAAACACATTTCCTCAGGAGAAAGGAAGAGAAGCTGTAACATGAGCTATGACTTAGTCATTATAAGAATACATCCGGAGGTAGTCAGCCAAGATATTATAAAAGAAATAATAGGCAACCTACAGCAAATATTTTTATGATACCTTACTGAAAAGAAAGACCAAGACAAAAAATGTGTTCCAAGTTGAAAGGCTCAGAGGTAGCAGAAATTATTAAATAAAAACAAAACGAGATAACAAAAAATAAAAACTTTGATACTTCAACGAATCCAGGTTATAAATATGCAGATACCCCTTTTCAGGTGCAGACTGCAACATATTCATGCTTTTCATCTGATTTGGTTCTTTTTTTAATGTGTTTCATCAGTATTCTGAAGAGTTCCTATTCAGTATTCTGGAAGCCATTCTCTGAATCATTAAATATTATGTGGATGCTAGTTGTAACATTGAGTTGTCTATCTGTTTTCTCTGCATTTTTATGGTTACAACTTTGCTTGATTTTATCTTTTATAGCTCTTGGTCTCAAAACATCACTGGGAATATTTTTAGCTTACTTATTCACATAATTTCTCTCTCCATTGCCCTTTGGCTGACCCATAATTTTGATAGTGTCTTCCTATGACCTGAAATAATAAGCATCATGAAGAGTGTACTGGAATTTTTTTAAAATATGAGTTTTTGAGTAGGGAGCAGCTTGTTATTGTCAGAAGTAGTATTTAATTACATACAAAGCCATCTTTTCCAGTCTGCCTTTCCTTTTGGAAATCTGGGCCTAGATTATTGTTATTTGTAATGACTGCCAATGTTTACTGATAAATAAGTAGATGTTACTCCTAGACTTTTATTCAAGTTTTAGGTTTTCCTTGTATAGAAGACTAGACTGATAAGGGTATGTAATTGTTTAGAGCTTGATACACTCAGATCACTACAATCCACAAATAAGCAGAATGTGGGAACCTCCATATTTGTAGGAAATCTTTCATCTATTTGGATTTCTCATATCCTCCATGACATTGTTAAATACTTTTAGTGACCTTCTATTTCTGTTACATGGCTCACCTGACACAGATAAGAGAATGATTGATAATGTGACAAAAATGAAAGTGTTACCAAAGTTAATTAGCAATTTTAGGGTCATGCCAATCAAACTAACAATAGGATACTTTACCGAGGTAGATACAATAATAACAAATTCATTTAGAGGTACAAATGATCTAAAACATTGAAGAATATAAGGGGAAAAATGTGGGAATGAGCAAGAAACAACATTTCCATACCTCAATGTTATAAAGTAGCATTCCTCAAAACCACTTGGTATTGGTTAAAAAGTAGAAAAGCAGATTAACGGACTAGACTATATAAGAGAAAATAAAAAATAATAAAACTCAATAATAATGTTCAATAAATCTGAAAACATAAATTACTTAAGAAAGAACTCCCTATTTGATTAAAAAAACTTTTTGGAAAATGGAAGGTAATCTGAGAGAAACTAGATTTAGACCAACATCTTACAATATATTCCCCAATAAATTCAAAATAGATATATGAATTGAATGTTAAAAATCACATCGTAAAAATGTTGAAGTACATAATATACTTTTCATAGCTATGTGTAAGAAAGGTATTTTTTTTAATGAGCAGTTCTAGTTAAGTAAAATTATAAAGCTTTTATACAAATCATCTGGGATAGGAAATGAAGCAATTGAGACTTCTGAGAGCCAAGATGGCAGAGTAAGTAATAACTGGATGTCCCTCTCCCACATTTACCTCTAAACAATTGAACAGTCACAACATAGTGTCCTAGAACAAATCCTGAAACAGTGGAGCCCATGGAAAGAAGGGTTGGAACAGTCTTTTCGACTTGAAGGATCAGGAAAAAAGGTCCATATCATTAGAGTAATAGGGGAGTGCAATCCAGGACAGAAAGTATCCCAGCAAGCTTTACCTCAACAAACCAAAAGGAGATTATGAGCCCAAGTTGGTTTAGCAGGCAAAAACCAATATCAGGACTATCCATATACTTTAGCACAGCCAGAGGAACCAGCAGGTTCCAGCTCCAGGAACCACCACATGTTTTGGTGCAGCCCCAGGCAGGCAGGCATTCTTCAGTGGCCAGACCTCCATGAGTTTCAATGTCTCCCCAGGGAAATATAGAAAAACACTACCTGGCCTCAGCACATGCCAGACACCACCACTAAGACCTCTGCTCAACAACAGGTATGCTGCCAAACCCTGTACAGTCTCCCACTGCCAGTACCTGAGGCCTCAGTACACACACACACACACTCACACACACACACACACACACACACTCACACACACACACACACACACACACAACCCTGGTCCCCATCACAACAAGCTTAGGTACAAACAATGCCCTCTGTTTTCTAACATGAGAGCCCAACTTTAAACATGAACAAGAATCAAAAACAAACCTTGACCATAGAGAGCTTCTATGCTACAGGGCTTCAAAACACAAACTCAAAAGAGGACAACATTGTCAATATACCTACATCCAAAACCTCAAAGGGGATTATGAATTGGTTTCAAGGCCAAAAAACCTTCTTGGAAGAGCTCAAGAAGGGTTTTAAAAGTTGAATAGCAGAGGTAGAAAAAAATGGGGAAAGAAATGGGAAATATGCAAGAGAGAGTCAACAGTTTGGGAAAGGAAAAACAAAAATTCACTGAAGAAAACAACTCTTTAAAAAGTAGAATTGGTCTAATGGAAAAGGAAGTACAAAAAACTAACTGAAGAAAATAATACCTTCAAAAAGAAATGAAGCAGTTTATAATATATAAGCAAGTAATAGAAATATATAAACTAAAAGCTATTCTCCAATAGATAAATGGTTAAAGAAAATGATCAAATAGTTCTCAAAAGAAGAATCAAACTTATTAACATATACATAAAATTGTGCTCCAAATCACTAACAATAGCAGAAATGCAAATCAAAGCAACCACCAACCATGTAAATTTACAGATATAGCAACAGATGAGAATAGTCAATGCTGAAAGGGTTCTGTTGACACTGTAGTATATTATTGGTGGAGTTATTCAAATTAAGTGATTAAAATGCCTATACCCTTTGACCAAAACATTTTGCCACTAGGCCTGTATACCCCAAGGAGACCATTAATAAAAAAAAAAAAAAGCTCTCACATCCATCAAAATATTTATAGCAATATTTTCTGTGATAGTGAAGAATTGCCAACAAAGAAGATGCCCTTTCATTAGTGAATGTAATATAATATTACTGTGCTATAAGAAATGATAAATATTATGAATACAGAGAATCACGCTAAAATATACATGAAGTGATGCAAGGTGAAGTAAATAGAGCCAAGAATATATATACAATGACTATAATAGTGTAAGTATAAAGGAACAAAAAAATGAACAAAATCAATGTTGCAAAATCACAAAGAACAGACTAGTCTTCATTCCCCAAATTAAAGATATGAGAAGACATTTCCCCACACTCCACAGACTGAGAGATCTACAGGTGTAGAACATTTCCTATAATGCCATATATTTTTAATGGATTGCTTGGTTTTGATAAATTTTTTTTCTCATTTTTTTCTTTTTTAATTTTTTATTACAAGGGTTGGTTCTCTGGGATGAGAGAAGGAGAATAATACAGGGGAAAATCTAGGCGATATAAGAGAAAGAGATAAAATTCATTTTTAAAAAGAGAACCACTGAATAATGTTTTTATCTATTATGTATCACAAGCAATCTTCTATTGTTCTAACGTGTTTATGAGACAGCTCAAAGTATGGTCTTTAAGATACCATCTTTGCTCTATGAATCAATTGCTTTTTTAGAAAAATAAACAACAAAATCCCACTGTAATATTTTATAATCTCTACACGACACGTTAGTCAATTATATAATTGTAAAGATGTTGTCTGCTTTGAAGTGCTGTTTGCCAAAGTCAGCCTGATCTTTTCCCATACGTTTATCAGGGGAGCCCTGAGTAGATGTATACATCATTTTCATATAGGTTTTATAAAGTCACGTGGGTCAGTAATTGTTGATATGGTCTTAATTGTTTTCCTTGGTAATGACACCATTTATGATTTCCCCCCACATACACAATACTTTGGGAATTCAAAGGTCAGAGTCCAAATATGGTAATTCTATTTTTATGATAAAGCAAAAAACTTGTTATAGAAATGCTGACAAATATGTTTAATTTTTCATCTCTTTGTTGTCCTTCCTCTTGTTTCATATTTAAATAGTCTTGAAATAATCTGGTTCAATTCTTTCTGCAAACTCATTTTCCCCTTATTAGTACTGGTTAGTGGGGGGGTGGAGGAATAATGGTCTAGAATTGTAATTTAATTGATGTAGAAAACTCTCAGTGTGGAAATTCTCATCTCTGATGAAAATGAACAAATTTTCTGTAACTAATACTCTGAAAGAGTTGCCTCAAACTCTGAGAGGTTACCAATTTGCCCACAGTAACACAGTTAACTTCCATGAGAAACAGGATTCCATACAATTTTTATGGAGGTCAGCTGCTTCTATTTACCAAGCTATGTTTTTGCTTATATTAACAAATAATAAATATTCCATCATTCCTCACCAAAAAGTTTTCAACTGAGTTTGAATTTTAAACTGTTGACATCTTTGATTGTATATTTCCCCACCTAAAAATCTGATCAAGTGGTTTCTAGGAGTCTGAATTGGTTTCTAGGATGATTCTTCCCTGTTTCTTGGGAGTGATTACATGATTACAAAAAAAATGGGGGGTGGAGCCAAGATGGCAGAGTAGAAAGATGCACATGTACTAGCTCTTCCCCCACAGCCCATAAAATGCCTGTAAAGAAAGACTCTCAACAAATTCTAGAGCAGCAGAAGCCACAGAACAACAGAGTGGAGGAGATTTCCAGCCCAGGGTGACCTGAAAGGCCGATGGGAAATGTCTGTCACACCAGACGTGGAGCAGAGCTTAGCCTAGCCTTGGCCAGGCAGCTTAGGTCTGGAATGAGGAGGAGAGCAGGCCTTGGGGGCAGAATCCCTAGTCACAGCAGCGGTGGTTCCCAGATCACTCAACCCACAAGCACCAGTGGTCAGTGAAAGGGTTTTTTCAGCTGTCCAAAAAGGGAGAAAGGCCTTCCCATAGCTCTGGCCTCAGGTGGCAGCCTAAGAGGCCACAGGGTGATCAACAGCAGCTGATTCTTACCTCAGCCCTGTGTCAAGGCCCTGCCCCCACCTAATACTCCTGGGGGATATGAGCAGCTGATTTTTATCTCACGCTGAATGGTGGCTCTGCCCCTGTAGCTTATCTGAACTCAGTCCCCAGTGATGGCTTGGTGGAACTGGAGGCCAGGAAATTGTGAAGAAGAAACCCTATTACTCAGATTCTGAGCACAAAAATTTCTCCTTCCTCCCAGACCAGTGTTCATGCTTGATTATACCACCTTGGAGGAACTGAGATGTTACCAACCCCCAGAGTATATCCTACTCTTCACGAAGGACCCAAAAGTCAAGTAACTGGTTGGAAAAATGCCAAAAAAAGGGGGGGAAAATAAGATTATAGAAGGTTACTTTCTTGGTGAACAGATAGTTTCTCCCATCCTTTTGGATGAGGAAGAACAATACTTACCATCAGAGAAAGACACAAAAGTCAAGGATTCTGTATCACAAACATCCAAAATAAATATTCAATGGGCTCAGGTCATGGAAGAGCTCAAAAAGGATTTTGAAAAGCAAGTTAGACAGGTGGAGGAAAAATTGGGAAGAGAAATGAGAGAGATGCAAGAAAATCATGAAAAACTAGTCAACAACTTGATAAAGGAGACCCCAAAAATGCTGAAGAAAATAACACCTTTAAAAATAAGCTAACACAATTGGCAAAAGAGGTTCAAAAAGTCAATGAGGAGAAGAATGCTTTCAAAAGCAGAAGTGGCCAAATGGAAAAGGAAGTTCAAAAGCTCACTGAAGAAAATAGTTTTCAAAATTAGAATGGAACAGATGGAGGCTAATGACTTTCTGAGAAACCAAGAAATCACAAAACAAAACCAAAAGAATGAAAAAGTGGAAGAGAATGTGAAATATCTCATTGGAAAAACAACTGACCTGGAAAATAGATCCAGGAGAGACAATTTAAAAATTATGAAACTACCCCTGAAAGCCATGACCAAAAAAAGAGCCTAGACATCATCTTTCATGAAATTATCAAGGAAAACTGACCTGATATTCTAGAACCAAGGGGTAAAATAAATATTGAAAAAATCCACCAATCACCTCCTGAAAAACACCAGAAAGAGAAACCCCTAGGGACATTATAGTCAAATTCCAGAGTTCCCAGGTCAAGGAGAAAATATTGCAAACAGCTAGAAAGAAACAATTTGAGTATTGTGGAAATACAATCAGGATAACACAATATCTAGCAGCTTCTACATTAAGGGATCAACGGGTGTGGAATAGGATATTCCAGAAGTCAAATGAACTAGGACTAAAACCAAGAATCATCTACCCAGCAAAACTGAGTATAATACTTCAGGGGAAAAAATGGTCTTTCAATGAAATAGAGAACTTTGAAGCATTGTTGATGAAAAGACCAGAGCTGAAAAGAAAATTTGACTTTCAAACATGAGAATCAAGAGAAGCATGAAAGGTAAATAGCAAAGAGAAATCATAAGGGACTTACTAAAGTTGAACTATTTACATTCCTACATGGAAAGACAATATTTGTAACTCTTGAAAACTTTTTTTCAGTATCTGGGTAGTTGGTGGGATTACACACACACACACACACACACACACACACAGCATAAGATGAGTTGAATAGGATGAGATCATGTCTAAAAAAATGAAATTAAGGGGTGAGAGAGAAATATATTGGGAGGAGAAAGGGAGAAATGGAATGGGGCAAATCATCTCTCATAAAAGAGGCAAGTAAAAAAAAAAGATAACAGTCCATCTTGCTGCATTTTTCCTTTATCTATTTCTCTTATTTCAATGTCAGTAATTTACTTGAATAGGCCAGTTTGGAGCTGTTATTATTACATACCCATATCTTGTTTTATTCACTCTTTCTTTTGTCTTGGTATTGATTTTGATCGTTGCTCCACCTAATTGCACTGATGATACACAGATGGATAATTTAAAAGTGATTCCCACATTAATAAGCAAACACATCCATTAGCTAAATGTTTCCACCAACATTTTGTGCCAGGCCCTCTTATTATCTCCCTCAATACTATTTTATTTGGTAATATTATCAGCTTAATGGAGTCAAAGATCATGTCTTTGCTGATGACTGATTTTCAAATCTCTTTGTCCATTCTTAATCTCTCTCCTTACCTTTGTTTCTCATTTCCAAATGCATACTGGATATCTTGAATTGAATATCCCACAGACATCTTAAACTCAACATGTCAAAATATGAATTTACTTTATTTTCCCCTGAATAAATGCTATCAGAAGAAAGATATGACAGATGCTGAATGCAGATCAAAGCATACTGTTTTTCACTTTTTTGTGTTTTTTTTAAATTAATCTGTGTCTTCTTTCACAACAGGACTAATATGTATATGTGTTTTATGTTATTGCACATATATAACCTATATCAAATTGCTTACTCTCTAAGGGAAGGGGGAGGAGAGGGAAGAAGGGAGAGAATTTGGAGCTCAAAATTTGTAAAAAGAAATTATGTTACAATTGTCTTTACATGTTATTGGGAAAAACAGATCTGTAATCTCATACATGTAGAAATTTCTTCCAACCATACAGATTGCAGTCCATCTTCCCATCTTGCATTGCTGGTGTACACTTTCATTTTTTAGCTCACCAAATGATGTTCACTCAAAGCAGTAGAACCCTTCTTCACTTTCTCATGATAGTATAAGGATCCCGGTAGAGAACACAGGTCATCTACTGGTCATGTCTTTCTCTCACCTAATATCCAGACCATCTTCTTTTTTGATTATAAATTTCTTTGATGCTATCATTTACTAGTTCTCCCTAATTCTTGTTATGAATTTGAGCCTGCCATAATCTCCACTGCTCCCTGAATGACATTCATTTTTAATTTCAAAGAGAATAGTATATAACAAATACAGCCACATAACAACACCAGTAGAATGCTTATCTTTAAAAAATGGGTCTTTTGCTTCTCCAAAAAGTTTGTGATCATCAAAGCAGTCTTGCAAATTCCTGGACACAATCTAGCTCCCTCCACTTTTTAATCCTGGGCTTAATATTACATTTGCAACATATTCTATAGCTGCTTCATCAATTTTGTTATTTGGAGTACCATTTTTGCTTCCTCAATAAACACATTAATATTATGACATTAGAATCCAAGTTGATGACTCTCCTTAACAGTGAAAAGAATTTTTAAAAAGTCATTGCATTTTTTTTCCATTTTACTTACATTTTAGTGAGTTTCTTTTACAATAGTTTTATCTTCCACTATTTCTCTCTTTTCTATGAAGCAATATTACATACAATCTCCTATGTGTAATACTTTTTAAATGGGTTCATAATTGAAATAGGTACTGCCTTTTGCTTCCTTCTTTCATGCCTTGCTAAGTAAGTCAAATAGTTATGCAACAAAATGCTTTTTTTAGACTCCTATTGTCTCCTCCTTAGGGAAATTGATTTATATAAATTAAACTTCTATATGAAACTATTACAACCTATTCCATAAGTCATTTTTATATCCATTTCTCATTTCTCATAATTTGCTTTATTATGTCAGGCTAAAGCTGTTTTAATTGAACATATCCATTTTTCATAGCCTTATCCGTTCTTATCTGCACTAATGTAATCAAGATCTAACTGTATATCAGCTGATTTAGGAATGATTCCTATTTTGTAAACAAGTTATTTCCAGACTGTTTAAATATAATCATTTTCATTTTGGGTGTTATTATTCAGTGTTAGCCATATTTATTTTCAAATAAAGTATTCTAAATATATAATTATAAGACCTGTAAAAGTTCCAAATTTCTAGCTTCTTTCATTTCTTATTGTTTTTCCGTATTTTCCAGTATATTCTCACTACCCTCACCTACTCACACCTTGGCACTGAAATAATTAAATATCAGTTATCAGAAATGAATTAAGTACTTAATAGATGCCAACTACTGTTCTAAGTAGTAAGCAGACAAATTAAAAAAAAGAAAATGAGACAGTTTCTACCCTTGAGGAGCTTGCTAACATTCCAATAAGGAAAGACAATACATACTTTTGACCACCACCTCCCGCAGTCTTCCCTTCCTTCTTTCAACCCCCTTCCCTTTTACTCACCTTTACCCCTTACTATTTCTTCCCTCCCTTTTAGCCTCCCTCTCCTTTCCTTCCCCCTTCTCCTCCTACTGCCTATAGAGAGCTAGTTAGATTTATATGCTTAATTAAGTTTATTGTTTCCTCCTTGAAACAAACCAGATGAGAGTACCTCTCAAACAATGCTCATCTCCCTCCCTTCTTTCCCTCTACTGTAATATAATTTTGTACTTCTTCCTGTGAAGTAATTTACCATTTTCTGCTTCCTCCTTTTCACATCTCCTACTACAATCCTTCACATGCTTAAATCTCATTTTTATCATCACATCATTTACTTTATACCCATTCCCTCTATCTATGTATATCCCTTTTATATTTCATAATGCATGCCCAATTCTCAAGATTAAGAAGTACCATCTTCCCTTATAGGGAGGTAAATAGTTTTCCCAAACTGAGTAACAAATTTTTCTTTTCCCTTGTTTATCTTTTTATATTTCTCTTGAAATCTGTGTTTGAAGATTGAATTTTCTATTGAGTTCTGGCCTTTTTGTCAGGAAGGTCTGGAAATATATTATTTCGTTGAATGCCTATCTCCTTGCCTGAAATGTTATTCTCAGTTGATCCTTGGTTAGTCCCAGCTCCTTTGCCTTGCAGAATATCATATTCCCATTCTTCTGATCCTTTAATGTAGGAGCTACAAGGTCCTGTGTGATCCTGACCATAGATCCTCAGTATTTGAATGTTTTCTTTCTGGCTGCCTGTAGTATTTTCTCCTCCACTTGATAGTTCTGGAATTTGGCAACAATATTTCTTGGTGTTTTTAGGGAGGTGAACAGTGGATTCTTATTTGATGACTATTTTGCCCTCTGGATCTAGAACTTCTGGGCAGTTTTCCTTGATGATTTCCTCGAAGATATTGTCCAGACTCTCTTCTTTTCATCATGGCTTTCTGGTAGGCCAATAATTCTTAAATTTTCTCTCCTGGACCTATTTTCCAGGTCAGTTGTTTTTCCAATTAGATATTTTATATTTTCTTCTATCTTTTCATTCTTTTGATTTTGTTTGACTGATTCTTGATGTTTCATCAAGTCATTAGTTTCTACTTGCCCAATTCTAATTTTTATCAAATTGTTTTCTTCAGTTAACTTTTGCATCTCCTTTTCCATCTGTCTAATTATTCCTTTTAAGAAATTATTTTCTCCAGTTTGTTTTTGTACTTCCTTTTCCATTTGTCCAATTTTCCCAGTTAGGTATTGTGCTTCCTTTTCCATATGTTCAAATTTCCTTTTTTAAACAAGTGGTCTCTTCATAAAATTCTTTTTTCACACTTTTAAATCATTGGCCATTTTTTCTTCTATTTACTTCTTCAATTGTTCCAGGAGTGCTCTTTGTGCATGTGAGCAGTTCATAGTTCCTTCTGAAGTTTCAGATGGGAATACAGTCTCAGTACTGACCTCTTTGGTATTTGTGTTTTGATCCGTGTCTCCATAGAAAGATTCTATGAACTTTTCTTTCTTGCATTGCTTCTTCTTACTCATGATGATAATGCTTTGTGTATTGTGGCCCCTGGTTCTTTCATTTACAAGCTGGAGAACTTGGCATTAAGGTGACTGGTGTGAGAAAGCAAAGGGCAGGTGTCTCTTTTTGTTTTGTTTTGTATTTCTCTAGATTAGTCCTGTGGCTAGCTTGTTAAGTGTAGGAGAGGGGTGGTTTGGTCAAGGGAGATCTCAGGCTGAGCTGGAGCAAAGGCACATTCAGCATTTGGTGATCCTGGCTGCTTTATTGTCTTTCTGCTTCCCCTGAGGCAAGTCTGGGCTTCTGGTGTTGGTGATTTGGAGGCTCCATCCCACTGGGGCTCCTCTCCTTCCCATTTGCCTCCACCACAGTAACAGGAATATTCTTTAGCAATTTTCCTAGTCTCACATGCTATGAGACTGTTTGCCCCTTCTGCTGGTCCTACTGATCCAGGATTTTTCTGGGGAAATATTTTATGTCTCTTTCAAGGTCAACAAGGGGAGGGGGAGAGAGCATTTACCAATCACTCTGCCATTTTGGTTCCCAGAAGTTCAAGTAGGTGACTTACAGATGTTTAATCTGTGAGTTGAGGGTCTGAGGAGCAACTGCTTCTGAAATCTGGGGCTTAGAAGTTGTCACTTACATGGCTCTGCTGGTCTCCTGCCCTGGGATGCCACTCTGCCATTCCACAGTGCTGCTCCTGGCTCAAGTAGCAGCTTGGCCAGCTGTGAGGATGCAGGAAGCACTATGATGTGTGCTATGAGCTCTTCATCCTCTGTGGAACAGATCCTTCCCATTGACCTTCCAGTCTTTCCTAGTCTGTGAATCTGCCACAGCCTGTCTTCTATTTGATTCTGCACCTCCAAAATTTGGTCAGATTCTCTTTCTAGAGGTATCTGAAGGAGTTTGTCTAAGAATTTAGGTGAGTAGTTGCTCTCACTCTGCCATCTTGGCTCTGCCCTATCAAGACAGTACATAAAAGGAAACTGAAAGAGGAGAGAGAGACACAAGGGAGTACCCACACATCAGGATGGTTGTGAAAGTCTATAGAGTCAGGAGCATCCACCTGGAGAAGAAACATTCTATTTATAATGGAAATTCTTGGAAGAACCACCAACCAGAGAAAGAGGCCACAGGGTTAGGAGATATTTCCAGTTGGAGAAGTCCAGAGGTGAAGTAAGCTTCCAAGATGAAGAGTTATCTTTGGCATCCATAGTAGAAAAATTCTGGAGAGTCAGGGGTGCAACCTGGAGATGCCTGGCCTAGACCTTCTCCTTAAAATAGAAGTTCTCGGAAAAACCAATCCATCAGGTTTGTTGATTTAAGTGCATGGTGTTATAGAATTCTATGTAGAATGTCTCTCCCTCTAATAACTCTAATAATATTACTCCTCTGTAGATTTTGACATATAAATTGCAATTATTTTCATAGTGGCTCCTTCCCCCTTCGATACTTATCATGAACTCAGCAATATGAGATAATCAGATGTGCTACGTAATATTTTTATTGTTACTCCTCAAAACAAGAGAAAACTTTTTCAGCTCCTTTACTTTCTCTCCATAGAGAACCTATTTCCATTAGAATAACATATCCTTTCTTTGGGTTTCATTTATAGCAATATGGGCTAAGGGAGAGAAAGGGGATTTCAGGATAATGCCAGGATTACAAACCTAAAACAATGGAGGGAAGGTGGTGCCTTTAACAGAAATTGGGATGTTTTGAAGAGGGGAATGCTTAAGGAGAAAGCAAATAAACTAACTTTTAAATATGTTGAATTTAAACTATCTTTAGGATATACATGGTGATGTCTAATATTTTAGGAATCATTTGAATAGAGACAGTAATTAAATCCCAAAGAGCCGATTAAACTACCAAGAGAATAGAGAAGAGAAAAGGGTCCACAACAGAACTTTGGGAAACATCTAAAGCTAAGTGCTATGGTGATGAGGATGAGCCAGAAAAGGAGATTGAGGAGTAGTCAAAACAGATGAATCAAGAGAGCAAAGTTAGGTGGATCTATAAAGGAGAGATTGTGCATAAGGAGATAGTGATCAACAATGTTACATTCTGCATGGGTCAAAGGGGATTAGGCATGGGATTGTCTTTGTAAATGTTTAACAAGATCTCTCAAAAAAAAAAGTGTACACTTTTAAGTTGTGTTTGTCCTTGCCAAAGAGGACCATTCCATCAGAAATGATGACATGATTTTCACTTGACTTTGTTTTGAGTGAGAGAGGGCTGTGCAGGTCACCAGCTTCACTTCTCCTCCAGAGTCATCTGAATCCAGTGACCAGATATTCGTCAGGAGAGAGAATAAGATAATCTGTAATTGTATATACCTTATATACAATCTAATTCTGGTTTAATTTAAACCTAAAATTAGATTTAACTTATTAAATCCATTACTTTAAGTCTAGATACTAATAAAAAAAATAAATCAAGTCCTGATGAGTAGTATTTGCTGACTTCCAAATGTAAATGCTCAGGAAGGAAAGAAGGGAAAGAGGGAAGAAGGAAGGGAGGAAAGAAAGAAAAGGAAGAAGGAAAAGAGGAAAAGAAAGGAAGATAGAAAAGAAGGAAGAAAAGAAAAAAATAAAAGCAAAAACAAGGACAAACAGAAAGAAAGAAAGGACATTTATTTATTAAAGTCATGTATGGAAAGCACCATGCTAATCACTGGAGATAGAAAGGTAAAAGTAGAGACTGTCTCTGCTGGCAATGAGGTCACATTTTAAAAGAAGAGACTACATGTAAAACTTTTCAGCAGCAAAAAAGTAACAAAGCCCTTAGGGTGCAATGGCAAAGCAGATGGGAAAGCAACTTTAATATCATTTTCACTGAAAATCATTTAAGTTTCTGATGAACCATGTGTTAATTCCCAGGTCTTTAGGGCCAAGAACTCTCTTTTCTGGATGCCCAGTAGTGGTTGTTTCTGAGGAGATAAGAGATTTGGCACCAGAAGAAGTTGTCAGTCTCTATAGTTCCAGGGGATACTTTCTGAAATAATGATATCAGAGGCTTGGCTGTGAAAACAAGACTTGTTGGTAGTGTTCAAGTGTGGAGTGGGAGGATGAGGTAGCTTCCCTTAGCTTACCAACTTCCTATTGGTTATGGTTCTTGGTGGTGAGAAAAGTGAGGTCCCTTTTCACGGAGATTGTTCACTTTGATGACTGCAGAGCCCAGACTGGAAGCTGAGCTGGCAATCTGTGAGGTATTGCTTTTCCCAAGGCTCTTGGGAGCAAGGTATTGGGCTCTCTTCATGATGTTCAAGGTGGCGGTAATAGTTTGCTTTGCCTAGACATGGTGCATTCTGTTTCTCATTCTGAGTGACCTGCTTCAGCTGATTTGATGATACTTATAAACCAAGACTTACCCCTCAAAATTCCTTAGCCCTGACAGCACATGCAGACCAAAATGCCATTCTTAGTAACTGGAAATATCTAGGCTTCTGATTCTCTCTTAGGAATGTAACTAGACAGAAGTTAACTCAAATGAAAGCTGAGGTGTGACAGGAATGGTATGCAGCATCTCTTAAATATGGTGTTGCTGCTGAAAAAACTGCATACACTGCAGCACAATTCTGTACAAGACTATCCCTCCCATAAATCACAGCAATCTTCTCAACTCCAATGCTAGCAGCTTCTGAATTCCTGTGTTTGGGGTTTGTAATGTAGTTCACACCCAACAGTCACCATTAGAAAACTTCCTATTTCATTTTCTTCTTTAAAACAGATGACTTTGTAATCTGTAGATACTACCTGTAGAGACAGTTTTTCATCATGACTTAAGATCCTTTCGACTTAATGAATGTGATTGGAATGAGAATGATGAAGCTGTCATTCACAAGTATGAATTCCAGTGAATTGAGACAACACCAATAGCAGAGGGAACACCATAATGATATAGATTCGAAGGGACCTTACCAAGGAAACCATGCAAAAAAAACCCTGCATAAATAGCAAACAGCTCATCGATAAATCATGACTTAAGTAGCAAAACACCTTCCCTGTTCTGGCCATAATTTAAAAACAGTCATAACAGAAACTGCTGTTTTTACAATCATTATAATTCAAATGTTGAAACAAGTATAAGCTGCTTAGATCATATGGCTCTTTTTCATAATATATATGCATAGTCAAGCTACTATAAGTCTTCTGGCAACCTTTGTTGCCAAGCAGTCTTGAAAACAAAAAGAAATATATACATGGTCCGCATCATTTCCTAAAACATCTAAAACATGCACAGGCCTGTAATTAATACATCTGAATTTCAGACATATCACAGAGCTCTACTAAATAATTGCTTCAAATTGTAATTAAAACAAGCTTGCCAGTTCCTAAAGCCAATTAATATCTTCTTAGTGGTATTAGTTTCCACTGAATAGCTCCTAATGAAGCATGCCAGTTTGTGTAGGTGTACTTGTTAACTTCCACCTTAGAGACTCATCTACACTTTCACATATCTTTCTTCCTTGTTCCTCCCCCCGGTCTGAAAGTATCCCCCATGTTTTTCAGAAGAAACTGCTTCTTGTGCTTTTTTTTCTCTTTAGGATACAAATCTGTGATTTCATTGGTGTGGAGAACTCCCAAAGTAGAGTCTCACTCTTCTAGTTTCGGACCTGTGGAGTTCGGTGACTCTTCTGTAACTCATAGTTTGGCAATAGGGCACTGAGTTGTGGTTCCTCTTATGTGTTCTAATTTTGGTATACAACATGACTAATGTGAAAATATGTTTAATAGGAATACATAGAGAGAACGCCTATATCAGATTGCATCTGTCTTGGGGAAGGGGAGAAAAGGGAAGAGGGAGAAAATTTAAAACTTAAGGAAGTAAGCACTGAAAACTAAAAACAAATAAGTTAACTAAATAAAAAATAGGGCATTGAGAGGATGTCAAGAAGCATTTATTAAGCACTTACTATGTGTCAGGTCCTTTGCTAAGCACGAGGAATACACAGAAAGGACAAAAGCATAGTCCATGCTCTCTGGGAGCTCATACTGCAATGAGGGAATTAAAATACAAGAACTATGTTCAAACGAGATACATACAAGATAAACTGGAAACTATATCTAATTATTAAAATTAAGGAAGACTGGAAAATAGTTATTGAAGAAGGTAGAATTTTAGTTGATACTTGAAGGAAACCAGCGAAATCAGGAAAGAGGGGAGAGGAGAAAGAGAGTTCTAGGCATGGGAGATGGATAAAATGCCCAGAGTCAGGAATGGCTTACCCAAATTCATAGAGTATGGTTAAAAGTAGAATTCAACCCTGATATTCTAAACTACATGCCCAGACCTTTACCCACCTTACCACACAATCGTCATCTTCATCATCACAGTGATAAATATCATATAATATGTATTATTAAATCATAAAGACATATATAAATATAATTATGTAAATAACTATCACAACAGTAAGAGTGATTATTATTGTGATAGAATTATTTGTAGGTTCAAAAAACTTTACCTATATTATCTCATTTGGTCCCCATGATGCTGTAAGGTGGGTGTGATTATTCTTCCTACCTTACAATACAAGAAATAGAGACTAAGAGGTTAGATGGCTTTTCCAGGGTCATATAATGTCTGAAGCTATAGTTGAACTCGTCTTCCTGACTCTAACTCCAGGGTTTGATACAAAACAATTATTGGTCATACATCAATTAAGATCCCAGATTCCTTATTTTAAAAATGTTTGAGTTCTATTACTCAAAGCCAGTTAGTAGTAAGAATAGGGATTCTTAGCTCACTAAAACTTAATTGTGTGCACAGAATAGTGAAAAGCACTTAAAAAGATCAAAACCAGCTAAGATTATTTGCAGGGTATTGACTTTGGATCTCACTATTATTAAATTAAAATGTCTTATTTTGTAGGTTAAAATAAGCAATTAAAATCTAACTCATCAGAAGTGCTTGGGTCATCCTGGCACAATAACCAAAGTCTCTGGATGTTCTCAGATACTAAATGGTGGCAACAAGGATTCTTTTCTCCCTCTAAGTGGTTCTCTGTCTCCTTATTTTAATGGCAAATGTCTATTACACAGTATGACTTTCCTTTCAAGCTAATCTATGTATCAAGCTTCCCTCATCAAATCATCATCCATTGAATTCTAAAAAAACGAACATTTCTGTCAGAGCCTCTGGCCTTATTAGAATGACCATCAGAAAGGCATCTAGCAAACTTGACCTATAAAAGGGAGGAAATGAAGAACACAACCTTCTTAAAGCATGCTCCTCACCATAACCCCGAGACCATTTTATCCCTCACTACTTGCCAGATCATTACCACTGTCCTTACTTCCCTTTCTTCTCTTGCCTATCTTAACACTATACTTCATTAGTTTAATCTTATACCATTTCCCTCGATTTCCCTACCCACTTAACTTAGCACCTTTAAAGTCTTTCCAAATGCCAACTCAAGATCCCTCCCATTATCCCCTCTACTTCTACTCATATCCTATTGGAGGTACTGGAAGAAGTCAGATAATTGGGCTCTGTCCACTACATAATTAAATTGTCGAATCTCAGTTTGACTCACTGTAAGAAAGCAATCCTTGAACTTACAATTGTTCCAAGATTTTCTTCTCTCTTTATGTCTCCCACACAATCCTCTCCCACATGTTTTAGCACACATGTTCACCTCATATGTTACCAGAAAAACTATCATCATTTATTATTAACTCTCTTGCTTTTCCTACTCTACACCTCAAAATCTCATAATATTATCTCATCCCGGTCTTTCGTCCTTTAGTCTCTAGTGATGAGTTAATTCTTCTCTTTACCAAGTCCAACCTCTCTACATGTACCTTTGATCATATCCCCTTCTTTATCCTCTAGTAAAAATGTCTCCTTTTCCCACCCTGTAATCCTATCATTTTCCATTCCCTCTTCTCATTTTCAATTTTCCCTTTGCTACTAGCATTTTTGTCCAATGCCTTGTCAATCTCTCTGTCTTGACTCTTGATTCTGGCCTAGTTTACAGGACTCATAGGAGGATGTATTCCCTATTTTTCCTATGATGTTAAAGAAAATCAGAAAACTTCACATGACTGTGGGAAGTCATAATCTGAACATGAAAGATCCTGAATTCTATGATGTTATATAATAAACCTGTTTGCCTATGGGTGGGAAGGCTATTCCAAAAGCTTGGGGTTGAAAGGATTAAGAATTGAAAAAAGCAAAGGGGAAGAATGATGAGAGGGTAAAGACATAACTATGTATATTGCCCATAAAGTTGACAATTATTTATGAATTTCTTTTGGTTATTTAGTGAGACATGGTTCAGAAGTTAAATGAGATGCTTTAAGTATTCCTAGACTGTTTTGAAATAGATTTAAGGACTCCACGTACATGTTTCTCTATCACTCTCCTAATAGTGTTTCTAAGAAATTGGGGTAAGGGGAGAGAGACTTATTTTGTTATTTGTTCATTTTACCTATAGAACCCAGAAGGGGCCATTTAACCTGTGGCCTATGTATCTCAGGATCTTTTGTGTTCAGAAAATTACTTCCCATAGTCTTGTGACATTTTCTAATTTTCTTTGACTTAGTATTTTTTCAATTTACCATCTCATTGCCCATCATACAGTAGTTCATATATCTATATTTGCAACTTGAAAATCTTTTTCTACTTAGCCAAAGTCTGCCCTTGGAGTCAGTCATCTTCCTGACTCTTTCCAGTTTGCTTCTCTCTTTTTTTATCCTCCTCCTCCCAAGCCTCAATTTCTTTTTATTAAAAGAAAAAGAAAATGAACAAAACTGTACTTGTATAATACAACAGAAAAACCATTACAGAGATACATGACATAAAATGTATGACACTTAATAAGGAGGGAAAAAATGGGGCTTAAATCATGAAACTACTTATAAGCAATATAGACTTGAACTGCACTAACTTCATTATGATATGCTGTCACAAAATACCACTCTTCAAATTAATAAAGTGGAAGGTGAGAATTTTTATAAGTAATCTTGAAAGCCCTGATGGTTAATGCTGAAATCAATTCACATTTTATTGGCATACACAAGGCACATTTTATTTACAAAGCCAAAGGTTAAGATACATGAATTAAATGGACTAGGAAGTACTTATTAGATAGTTGAGATGAAAATTTGTAATGCAAATATGGAATTATTCTGAAAAACAAATTCTTTAATGAATAGCATGAAACACAAATATTACGCATCTAGGGGGTGCAGTCAGTCAAGACTCAGAATTGGGAAGCTGTTCAGTCATTCAGTTGTGTAGGACTTTTCATGACCCCATGAACCATAGTGTGCCAGGCTATTCTCTCCTCCACCGTCTCTTGAAATCTGTCCAAGCTCCATGTTCATTGCTTCTATGACGTTATCTATCCATCTCATCCTCTCTCATTCCCTTTTCCTTTTGCCTTCAATCTCTCCCAAAATCAGCATCTTTCCCAATGAGTCCTGTTTTCTCATTATGTGGCCAAAATATTTAAGCTTTAGCATTTGACTTTCCAGTAAATAGCCTGGATTAATTTCTTTTAAGTATTGACTGATTTGATCTCCTTGCTATCCAAGGGACCGGAGTTCAAGTCTCACCTCAGACACTTATCACCTATATGAACAAAGTCATTTAACCTCTCTTAACCTCAGTTTCCTTATCTATAAATCAGGATAATAACAATGACCTACCTCTTGTGAGGATCAGTGACATAATAAGTACAGGACTGTTGCAGACTTTAAAACTCTACATAAATGCTGGCTATGGTGATTGGGAGAATGATATTTTAGACTTCTCTCATACACACCTAGTGTAAGCCATAGCTAAAATCTGTGTGCAAAATATGTAGAAATGAGACTACTTGAATATTAGTGTAACTCTGAGAATGTTAAATTTGTAAAGTATTAATGAATCCATGAATATGAGTTGAAAGAAATATCAGAGGTCATTGAATGCAATCCATACCTGAACCGTGTTTTATTTCTGTATGTTCAGATGAGACCTTATGGTCTCACTTTTTTTCACCTGTAAAATGAAGGGTTTTTATCTAGTAAATCTTTAAAGATTTTTCTAGATTGGACATTTTCAGATTTTGAGATTTCTCTCTATATAACTTGACAAGTGATTATTCAAGATCTACAAGGAAGGGAAATGCTACCTCCTTAGCTGATTGTGTAGCTCTAATTTTAAGGCTGTTTTTCCATATATTTGGCCAAAATCTCCCTTGCAACTAAAATCTCCTAATTCTACCTTTCTTGGAGGAAAAAGGAGAGGTCATTCAAACAGTAATAGAAAATGTCAGGTGTTGTTTTTTTTTAAATGGCTGAATTTTTAAATGGCTGAATAGTAATGTAAATAGGAAATTGCTTTAAATAAGCATCAATAAAGCAATGAAAGTTACTGGCAAATACTTGTTAGACCTTCAGCCTTCTTAGAGTTCAGATCTGATAAACCAGAAAGGCTGCAGAAATCAGCAAATCCAGTCCTTACTTCCAAATAGACTTGTTTGTTTCTGAAGCCAAAGCCAACAGACTGACCCTGCTTTTCTCGCCTCATTTGGGCAGAGTTCATTCCTGAACATGTTTGTCAGCAAATGAACCTACAGAACTTATGAGCTGTTTCATATATTTAAATCTTAGATTTTTATGGAGCATTATGAAATCCATCCACTTATATTATTGAAGAATGTTACAGTTGATAAGGATAAAGTTTTCCTTTTAGCATTTAAGAAAATAACACAGTTACCCAGTAAGGTTCAATTTCTAAAAAAAGAAGTGAAAATTAATAAAATTTTGGAAAGTATTCTACTCAATGAACCTTTCAGTTCATTCGGTTAAAAATATCTATGATACCGTGGCATCTAATTATCACTCCTACAGTTCTTTTTTTCCTAGGAGTACAAAGTAATTTACATAGTTAACTTACTGTGACAGTGATAATCATCATTATTTCCTTTGAACAGGCAAAAAGAAACTGAGGCACATCCGAGTTAAGCACTTTGGCTGCCATTTCACAGTGGGTGAGGAAAGAATAGGATTTACCATCCAAGAATCATAACACTGGTAAAATCCTCCTCTTAGTTCACTTAACATAAATTGCTTTGCTGAAGGAGAAAGTTGAAAAATAAAAAGGAACCAACTATACGAGAGCATAAAGGCCTCCTGTAGTATTGCTTGATCCTAAGAAAAAGAACTCTGTGTTTGTTGTAGTCATATGATTTGTGTTTGGATTCCATCTTGACTAGACTATACTCTGAGCCAATCAGGGTCCACACAGTGATCAAGGGGTCATGGCCTAGGATCTTTTTTGGCCAGCCAAAGTGGTTTGGGTTTAAGGCACAGTCTTTGAGAAAAAAAAGTTTCCTCAATCAAAATTCATATTCCTTTGGGCAGAGTACCTGACAAGGAAGGAAGGAAGGAAGGAAGGAAGGAAGGAAGGAAGGAAGGAAGGAAGGAAGGAAGGAAGGAAGGAAGGAAGGAAGGAAGGAAGGAAGGAAGGAAGAAGAAAGAGAAAGAGAAAGAAAGGAAGGAAGGAAGGAAGGAAGGAAGGAAGGAAGGAAGGAAGGAAGGAAGGAAGGAAGGAAGGAAGGAAGGAAGGAAGGAAGGAAGAAAGAAAGAAAGAAAGAAAAGAAAGAAAGAAAGAAAGAAAGAAAGAAAGAAAGAAAGAAAGAAAGAAAGAAAGAAAGAAAGAAAGAAAGAAAGAAAGAAAGAAAGAAAGAAAGAAAGAAAGAAAGAAAGAAAGAAAGAAAGAAAGAAAGAAAGAAAGAAAGAAAGAAAGAAAAGAAAAGAAAGAAAGAAATTGTATTGCCCAAGCGGTGGTTCCAACTGGGTTCACAGAGGTTATTTGTCCTTTGTTCTCAAGGAGGACCATGCTATTGTTTCTGTTTTGACCAAAAACCCTAAGGGTCTTCCCTTCCCAGACTGATTTTTTTTTTTCTCACTAGGCAAAGAGGCCATTCTCTCTGCCTCATTTTTGACATGACCTTAATCACTGAATGAGTGTTGCCTCAGTCAAACTGAGACCTGTTAAAAAGGCCAATGTCTCCCACCACATCCAGGGTCATCTGCAGTTGTCCTGATCTATATCTCTCCAGTGGATCCATATGACTCTATAGCCTCATGGTACAAGGAGGCTAATAAAAGTACCCACCTCTCAGGATGTTGTGAGGATCCAACGACATAGTATATTATGTATAATCCTTTGCAAATCTTCAATTATTGTATAGTTGCTAATTGTTATCTTATGGCACAGTGTGGAGAGGAGCGTTCATCCTTTGGAGTTTTATGAAACTCCTCAAAACCGACATGATGAAGAAGAGACCACTGGGCTACGATATATCTGATATAATTGTTTAAGGTCTTTGTGGTTCATGTGCAACAACATACTTCTAGCATTTGTGTGGGGGGGCGGAGGTTGCAAAGAACTAAAAGCGAAGTAGATTCTCATCAAAGGAAAGGAAAATACATAATTGCAAGAATGCCAATAAAAAAGAGCCACAAAATTAAATGCTGCCTATTGATAATACAAAATGGTCCTGAAGAAGAGGTGAAAAAATATATCTCTCTCCCTTCCTTGCAAAGGTACAGAACAATTGATGCAAAACAATATATATGTCATCATATTTGGTTGATAGTTTGGTCACTTTTGCTGATTTTTAAAAATTCTTTCTTACAAATTATAGTTCCCTAGGTAGGGAAAAGAAGAAACATATATTGGAAAAGAAGGTGAACTAAAATCAAGAATAATCAATATATTTTTAAAATATAACTGCACTTCCAACTAAACTTGGACAATTTATATGTTTGCTATATGCTTGCAAAAAGAGCCATGACTAGATTGCTAGAGAGTATAACACTGTGTATGGTATACATTGTGTAAATATACTTGCATAAGAAATTTATTGAGTTGCTTCCAGGGCTTGCTGGGTGAGAGATTCATGTGGTTCCAGAAATTCTTCAGGAGAAACACATGTAGTGAAAGAAACTGAAGACATTTAGGAGAAATCAGCCTGAAACATCCCACTAATAACTAGACTGCAACCCTAAAGATTGGCCAATGGTCCCCTACATGTGAGATCATGTTCTCACACTCTCTTTGTTCTTTGTTTTAGCTGTGATTTTATCTTACTACTAGCTAAAGAGTTCATTCACTTTTGTATATTCTATGGTGTATTCTAATATGTATAAGTTCAATTGTGTGTGTGTGTTTCCTTGCACAAATGGACTTATTATTTGCTATTTGTGATGGTCTTTTATATAACCAAGATTTGATGGGTAGGAGCTAACCTCCTAAGTGTAAACTAAGGATTACCCTCCTCTTAAAAGTAATGAGACTTTCCTTCTGAACCAGTCTCATAGCCCTATAATACTAGCGTTTGAGAAGATGAGTAGTCACAATTTTAGCTTGATATCCCTCTCATATGTAAACTAGAAAATTAAAAAGTGTCCAGCCATTTTTTTCTTTTCCCCTCAAGGAAGCAATCATTATGCTCCTTGGATTGGGGTGGACTAGATTCTAGAAATATCAATCCATGTACCTATGAGCCATATCTCCGTGTCTGGGCAACCCATCTTACATGGGAAGACACACTTCTAAGATGGGCCATATAAATCTCTCATTATAAAAAGTAAACCTAAAGGCTATATAGTTAATTTCTCCCAATTTAATTTAATTTATTACAAATTATAACTATATACAGAGACACCATTTTGGATATACAAAAATGAGTGACATAGCTCTTGTCTTTAAAGATTTACAATCCACTGGGTGTGGAGGTGAGATACAATAGGAAGAAAGATAAGATAGAATGTCAAAGATAAGATAGAATGTCAAAAATAATATAGCTAGGTATAGCTTAGTGTGAATGACAAATCCTGTGAAGTGGTCATATATACTCTTTTATTTGACGTTACAATTATATAAAATATGATAAGTGGTTCAAGCCCCATAGGAAAATGCAGTGTAAATTGAAATAAAAGGACCAATTCATGAGGTTCATTATTCACTCTAATAGGAATCAAGCTACACAGAAATAGTACTCCAGGAAATTTGAGGATAGAAAGAATATAAATATTTCTGTCTCCAAATACATGTGCAGGTTTTTTTTAGGCCAAAAAGAAGATATAATTCTTCTGAATTCAAAAGTTGGAGAAGCTAATGCATAGTAATCTACCCATCACCCAGTCTAAGATGTGATAATTTCCTTTCCATTTTTCATGAACTTTGATCCTTTTGTGAGGGCTTTAATAAATACTCAGGGGCTTTGAAGCATTGTGACAATTAACTGATGTCTGGGTTAGGCTGTCACTTTGAAAATCACTGTTCTATATCATAGTTGCTTCATTGAAAGCCACGAGTATCATTCATTTTACTGTAGTGATCACTGTCTGTGAATGATGGCCACACTTAGAGAAGCAGACACAGCAATATTAAGCTTTCCCAGAGTCTACCATCAGGTAGGCGCAGGGTGGGATTTTTTAGTTATTTATTTCTTTCCACACATAATCCTTCAGTTTTTTTATTTTCTCCCCACATAGTTTTGTTGAATAAAACTCTAGTCTGTTGGCCTTATATGTGTGGTACAAGAGGTCTTTCCAACTGGTATTTAAAAATTTAATGTTACTGGTCACTGCTACTTTTGTTTTATGCATTTTAATTAAATTTCATTGCTGCCTTTGGACTTAGAACATACTTTTATAAATTGAGAATATAAAAGTTTTGCTGGGGATAAAAAAAAGAATTCACATAAATGTGCTGCTTTTAGTAACAAGGCACACCCATGTTGGAAACTAAGAAAAACTATAATTCTAAAATATTTTTTTCTCCACAATCTGTCAGTTTCTCAGTAACTTTTATTTTCTTAAAGCAACAGAATGTAGACTGTAGAAGTGGGTGGAAGTTTGGGACATATCCTCACCATTGAATTATTGCCCAGTAAATCAGTTTTCATATAAACATGGAAAATCATTTTGACATGAAAGTTAAATATATCATTGTTCCAGTTAATTTGATTTCATTTTTTTCTATTTTAATCATTCCATCACCCTGTCTTGCACAAACTGGAGGTGTAGCCACTCATGGACCCAATCCTACTACAGATCAGCCTGAAAATTTTGCTCCTTTCCATTTCCAAAATGTGCTGTTTCATTTCTTTATAGGCAGGTTGGTGTCCCTCACACAACTTCAAGGGGCTCACCATCATGATGCTAAATTTAGTGCCATTACCTAATAGTCTTAACCTACAGAAACTGAGAACTCCCAAGGAGAAGTGATCTACCTGGCACATCCCCAGTAGCAGGGATTTCAGGTGTGAGCCACCACATTAAAATACGTGATAAAAAAGAAGATTTTTAAAAGATAATGTGGCTTTAGAACCACAAATACCATAAGGGTTAAATCATATTCCTTGAAATTTAATAGATACAATAAATATCACTTGGTTAATCTACTCTCAACCTCAACGTTCCAAAAGTATCAACTCAATATTATCAAATCAAAGACCATTTAAGATGTACAACCTTTATCTGAACAAGAACTCTAGTGAGCTAGTGCAGTACGTTATAAATAACACTGATTCTTTGCAGGATGGGTGTAAATCTCATCTCTGGTACTTTTTACTTTCATGATCTTAGGCAAACCATTTTTGTAACTCTCATAAGCCTCAGTTGTGACATTTGTAAAATAAAGAGATTGGACTAAGTAACTTTTGAGAATCTCTCCAGGTCTAGATCTCAGATTCTATAATTACCTCTCAGAAAACGACATTTCACTTTGGGAAAATGATTGTCTAAAATTTATCCCTTCATAGCTTTTCACCAAGGTTCTCAGTTATGACTTCTTCCACATGACAGACTTTTGAGTGTTTGAAGACAGCTATCTTACCCCGCACCTAAATCTTCTCTTCTCCTACAAAGACAAACCTAGTTATCATTCCCCAACATTGATACCCTAGAGAACATAAGAATATAGAAGGAATTGGCTAATGATGAATTCCAAAGGAAAAATAAATTTGTAACAGTTGTTACTAAATCAGAATCATTAAAGGCTAGCAACAGTTAGTATTTCAAACATTAATCTCAAGCATTAATCTCTGTCTGGCTAATGAGATTACCTAAACAATGACTATATTATAGAGTATTTGGACTTTATCCAGAACATTTTTAAAAAAAGAAAGTTAGGTTGTATTTTAGAACTCATTTTAAAATGTGCTATTGGTAGCAGAATTTATGTTCCAGCATTACACTATAAAACCCTGCTGCAAATTTTCTGTCAGGGTTTACTTTAAAATGTTTTAATACTACTGTTAAAAGTTGCAAAATTGTCTTCCTCTTAATTATTCTGTAGTAATACCAGTCATTCAGGTAGTGGCAAGCATTTATTATTTACCTACTATTTGCCAAATACTTTAATAATAGTGCTTTCTTTTAAGTCTATTACAGAAAAATACTGGAGTAACAAGAACCCCTCCACACAGACATTTCATTAGACTGAATCCTGATTATGAAATCCAATGAAAAATAATCACAGAGAAGTATTTTTTTCCAGCCCTGGTAGGCATTGAGAGAGAGAGAAATCTGTGGACACTGGGGAAAAGGTTTGGTCAGGAACATACTCTTCAAAGCATTCCAGTGCCAGTGAAGGAAAGAGGACCTTTGCTGTGTGCCAAGGAAGGAAGATGTACTAGCAGCAACTCAACCTAATGCAGGGTGTGGACAGCAAGTATCATCGTAAAGTTTCATGGTCCAGCATCCAGATCCATGTCACAGATACAGGGAGAATGGAAAAAGGGACCAGCATCTAAGTGTTGTGTGTTCATAGTCCCTAGGCTACAAACTGAGCAAGGAAAAAATTTCCACAGCAAGGAAATAATTCTGGAGGAAGCAACAGGTTAATGGTGGCTAAGTCCAGTAGCAATCTCCTAGAACTTCCAACCAGAGAAGCCCCCATGGTTGTTTCTTAGACCAAAACACAGTTCAAAACCTTACAGAAGTAAAACCAGGAAGACAGTAAGCAGAATTTGCCCTTGAACACCACTTTTGGAGTATTGAATGTTTACAGGTCCTCAGCCCGAGAAACTGAAATAACACAATATGCAATACCCCAAGAAAGCAGCTGGTGGCAGGGAGAAACGGTGGCAAAATTATCTTGGGACACACAAAGGGTTGGGGTTAGGGTCAGGGGAAAGAGGGTAACTAGTGAACATCACTCTCATCTGAACTGTCAAAGGAAGAAAAAATACACATATATACACAGTTTGGTACAGAAATACATTTTTTTGAAACAGGGAAAACAATTTATGTCAATAAGAACATTCAAGATAAACACCAAATATATGGAAGGTAGCCTTGGAGAGGATGGCTCTGGCAGCTATAAGGATGGGAAAGGGATGTGTTTTAATGATACCTAGGTACCTTGAAGTTTTAATTCTGTGATATCGAAGTTATTAATTCATGGTATGAACTCTTATGATACCAGAAAACAAGTTTGTCTGAGTCAGGGGTTCTTAACCCTTTTTTAGATGAACCCTTTTTGGCATGGTAGCAAAACCTAGGATCTCTACTTGCAATGTTTTCTTTTTATTATAAGTGAATAATATATTAAATTTTAGTTAAAGCTTAGTGAATATAAAGATGCAATTTTTGTTCCCACTCAAGTTCACAGACCCTCTGAAAAAAAAAAACACAAAATATAAATTCCTTATGCAGGGGTGGGAAACCTATGACCTAAAGGCCACATGTGACCTCCTAGGTACTCAGGAGTGACTTTTTGACTGAGTCCAAGTTTTACAGCACAAATCCTTTTATTAAGGGGATTTGTTCTGTGAAGTTTGGATTCATTCAAAGGATCATACTTGAAAACCTAAAGGACTACATGTGGCCTTGAGGCCACAGGTTCCCCATTCTTTCTGAGATACACAAACCAGAAATTAAGTTCTCTTTCTCTGAGCATAGACAATCTTACAGTTAATTAGAAAACTTGCAACTAAAAATTGAAATGAATGCTATCCCTGCCAAAGTCTGTCCATATCTCTCCCCTCTATTCCACTCTTTCAATTCTTATTGCCAAAACACAATTCTGGCAGCTAGGCTGCACAGTGGATAGAACACTGGACTTGGAATCAGGATGACACATCTTCCTGATGACAAATCCAGTCTCAGACATTTACCAGCTGTGTAAGACTCTGAGCAAATCTCTTAATCCTCTATGCCTCAGTTCCCTCATCTATAAAATGAGGTGGAGAAGGAAACAGCAAATTACTACAATATCTTTGCCAAGAAGACCCCAAAGGGGTGCCAAAGCATCAGATACAACCGAAACGACTCAACAACACAAAAGTCAATCCAATTCAGTCCTATTGCCTTATTTCCCTGCTTCCTCTCCTACCTCTAATGTAATCTAAACATCATTGCCAGGGTAATCTTCTCAAAGCATGATACTAGTCACATCTTTCCCTGCTCAAAAGCCATAAGTGGTTGCCCAGTGGACATCAAATAAAATCCCTAGGCTGACAAAGAAGGCCTTCCTCGGTTTGACTAAAGTCTGCTTCCAGTCTTACGTCTCTCTGCTCTCTTTCATGCTCCCCATGTTTCCACTAATTAAGATTACCCTCTATTCCTCTTAACCATGAACTTTTGCATGCCTTCCATCTGAAATGCCCTTTCTCCCCTATGGTCTCCAAGATCACATAGGGAAAGACAGATGCTTCCTGCATCAGTGAGAAACAGGAGTAGTCTAGGGAGCTGGAGAGAACTTCAAATTCAGTCTCCTCCATGATAAAGACCCTAAGAAGTATTCTTTCCTTCATTACTGTTGCATACATGTGTGTGTATATATGCATGTATATACACATATGTACATATACATGTGTCAACACATAAAGGAATACATATACATATATGCATGTATGTGTATATGTGTACATATATACATGTGTGTATATGTATATATATGTATGTATGTATATATCCCAAGGTGATTAGGTCACAGTGGATTATAGTTAAATGTGTTCATACTTTATTTCTGCTAGTAGATTGGAAATTTCTTGAGGACAGAGATTATCATATTTCTATTTCGCTGATTCTCCTCCTCCTCTCCTCCTCCCCCCCCGACTCTACTCTAGCTGAAAAGTTCTTTCATTTCACACTCATCCTTCTCTCTCTCCTTTATGTCTGATCTAGTTGTTTACTGTACTAATAAATTTTATTTTTACTGAAACACAGTTGGGGCGTGATAAAGAGACATCTTGAAGGATTAAGTGTTTGATGATGATGATGATGATACTAATAATTGGGGCAGCTAGGTGGTACAGTGAATAAAGTTATGGGCCTGGAGTCAGGAAGGTTCATCTTCTGGAGTTCAAATCTAACCTTGAATATTTGCTAGCTGTGTGACCCTGGGCAAGTCACAGTGTTGTTTTCCTCAGTTTCCTCAGTAAGATGAGCTGGAAAAGGAAATGGCAAACTGCTTCAAAATCCTTGCCAAGAAAACCCTAAATGGGATCACAAAGATTTGAACAAATGCCTAAAATGACTCAACATCAAAAACAATGGTAGCTATTATTTGTATATCACAGTAAAGGTAGAAAAGCACTATACATATATATATATATATATATATATATGTGTGTGTGTGTGTGTGTGTGTATGTGTGTGTGTGTGTATATATATATATATAATCTGATCATCACAGCAGCTCTGTGAGTTGGTGCTGTTATTATCCCCATTTTCCTGATGAAAAAATTTAAACTCACAGACGTTGTTCAGGTCATCCAGGTAGTATCTGAGGCAGGATTTGAACTGAGATCTTCTTTACTTCAATTCTGTCTTGCACACTGCTACCCCACTTATATGGATCTTGATTGCAAGTCATAGCCAATGAACCATTGATTTTAGGTTATACATAGCGCCTGTCTTATGTCTAGTCATTATATGAGTCAGAGCCTTACACAAATGCTATATGCTCAAAATGTTTCAACTTTCAACCCCTCCCTACTTTCTTGGTGTCAAGTTTATTTAGGGAGTAATTAAAATTCCCCCTCCTCAAAATATAGGCTCAGCACACGTTCAGTGCCATGTAGCTACTCAGAAGGTTATTCCCAGACCCACTAGCAAAAACATCATGCAATATTAGGTATGTCTACCACTGAGAGTAGTGCTTTCCAATTAGGTTGCTTGGTAGGGGGTATGGGTAAATCAACATTTCCATTTCTAGATAGCATCTTTAAGCTAACATTACTATGGAGTATATTTCACCAGCCAGGAGGCTGGAATTACATTAAAGTTTCGGGAATTTTTAATTGCAACGTTTTCAAATAAATCGCTAAGGGAGGAACTGCCCTTTTCCAATCACCTGTGCCAGGAGGACTGATATTTAGTATCTCAAATATGGAAGCAAATTAAAAGAAAATGCAACTAGAAAAGAAACATGTCAAATTCTAAATTTAATCTAGGCTTTGACCACAGTCCATTTATTAGTGATTTTCAGTCATGCCATTTTGTCCAATCAAGAGATCACGAGGATTGCGATCTGTTCTGTTGGGCTGGTGTTTGTAGAATTCAACAGTATTCTATATAACCTTTCATTGCTAAGGGAAGGCCATTGTCTAAAACATTAGTGACTATAAAGGAAATACCTAGGTTGGTAGTTTTGACAGACGGATGAGAGTGTTAGCAAGTTGAAGTTAATTGAAAAGGTCATTCTTAACACTTTAAAAGAAATGTCCTGTGTACAGAACTAGAAAGCTTAAGATTTTTCACCAAATATACCAGAAATAACCCAAATTTAGGATCTAATACATGTATTTCATTAAAGATTTAAAAATTTATTTAAAATGTTAGGTGGTGCAGTGTATAGAGAGCCAGGTCTGGAAGCTTCATCTTTCTGAGTTAAAATCTGGCCTCAGAATTTAGTAGCTGAGTGAACCTGCCAAGTTACTTAATCCTGTTTGCCTCAGTTTCCTCATCTGTAAAATGAAGTAGAGAAGGAAATGGTAAAACACTTCAGTATCTTTTCCAAGAAAACCACAAATGGGGTAACAGAGTAGAATGTGACTGAAAATGACAAACAACCACCCCATTTACCCAAAGATTTTCCTGATTCTCTGAATCATATATTCTCTATCCCATTCCTAATCCATGATATGACTCCATTTTTGCCTTATTTTCTGCCATTTATCATAGTTATTTATACATAAGTATGGCATGCATTCTTGCAGACATACAGACATACACATATTCTCCCTTTTGATTTGAAGGTATTTTGCAGTCAGGGACTGGGGATATATTTTGTCTTTCTGCCAAACACGGGAACTGGCACAAAAGGTGTGTTGGTTGAGTTGAGTCCATTAACCAAATTCAGATGAAATAGGAATTGAAATAGTTAAACTTGATTGTCCATGAGCGCTTTAGTTAGTTTATCTACAAAATATTTAATTCCAACCCCATTCTTCCCTGGGATATCAACATATTTTTGGGCTATTTCACTCTGATAACAGATTTTTATGTTAAAATAACCTCAGTTTTAAAATAAGCCTGGTCAAAACAGCATTATAAAGACATATCTTTTGAAAAATGTGTGCTCAGGTGAAATAGAAATTACTTTTGTTTTATCGAAACCAGTTCTACTTTCCAACAGCTTACTGGAATCTAGGACATTAGAGACGGAAGGGACTGCAGAGACTATCTTTTCCAAGTGAGACAGATGAGAAAACTGATGAGGAGAAGTGAAAGTGGCCTGACTAATGTTATCTGGTGAGCTTGGCACACTTACAGTGATTTTGTGAAGCATGCAGGAATTTATTCCATTTATGAACAAAACAGCAACAAATGACAGAAATATTTGCTTCCCAATTTTTACCACATTAAGGAAGATGAATTATGTGCCAAATTTATTAATGTTTTGGAGGCATAGATTGTCTGGCATAAATCTTTGGCATCTTCTGTTTGGAATACTGTAGTATGATTTAGTTCCTTATTTCCAGTTCTCTTCTCTAGTGTTACTTGGGTCTCGTCAGATGCTTTAAAATTTCTCCTTTCACCCATACTATGAAATTTACCTTCTAATCTATGTTTGTAAATATTTTGGTCCCCTTGGCTTCTTTTTTTCTCCTTCTATTTTTAGTACCAACTAGGCAACTTTTCCATATACTCAAATTAATAACTGAATACCTATTATGTGTTTAACACTATGCTAGATGTTATGAGAAAGTACAAGAGAAACATAAGAACTAAGTGCTGATTTCAGTGAAATTAATATTGGCTACAGAGGAAAACAGAGATGGGACAATTGTTAGTTAAATAAGTACTTATATTAATAAACACTTATTATTGTGTTTGTTCTGCATAAAATGTTCTGTTGGAGGACCAGGAGTCAGTTTAGAGTTTAGAAAAAAATAGTACTAGCTTACATTATAATTCAGGTTAAGGTTTGTAAAACGCTGGACAAACTCTGGGAGGTAAGTACTATTATTATCTTCATTTTACAGATGAGGAAACTAAGGCAAACACTGAAATAGGTGACTTGGGCAGGATCACATGGCTAATAAATATCTAGGGCTAGATTTGAATTCATCTTCTTAACTTCAGGAACAGTGATCTATCCACTCTGCCACATTCTACTTTCTAACAATAACATATGTTTTCTTTCTAATCATAACAAAACCCTTTCCCAAGAAGTTTATACTTCTAAGTTTCCTTACTTGTACCCTGCAATATAAAAATTTCAAAAAGAAAAACCAAAATTTCATTGATCTACTGAATCTCAGTCAGAAGAGACTTGGGAGGTTATCTAATCTGACTCACGATCTCCATCTGACATCAAGGCAGGACATCTACTTAGGCAACTTGGACTGGATTCAAGTAGAAGAATCAGTGCTACATTTATAATAATTAAGCCATCAGCCAGAAGAAAGCAACTTTGAAAAACTCTCCTCTTTTCCTGAAGAAATATTTCAATGGTTTCTAGTTAGACATCCTGCTTTGGGTTTCTCTTATCCACCATATCAAATCGACATTCTTCATGGCATACTTTTCTGCTCAAAGATCTATGACAACAGCTTAATTCCTTTATAGAGTTCAGATTGCTAAACCTAATGTTTAAGATCTTCTGTAATTTATCTCTTCACTATTCAACTGCATATCATGCCACTTCTCAATATAAATGCTCTACTCCTATAAAGTTGATCTCATTATCCACATTATGCACTATACCTATTCTTACCTTTGTTCATTCCTTCCTCTTGAATGCTTTCCCTTCCCCTCGTACCCTATCTATACTTTAAGGTCTATTTAATAATCCACCTCTTCCATGAAGATTTCTATGAATTCTGTCCCAGAGAAATATGTGTGTACACATATATATATGTATATAACTTTATGATGCATACAAAGGTCATTTGAGCATATCTTTCTTCTCTTTTTGTTGTGCTTAAATGCCTATGTTATGTAACACATGTGTATGTCTCATTTCCCCAAGATTCTTCAAAATGGTAACCGAAAGAGGAAGGATGGGGTAGTAGAAATATCAATAGATTTGGAATTAGAAGAATTGGGTTTATTTTCTATGTCTGTTATTTGCTGTCTAGATGTCCCTGAGTAATTACTTTGTCTCTCTCAATGTGTTTCCTCTGGTGTAAAATAAGTGGTTTGTACTGGATCATCATTATGATCCTGTTCAACTTTGGACGTCCTTATTTTCGATCACACAGTAAGTAGTGTTTAGCATAGTCCTAGGCTTGGTAACACTAGATAGTTATTCATCTAAATAATCTATTAGGTAGAGCTCTGGACTTGGGAGGCAGAAAAATATGATTTTGAATCCTTCCTCAGATCCTTAATATTTCTGAGAATCGGAATTCTTCTTAGTTCGGTTTATCCATAAAATGGAGATAATAATACTTGTTGCACTAACAGCACTTATTGGATTTTTATGAAGCTCAAATGAGATAGTATTTATATCTCAAAAACCTCAAAGTATTATGTAATTTTTATCTATTATCAATGTTTAACAGCTTACTCAAAAATGTTCTAGGTTTTAAATTGAATCTGTATTATTAACTTTTACTTTATCACTTCCTTCAGTTCAGACAATCAAGAAAATAAATCAAAACCTGATTTATAATACTTGCTAATTTCTGGAATACAAATGCTCACACTGAAAATTTAACAATCAGCTTTTACAGTCTAGTATGAACTGATTGCAGCACACTTCTGGAAGACATTAATAGTATCCTGATTACAGCAGAGTACATGTATATTGTGAAGTTCAGAACACATTCAGTCCTCTTGATATTAAGGGAATAGGATAATAAGAAATGGGAGAAAACTGAATAATATCATAAAAATACTTCTAAGACCCTTGGATCAAGAGAATATCTACCAGAAATTATAAAACAATGCTCAATTTCTTCCTAGTACTAATGAGAAAAATATAACTATGCTAGAGAATTGACTACTTATTGTACGTTAAACTGAATCTGGCATGGGAATGGTTAAATTTTCTTTTCCACCTCTGAGCAATACACGAACCAGTGATGAGTCCAGAGTAGTGTGTTTCATTAAAAAGATTACTTGAAACCATATGGCTGCTATCTTAAATCATCCAAAATAATTAAAATAAGTAAAACAGAAGCAGACTAGAACTATACATAAGCCTAGAGTTTAATGAGATGTAGAAAATATAATAAACTAAACAAACAATTCATTCCTATTAATTAATGGCTGTAAAAGGTTTCCAGGTGGTTTAGGTAAATAACAGGTTGCTTTTATTTTTATTTTTCTTAATTTTTGAAAGAAGTAACGTGTTTTGGTAGTTATGAGATGTACATTATTTACAGAACTTGTGCAGTGTTTTATGTGCATTTCTTTTGTTTTAAATGATCAAATTATTTACATTTTTCCATATATTAAAGCTATTATACTCAATAGGTATAAATGAAAGTCTTTCTGGGTAAATTTTTCTCTAGTTAAAACAACAAAACTCTAAACAATTGAGCTAACTCTACTACTATACTGGTTCAATAGTGAAAAAAAATTTTTTTGTCATTCACCTATTATTTTTTTCTTTGTTTTTTCAATTTTCCAAGAATTACTTGCAGTACTGTTTTATAGGGGTGAATTAATTATCTTGTAGCTTGTCTAAAACTTTTTCTATGACTGGGATAAAAGGGTAGAGTTTAGGTAAGCTAGGAAATGTGTGGTTTGTACTTCTTCCCTTTGCCTTGGAGAGACTTCTGCTCAAACTTTTTGTGTGGGCTTTGATAGGAGAGGAAGAAGAGTAAGCCACCACAGGGCTCTATGTTTATCCTGATCTACAGCAGTAATTAGGTCCTGCAAGGTAAGGAGAGTAGGGGAAAGTAATGAAAAAGAAAAGATTATTTGGTGAAACTGTTCTTGAACAGTTGGAAGACCTAGAATGAATGTGTAGTACAGAATGGATTATAGACAACCAGAAGAAGTTAGTAGAGACTTGACCTAGAACATACATGTGTCAATATTAGTTGCACCAGACAGGGATGATGACAACTCATGTCCTAGGGAGATGAAGCAGAATTTTAGCGTGCAGATTCTCAGAGCATAACTAAGGAAGCTCTACCTACACGTTTTGTAGTTTGTGTGTAGACATCTAATCATTTTCCTTTTCTCTAGAAATAAGGGGAAAGATGAAAACAAATTGAAAAGCTACTCAAGCATGAGAGCTGATACATTTTATTGTTTGCTTGAATTTCTTATCCTACCTGATTATATTAATAAATCACATGGTAATTAATAGTAAATTTTTAGGATCTACAGGATTGCAGGTTTGTGGTTTAGTGGTGTAGTGGAAGTAGCTTTTCTGGCTATCTCCATTTTAATAAAACTTTCCCAATTTTTGGAGCAAACTGTCAAGCCTCAAAACCTAAAAGACAACCTACTCCCTAAACCTAACCAAGAGCATGAGTCCAACCTTTGGAGTCAGTCAATCATGAAAAGGTCCCATGGTGAAGGTACTGGAGTGCTCCCAGGCAACTCCCCTGAAAAGCAATCTAGGGGGCTAGAGTTCAGTCCCAACCTAGCTGCCTTTGCAAAAAACAAACAAACAAACAAAACTCTGTGTGTGTGTGTGTGTGTGTGTGAAAGATGAAATGATGGCAGAAACAAAGTCCTGATCTTCCAAAAGTATTGATTTAAGGAAAGCGCAGCAATTACCTAACAAACTTGGACCAGGCACCATCCTCAACTTTGACGCTGGACCCTGAATAAAGGGGGAGACAAACTTTTCTATTTTAAAAAAAGTAAAATAAGGTCAATCCATAAAAAAGAAATAATAGAACATTAGGTAATCTAATTTGTAGTTGAGAAAGATTAGGGATTTTCCATGCTACGGGGGGGGGGGAGGGGGAGAGAATGAACAGGTGCAGTTACCTAAAATCAGAAAAGGAAGAGTCTCACTGCTCCAAAGTGTCTATAAACAAAGGAACATGGGAACAATAAATTGATTGTTTTCTAAGAGGCTAGTTTTCAGATAAAACATGGGTTGCTTACGCTGTATATTTGTGAGAAAACTCCTTCCATCAGTCTTTCAATCTGGCTGGATTTCTGGTCAGGATCACCTAGGTCCTTGGTTAAGAGTCTCTAATAAGCAGATAGAGGTGGTACAGTTTCCCAACCATGCAGAGCTAGGTTCAAACAATGCAATATGGATTTTTTCCATTTCCCCAAATTGAGTAACTTTTTCTCATAAGAAAGAAATTGGACTAGACCCATGCTTGAATAGAAAGGGAACTGAATTTGTTCCAGAATTTAAAAACAAAATGGAATCAGTGTGGTTCACTCAATTCCCATGATTAACCAACTGCTGTCCTAATCCCCTCAATTAACTCAGTTTCCTCAAGGGGTAATAATGCCAGCTTATGAGATGAGGCTATTAAGTTGAGGAGCATTTTGCTTTTATTTTTGTCTTTGTTTTTTACTAGCTCATACTGCTAGACTTATAATGAAGCTGGGCACCAGCTTAGACACCAGAAAGAGTAGAAGCATTTAGGAGTAGGGGCAATGTGCTATTCATGTGTAACTAGAACACTATCTGATGGTTAAACAATATTCTAGCCCCCTTCAGCTATTTTTAGATAACATGAAAACTTGCAGTATTTTGACCTAACAGAAAGCAAAGGAAGATGCAGAGTGTTTGTAGTTTTTACTATGTACCTTTTAACCTTACATTTGGGACTAATATCTAGTACCCTCTAGGAGTTTTAAATATCTGCCTGTCACAATTTTAAAACATTCTATTCATTTGCAGTTGTCCAATGCTTGAGCTCACCCAAGTCAGCTGCCCTCCCTGATTTCCATTTTGAAACTCCCAAAGCCAGTAGAAAGACTACTCCTAAATGGCAACTTACTACAGTCTTAATCCACATAGGAAACAGTGCTGGAATTGCAAGAAAAGGTTTTAATCTAGACTATGTTATATAATAACTGACATGATTTTTGACAAATCACATCATCTTTTGGTGCCATTTTCCTCATCTGAAATATGAAGGAAGTAGCTCAGAGTGCCAAAACTTGGAAAGAATTAGGAATTTTCATCAACTCTCACTGAAAATAATTTGAAATCCATGATACATAGGAAATGATATGAAGTTTTGAGAAGAACAAATGTAATGGAATAATAACCATATGGAAGATTCTTCCAAATCTTTAATAATGAGAGAAATGCAAGTTAAGACAACTCTCAGGTTTCACCTCACACCTACCATATTGGCAAAATGATGAAAGACAAAAAAATCCAACCTTGGGGAGACTTTGAGGAGACAGGCACATTAATACACTTCTAGCGTAAATATGAATTAGTCCAAAAAGTAATAGACAACAACATGAGATTATGTGAGGAAAGCTATTCGTATCTTTTGAGTCTGTTATATTGTTGTGGGACATATGCCCTAAAAAGGTCAATGACGCAAAAAAAGGCTCATATAAAATAAAATGTTCATAGCAGTATCCTCTGATAGCAAAAAAAAAAAAAGCAAAGAGTTTATCCATTGTTTGGGGAATGATTGGAAATGTTGCAATATATCAACATATTGGAATATTATTGTGACTTAAAAATGACGAATACAGGAAGTCAGAGAACCATGGGCATACTGTAGCATTAATTTAGAGCAAAGGAAACAAAACCAAAAAGTGATATTACACAATGATTATAATTATGAAAATGAGAACACTAAAAGGAAGCTTAACACAGACTGATTGCAATAAACAATTTTGGTTCCAGAAAAGAGAGGACAAGATACATAGGACTTATCGCAAAAGAGTGGTAAGGAGTAACATATAGAACCTTGTATGAGTTATCAAATCTGATTGTTTTGCTAATTGCTTTCCCTTTTTTATCTTGGTTACAAGAAAGGATTCCCCAGTGGTAGTAGTAAGTTGTATCAGGAAATGATTGTAATTTAAAAAAAAAAATCTCCCAAATAAACTTTTCAAAAAGTGAATAATTTAAAATGAGGTAAATCCAAGTAGATAAAACTAAAAAGGAACTCTTTATTTTAAAGGAATAGTATAATTTGAAATATGTTGTCTGAATAATTAACTGGACAACCTTTCATTAAAACTACCACTGTAAAAGAGCTTTTCTATTTAATGATATATCAAGGGGTTATTTGATGAAATCACTGATAGAAGCTATGCTGTATGGACAAATGAGTCTTGAATAATTATTTAAAAATGAAATAATGAAAATTGGGATTAATTTATCTTCACTCTTCAAAGAACTGATTAGCCAAACAACCTCTGAGGGCATGTACTACTTTGAGTCCTCAACTAAAATTAACTTTTTCCCTTAAACCCTCCCTTCCTTCAGCTTCCCTGTCATTATCTAGGGTAGCATCTTCTTTGCAGTTCTTCTGGGTCACAAACTGTCATCCTTCCTATCTCTCACCTGCCTTCCCCCAAATCCAATCTGTTGCCAAGGGCAGTCGATTTCTTCTTTGCAATGTCTTTTGAATGTGTCCCCTTTTCTCTTCTGAGATTACTGCCATTCTGGTGCAGGCCCTCATCACTTCCCACTGCAGACTACTGGATCAGTCTGCTGGTGTGTCTTCATGTTTTGAGTCTCTCCCAGTCCAATCCATCTTCCATTCAGCCACCAAAGCAATTTTCCTAAAGTCTAAATCTGACCACATCACACCCTAATCAATAAACTCCAGTAATTCCCTTTTGCCTCCAGGGTCAAAAATAAAATTTGCTGGCATTTAAAGCCCTTTATAGCCTAGCTCCCACATATCTTTCCAATCTCCTTACACCTTACTCCCCACCAGGATCCAGTGACATTGACCTTGCTGTTGTGAGAACAACACATTTCATCTTGACTCTTGGCATTTTTCTAGCTATTATTCTCCCCTAGAATGCTTCTCCTCCTTATCTCCTGGTTTCTCTGTCTTTAAGTCCTAAAATCCTATCTTCTACAAGAATCTTTTCCTGATCCTCCTTAATGCTAGTTCCCTCCCTCTGTAAATAGTTCCTATTTCCTTATATTTTGTTTGTACATATGAATGTGCTTCTTGTCTCCCACTTTAGACTGTGAGCTCCTTGACAGTAAGGGACTATCTTTTGCTTTCCTTGTATCTCAAGTGCTTAGCACAGTTTCTGGCTCATAGTAGATGCTTATGAAATATTTATTGAGTTACTGAATGTATGTGCTACTAGATAATACTGTTTTTTAAAAATCAATTAAAAGCTGTGCTAAAAGTTTCTAGACAGAGACAGGTATTTTGCCTTTTGTAGTGATGATAAACTTTATTACTAAAATACGATAATTCATATTAACAACTTATGCATTTCACAACTGATATAGGATATGCAATAACATTTAAAAGCAAAAATGTAAAGGAACACCTTTAGACATTGTGGGAAATTCTTTTTCTCTCTTTCTCTCTCTTATTGGCTCCTGGCAAATCACTTAACCTTCTCTGGTTCTCAGCTTCCTCATTGGTAATAATTACAAGTTGGACTAAATGGTTCCTGAGGTCGTTTCTGGCTCAAGATATTTGCTCCTGTACCACTTCCAGGGTAATTGTTATCTTTATTAATTCTAGGGTTTGAGAGCTAAGCTAAATCTTTATTTCATAATTGTAGCATCCTAGAGCCATTCCCCTTTGCACTGCTTTTGTTATTTGGAAACTTGAGCATCTTGAGCTTGAAGACTGTTAACTCTTGACCTCTCAAGTTCGACTATTGTCTTCAACTACTGCACTTAAGTTAAGCTGCTTCTAATTGCCATACACATCACTAATGTAGATAAATTAAGATTATTCCATAAATGGCTCCAACTCACTGTGTTCAGTGTTCAACTACAAACTGAAGCTCAAAGGGAAGAATAAAATAAATTTCTAACCCTCTTCAGCTCTTAAGACTTTTTTTCTGACCAATCAAAAGGGAATATCCATGACGAGGGAAAAATAAATCCTCCCAGGTTCTCAGACAAGTGTAGAAAGTTGGGCATGATCCTGCCAGAGGTTTGATTCTACTAAAATAAGTTCACTCCTCACTGTAGCTCCAGGCCTCTTTAAAAGAAAATAGAGACTATTTACTAAGACATGAATTGTGACTGGAATCATAACCCACCAATCTCAATAGTATAGACAACACTAAAAACACTTTTAGATAATTTCAAACAGATTTAGAAACTAAGGCAACACCCTAAGTGGAAGAAAAAAGTTTTTACTTAAATCATAGTAATTCATATAATAATTCTAATGATTATATAAATAGTATCAGTTACCAAAAAAAAAAAAAAAAAAAAAAAACCTGGATGGTTTAGAAAGTCACTGACTCTCTCTGAGCTAGAACCACAGCAGATAGAACGCTGAACAGGAGTCAGATTAACCTGAGTCCAACTCATGTTTCTGACACTGACTGGCTGTATGACCCTGGGAAAGTTACTTAACTGCTGCTTTTCCTCAATTTCCTGATCTGTAAAATGGGGATAAGGAGAGCACCTATCTCCTAGGGGGGTTGCTAGGACGATCAAATGAGATCATATTTGTAAAGTTCTTTTTAAACCTTAAAGCATTATGTAAATGCTAGTTACAATCATCATTACTATGATGAATTTTCCATATAGGTACAATGAGGATGAGAATTACTCAGAGTTATTATAAAGTACAAATTAGATAATTTAATTAAAGTACTTTGAAAACTCTACTACACTAGGCACATTTACATATGTATGTATGTATTTGTATGCTGTTGTCAATCATTTCAGCCATGTGTGACTCTTTGTGGCACCATTTGGGGTGTTCTTGGCAAAGATAGTGGTGGTTTGCCATTTTCTTCTCCCCTTCATTTTATAGACAAGGAAACTGAGGTAAACAGGGTTAAGTAGCTTGCTCAGGGTCACACAGCTAGTAAGTGTAAGAATGTATTTGAACTCAGGAAGATGGGTTTTCTTGACTCTAGGTCCAAAACTCTATATCTGTGCCACTTATCTGCCCCATGTGTATATATGTATAGATGCCACTTACTATCATATTATCACACATTATTGTCACATTTTCATTTTTTTCCAATGAAGTTCAGATAAAAATAGGGCTGGACAAGCTACTTTCCTAGCATAATAAAATATCCTCCAGACTATTGCACAAGTCTATAAAACAACTGCTTTTCATAGTTGAATGAATATATTAGAAAAAAAAGCATCTCTTCTGTAGTTTCCAGGAGCAGCCAGGGTAGAAAGAATTACATGTATCATTCTCATCTTATTGCTATATGATTTTGATACCTTCCGTAAGATCTTTATAGCTTGAAAACACTTTGTTCTATGTTGCTTGGAGATTGAGTACTGGACATGATGGCATCTATTCAATGTTATACTTAGGTTTCTATGAATCATTTTTATAACTAGTAGGCTGGGGATAATGGTTATGTCTTTGATAAGGTTCAGGTTCCTGCACCGACTAATTAGACCCATTCCCAGATATATTTTGATGTCTGTATTTATTGTATGGATACATGTCATCTAACAGTCCATGAAACATAGCAAGCTTCTGACACACAATTCTAGCTATCTTGTCTTGTTTTGCTAGGTATTGATCATTAATTCTTTATTTCTTGAGGCTATCTTATATAATTTCTGGTGACATGGTCCTGAATTACTAATATAAAACTTCTGTTTCCATAAGCAAATCCATATAGCACAAGCATTTGCTCAATACCTCTTTGACAACATGTATTTGGGAAGGTCATATGATTTTGTCCATAGAGGCATTTTTTTATTCCATTTTACAATCCTACTTATGTTACAGACTCCATTTGGGAGGAAGTCATTTTCAACTATAGTAGACAGAATGAATGGTTTGTATCTATTCTCAGTTTTTAAAATTGGCACAATGACGCCTCCTTGGCACAATTTATCTCTGTAAGTTTTTGAACTATTTATCATTTGCTCTGAGAAATAGCATACATTTTTATGGTTAATCATTCTTAATATATTAATTATTTAAATAATCAAATAAAATTTGGTTTAATAATAAATTGAAATTCACTTTTTATTACTATTCTGTTAGAGTTTAGAATTACAGATAAAGAGAAAACCATTCCCCAGTCATAATTGTAGAACTATAAAAATATATGGGATGATTGGTATCTCCAGCGCAACTGAAAACGAATGATTGCTGAGCTCAACTGGAAAACTTTGGAGGTAGCCAGAAGTGTCTTGACACAATGCCATGTCAATGAATCCCAAGTGTTTATAAAATACATCAAACAGAATGAAAAGTGCATGTCCTACCTTTTAAACTGTAAGACAAAAATGAAACTATTTATATAATATCAGTTGCAGTTCTTCAGGGCCATAGTTCCCCTTGCCACATGATGACTAAGATTAGATGCTTTTGACGGAAGCCCATTATTGATGAGCTGCATTATACTACATACATTGACTCTTAAATGTGGGATTTTCTCTCCATCTTTTAGTAGTGATGAAGAAAATCTAAGACAAGAGAAAACGCTATTTCTACCAACACTTTACAAGTGATTCTCTATATAGCCAGTGGATTATCTTTTGTCATAAGATGCATTTTATGACACTATACTGTAATAAATATGACTTTTCAGATCAATTCTACTTAAATGTAAAAGACTTACAATCTAAAACAGTATTTACTGTAGTACAAAGGACTTTACAATCTATTCAGTTAAGGATTATGAAACTAGTCAACTTCTCAGTGCTTACCAAATACCTGCTATATGCTTAATACATGTTTATTCATTGTCTTAATGAGATGTGTAGATGACATGCAAGATGGTACACCCTATATACATATATACACACATATATAAATATACACACATACACATATAGTGTATCAATATATACATAAGTAAACACAAATCCATTTATACATATACATTAGACTTGTTAGCGATGAAATTGGTGAAGGGACCCTGCAATGAAGAATTCCCTCTACCAATGCAGACTGACAAGATCTCTGTAATTTGTATTCTTAGAGAGATGCCTGGGGGCACCGAGAGCCAGGGATAATATAACCAGTGAGTAGCAAAAGTGGTATTTGAACCCAAGACTTTCTAACTGAAAGTCAGTTATATATTTTCTATGCCATATTGCCAATAGAATCAGAATCCCAAAAGAACTTAATGATCTAGAATCATGGGCTGAAGCTAGGAAAATGAACTTTTAGAAGGATAAATGGAGAGTTTGACACATGGGCTTATAAAATCAACTTCACAAGTAAAAGGAAGGTAGCTATACTTTAACTCATGTGAAAAAGACCCGGGAGGTAGGGAGGATTATTTAGGCTGTAGTAAGCAAAGAGTCCAGAAGGCGTGAGCTAACAGTACTGCTACACTCTCTCCTGGTCAGATTACACATTGAGTACAGCTCTGTACATTTTCAGAAAGATATGGAAAGACATATCAACTGATCCCAAACAAGATAAGTAAATTCAGAAGAACAATATGTATTATAAAAATGAATAATTTTGAAGACGTATAAATTTATGCAGAATGAAATCAGCAAAACCAAGAGAACAATTTATACAACATCAACAATAATAGAAAACCAAACAACTTTTAAAATTGTAAAAATTACAATCATTATAATGGTCATTTAGGAAACATATTATCCAATTTATCCTTTAAAAAAAGTGATGTGTTTAGTATTTAGGGTGAAGAACAACACATCTATATTTCTAAACATCTGTATGTATGTATATCTCTATATGTGTATGTATATAAGTAATATATGTCTATATGTCTATATATGTGTATATATCTGTATGTGTGTGCATGTGTGGATAGAGAGAGATTTTACCCAGTTTTGGGGGATTTTTTTTCTTTTCCTTGACTATAAATTTAGGAATTTTTTCAAAAATTGTTCTTCCAATAGGAGAATTAGAGAGAGAGAAAATAGATTTGTTAAACAGAGAGTTAGGTACACATGAATGATGTGAATTATTACATGCACTTAAAATGACATCACTTTTTTATAGTTTTTCTAGCTGTTTCACTTTGTTTTAAGAGACCTCTCATGAAGTAGGAATAATTTTTAAATGCCTGTTATTTAAGGACAAAATACATCAATAAAACTGAAAAAAGAGATGGGACATGTAAGATACCTATATTGGTGCTTTAAAAAAAAAAATTCCCTATGTTTAGTACAGTGTCATTAACATAGAAGAGACAATAAATTCTTGCTGACAAAAATAAATAAATTTAACTATGATATAATTTTTTATTAACCATAATGAAGGGTAAGTGTCCAGAGTAGAATGACCAGGATGATGAAGGGATCAGAGAACATAACATTTGAGAATCAGTTGAATGAAACAGGGATATTTAGCTTGGAAAAGAAAAATAAAATTGTTGGAGGAACAATTATTTGTAGGTGAATTCTGTTATCTGAAAAGCTGTTATATAACGATGGATAAGACCTGTCCTGCTTAGTTCCAGAGAACAGTACTATGAATACTGGATAGAAATAACAGAGATATATTTAGGTTCAATGTATTGATGAGTACTTCCAAAAAGAGAAATGAATACCAGATGAGTTTTCTCTTATTAGAGGTCTTAAGAGAAAGGCTGAATGACAACTTGTCTTAGATATTGGGGTGGGTATTTTGTTCAGGCATGAGTTGGCCTTTGAGGTCACTGCCAGTTCTGAGATTCTTAAATATTAGATTATGACTGCCCTATTGCCAATTTCTCTTATTATGCAGCCATGATGCTTGAGGTTGATTTCTGGAGCTACTCACAGAACAAATTTTCCTCTGAATTCTTAATAAAGCGATGCTTTTATATGCTTTCCTATTGAAAAGAATAGAACTATTACCACATTGCAAAACACACAGACAGCCCCTTTACCCCATCAAAACACATCTGGAAAGCTTGAAATTATACAAAAGGCCCTTAAGTTGTGTTTATTAATAATTCTCTTTTGATAAGTGTGACTAGATTTTTCAGGCCTAATTTTATCTGATATACTAAGGAATTCTCCCCTGTAAGTAATCTTTCTCCTTCCCTTTCCTTACTCTTCCACCCAAGACAACCCTTCCTAGCTTTAAAAGGTTCCAATGATTATGTCATCCCTCATCCATAGTCTTCCGAATTGGTGTCTAACGGCAGTTCTCTGATCAAATGAAGGGTTCATCCAAAGAATGGATGAAGGTGAATTCCTTCAGTTCCTCAGTATTTATATTTTCAAATTATTCCTTAAGGACTTTTGATCAGGTCGTGACAATACAAAAGGATAAAAAGAAAAGGAAATGGATAAGACCATTATTGATAAAAAAAAAAGATTGAAGAAAAACAATTTAAAGGAAATGGACAAGAACAGAGCAGTGGGGGAATGCCTCTTACATTTAGAAAGCAGGAAGAGAGAGGAATCGGCAGAAAAGCAAACAATAAGGACAGTAGCATGAGGAGCAGGAAAATGCATTGTTTCTAAAGCCAATCAAGGAGAGCTTCATGGAAGGAGTGATCCAGAGTGTCAAATACTACACAGAAATAAAGGAAATTAATGACTAAGAAAAACATGATTTGGTACTTAGGAGGCATTTTCTAATAGATAGAGTGCTAGACCTGGAGTCAGAAAGACCTGAGTTCAAATTTGACCCTTGACACTTATTAGCTAAGTGATGCTGGGCAAATCACTTATCCCCAATCTGCCTCAGTTTCCTCATCTATAAAGAGAGAACAATAGCACCTATTTGACAAGGATATTGTGAGGATAAAATGAGATATTTACAAAGCACTTTGCAAATTTTAAGTGCTATATAAATGCAAACTATTAATAGCTATTTTCCCAAGCTCCAGATTAGAGCTTCAATGTTTGTTGTTTCTGCTTTGGTTTTCCTCTCATGAATCACTTCCAATTTGACTGGGAGTGTGTGTCCTTCGTTGTCAAAGAAGACCATGTCATGAGAGAAATCATGATATGACTTGCACTTGACTTTGTTTTGAGTGAGGGAGGGCTGTGCAGGTCACCAGTCTCAATTCTCCTCCAGAGCCATCTGAATCCAGTGACCAGATATTGATCAGGATGACTGGAGATGACCCAGGATGAGGCAGTTGAGGTTAAGTGACTTGCTCAAGGTCACACAGCTAGTGAGCATCAAGTGTCTGAGGGGAGATTTGAACTCAAGTCCTCCTGACTCCTGCATCGGTGCTCTATCCACTGCACCACCAAGCTGCCCCATATGAAATGGTAGTTTTCTGAGAAAGATTTATATGACTATCTATAGTCATATAAAAATGCTCTAAATCACTATTGATTAGAGAAATGCAAATCAAAACAAACACATCACATCTATCAGATGGGCCTTTTTTGACAGACATATCATTCCTTCATAGCTGCCTAGTGTTTTCAGTCTTCTCTCCCTCATTACTATAATAATAGCTCAGAAAAGTTAATAACGCCAGGCTAAAGTTAACCAACACATAGTAGCTGGAGATGAAGAAAATTAGGAGCCACTCCTTAACTTTGCCCTCTTTTCCCTTCCCAACACATGCAGACCTCAAACTGATGGAAGAAATAGCAAAAGCTTTAGTAAATAAGGTAAAAATATCAGCACAAGTATAGCATTAGCTGGCCACTTTCTCACCTTTTTTTCCCCTTAGTTGATGTCAGTTTCTAAATAATTTATAAGGATTAATATTTTATAATAATGCAGTATAGTTTGGGAAATTAGGATATATATTATACTATTTCTCAGCCTTTACAGTGTGATAAAGCCAGGAATTAACCCAAGGTACACACACACACACACACACACACACACATACACACACACACCACATACACGTATGTCCACTGTTTAGAATGAATCATCATTAAGAAAAAATTGAATCACCAGGTTATATGCTATTATCACACTGCAGAGAAAAGATGGATGGTTTATTAAGCAAGGTCTCAAGAGGTGGCAGTTTCTCTAATGAACTGTCACACGTGTGCTTGGCTGGAACATTCGGTGAGCTGTACTTCTCCCAATAACCATTTGATTCATCTGTCTGGTTTCTTGTTCTCTCTATATGATTCTAGTTCTAGTAACTCAGCATTTGAAAAGGGTTGTGTAAATTACAGTCAATCAATAAATTCTTCTGTTAAATAAATGGGGAAATAGATTTGATAAAAGAAACAAAAAAGATAATGGTCATCAGGAGAGTACATTTCAGTGTAAAACTGAGCTTTAAGTCTCATGAGCTGTTTCTTTGCTTGTTTCCTAAGCTCCCCTGACAGTGTATAATACTTGAACTGATATGAACTTAAAGAAGGTTAACTAACCTAGTAAGGAAGAAAAGTAATTCTGTTAGGTGGTTTGTGTCTCTGATGGTGGTATGTGTGTGTACTTGTGTGTGAAAAAAAATACAAGTCACGGATTCAAATGTTTTCTGTCTGTTTCTTCTAAGCTAACTGTCATTCTGTGAGAGGTTTTTGTAACATCCAAGAAATGTCTACGATGCAGAAGTAGGTACCAAGGTTACAAAGGTAAACAAGATTATGTTGACAGCTAATTTCAAAGTTTTATTTTTAAATGCTCATTTAGGCTTATCCATATTCACAATGGCATCCAGGTAAGTCGGGGAAAAACAAACAATCACTAGCAATTAGATTACTGTTGTAAATTCCTGCTTACCAAGATTGACGCAGCATGTAAAATCAGATCATAAAATTTGGGTTCCAATTTAAACTCATCTTGTAAAGGTTTATTTGGAAAGAAGAGGAAGAAAACCCTGAACTTATTATTACTTCCAGCTATTCAATAAATGTTGAGATAGCAGCAGTTATCCTAGGAATAAGTTCTTTTTAAGGCACATCCCCTTTAGATGTGTAGACAAAGGAAGACCACCAAAGGTCCTTGTGTTGTAGGGATAAGCTCCTTTTGGTGCTTCTGTTCCCTGTGGGAAAAGAGAGGCAGTGTGTTCTATAAAGAACTTAAAGAAAAGCTAAAAAAATGATGGATCTTGAATTAAAAGACATAACTTTAAGCTAGGTTAAAAACTTTAAGCTAGAGGAAAGGGGACCTAATTCAGAGATTTAGTTCCTGTGTAGCCTTGTGAAAGTCACATAAACTCTGTCCCCCATTAAACTATAAGCTTCTCAATAGCTTGCTTTTTGTATCTGCATTTCCAGTGCTCAACACAGTGCCTAACACATATTACATAGAAAATAAATGCTTATTTATGGTATGTTATGTATTTATTCATAGAACAAAATGCTAAAGATAATTTGTAGATATATGTATATGTATCTGTGTATGTAGTTCTGAAATTTTAGAAATAAATTTGTAATGTTAGAATGAAACCAGTTACAAAAGAATGTTTTCTGTGTGATACTAGCATGGCTCTGCCAAAGGGATTGCATTAATGCCCATAGTAAAGAAATTAAGAGTCTCTTTGGGGGAAGAACACATTAAATTATAATGTCAATGCATGAGTAATCTGAACTTTTCATGCTAGCTCATGGACACTAATGTTTATATAGCTCTCACGCAGGTAAATTATTTCTTGCTACACTGCATCAAATCATGGGGTTGAAAAATTATGCTACTCAATACCTTGTATGAATTTTAAAATTTAATTAAAATAAAATATTTTAATGATTTTAGTGTTATGCAGGCCATTCCTATGGGGATGTGAGGAAGAAGAATTTTACTCAATTTAAATTAAACTAACATCTATTAAGTCCCTACTATGGGCAAAATACTGAGGGTAGAAGGTACTGAGCATACAAAGGCAAAAATGAGACAATGACAATGATAACCATTAAAATAGCCTGCATTTATATATAGAACTTTACAAATATCTCATTTGAGTGTCACAAAAGGTCTGGGTCATAGGTACTAATATTATTCTCATTTTACAAATGAAGAAACTGAGGCCAGAAGAGGTCAAGTGAGTTGCCCAGGATCATATAACTTGTAAGTGACTAAGGCTGAATTTGAATTCAGGTCTTCCTGACCCTATTCCCATCACTCTCCACTGTGCCATGTAGCTGACTCTGAGAAGCCAGCATTCTCTTAGGCGTACACAAGTATAAGCAAATACCAGAAACGTTTAGGAGGGAAAGAATTGCCTAGAGGCATCAAGAAGTGCTTAAAAATGATTGTGGTATAAATACAACCAATAATATAAAGCGCCTTCTACAGAAACACCTTGAAAAACAACCTGAATTTTTTTTTTTACTCCAGGATGTGTCACTTTAAAAAAGAGGAAGAGGGAAAAAGAGTAGAATACAGACAGTACGTTCAGTAATGGCTGATTTAATGAGATTAAATTCAGATGATCATAAATCAGGTTTTCTAGGTCAGAATTTATTTTGGTGCACTAAGATTAAAGAAACTTCATTTAATGACTTCTTTACTTCTAGCTCAGTTAACAAGTTATTTCTGTTTCTTAGTTTAATGAATGTTTATGGAATTTCATGGATTATTCTTTAAATAAGCCCATTACAATTGAGAGCTTGCCAGGTGAATGATTTCCTATGTTTATGCTTTTATGATTGATATCAGTGATCTTAGTTGATATTCCACGTTGACAGTTTATAATTGTAATTTTGATGACAACAATGAAGAAAAATAAGAGATTTTACAAATGCCACTTAATTTCCTTTGAGCCACTAAGAGAAGTTAATTCTCTGAAATGCTCAATTTTGTGTGAATTGCAATTGAGTGTATTGTCTCCTGATGGTATCGGTTGAAAATAGGATTTGGGAAAATATAACTGAAAAATTTATCATTTCTCAGTTATTTGACTCAAGTGGCTCTATTTGTTGGGTTGTCATGGCAAAAGAAAAATCAGAAATGTAGAGCATATACACAAAGGTAAGATTGTTCAAGGAGCCATCCAAATGTGGAAGTTGATAGACAACCAATATTCTAAAAAGAAATAAAGAGGCAAGGTTTGACACCTTAATTTGACAATTCCTGTCACTATAGCCTGTCTTGTAGCTAAGGTGAAGGAATAAAAGAATAGACAACTCCTTGTATAGCAAATGTTAAATAGCATATTACCTATAATTCTGGAATCATAGGAATAGAAAGAGTCCTTTCTATTCCTTTTTTCCTTCTGTAGGATTGTACTTAAATCATTTGGAGCAGACAGGTGCCTATTATAGATTTGAAGGAAAAGATATACCACCACTTGTCTTGGGAATCTTTTGCAGTGAGGGAGGAATATTGTGTGTTCACTGCTGTGTAAAGGATTCTTATTTTGTTAATCCATGGTTGGATTATGTGTAAATGTTTCCTTCCCCAGGCATAGAATTTACAACTACAGGGAACGTTGTCTTATTAAGGCCATTGGAGGTTAGATTTTTCTAAGGAGTAGTCATCCCTCATGCCTGGAACTGTCTCCCCTTCCACTTTACCTACTGACCTCCCTGGCTTCCTTTCAGTGGCAACTAAAATGCCATCTTTCACTGGATGCTTTTTTCAACTCTTTTTAATTCTAGTGCCTTCCCTATGTTAATTATTTCTTATTTGTACTGTATATAGCTTCTCTATACAAACATTTGTATCTTTTATATGGCTTGCTTTGTATGCTGTCTCTATCATTAGATTGCACACTCCTTGAGGGCAGAGCCTGTCTTCTACCCCTTTTTGTATAAGTAGTGTTTAGCAGAGCACTAGCATGTAGGAGACCCTTAATAAAGGTTTATTAATGGATTGACAGAGAAAGCAAAGAAGCCGCAGGACCTTGCCTAGGCAGGTCAATAGAGCAGGACCTGTTCTTGCCCCATTTGTTGCACCCTCTCTCCATTCTCTAACATTTGCATCAAAAGGAACTTTGCAGAGAGAAGTGAAAAGTTATTATCTTCTAGCCATATTGTACGCTTTGTGCAAAATGGGTCTAGGGCAGCGCTCCTCCTTGGTGACAGATTTGTGTGGATGAGAATGGAGTATAGGCAACATGTCCTTTACCTTTCACTATATTTGCATGAATTGCAATTAAAAATTGAGCTAGAGTACTGGAAAATACTCATGAAAGGGTTACAACTGTCACATCCTTAAAGATAAAGATGACTTAGAAAGTAGGAAGCAAATCTCAGGGCAGGAAGACTGATGATACTTCCAAAAGTATATGTAACTGTCATTTTCTTTTAAGTTCTAGGACTCAGTTCATGCCAAAGCTCAAATAATCTTTTGCCTCTTTACTACTTGATGATATATATTTTGAATTGAAGAAGGTGGTTTGATTTGAAAACTAGATGTGCAAGGGAAATTTATTCATAATTTAATTTATCTTTTGCAGCTTCCATCTAAAGGACGATGACTGGGGTAGAAGGAAACTCAAAACCATATCAGAAAAAAAAGAGTTAATGGTACTACAGATGTTTGGTTTGGAAAAGAGAAGATGTAGGGGCACATGATAGCTATCTTCAAATATTTGATGGGTTGTAAAGAAATAGGCAGCTAAGTGGCACAGTGAATAGAGTCTGACCTGGAGTCCAGAAGACTCATTTTCTTGAGTTCATATCTGGCCTGAGTAACATACTAGCTGTGTAAGTCTCTTATCTCTGTTTGCCTCAGATTCTTTATACGTAAAATGATTTGAAGAAGGAAATTGCAAACCACTCCAGTATCTGTTCTGAATAAAACTTCCTAGCATGAAGAGTCAGGTATGACTGAAACAATTGAATAATAAAGAATAAATAAGCTTTCTAGATTGTTTCAAAGGATAGAAGTGGGACTAAATGGTATGTTATAAGGGAGTAGTTCAAAATATGGGGCTGTTTCTCAGTATCAGAGCTATCAAAAATGTAATGATTTGCCTTCAGGTTGGTGAGTTCCCCTAGATAAACTGGATGGGAATTTGTCTGGGCTATTATAGTGGTGATTCTTTCATGGATGGGTGGTTGGAATAGATGATGTCTATGGTTCTTTCCATTGGTAAGACGCTATAATTTTATGAATATTTATAACATGTAGATTCATTAAGAAACATTATTCATAGATATATTTATTACAAATGAGTTGATAACATTAAATTAAGTGACTTCTCTGAGTTTGCAAAGGTCCTCATATGCCAAATTGGTTCAAAAAAGAAGTTAATATGTAAAGACACCATCCTTAAAAAAAATGCGAGCTTGAAAATGAAAAGAGTTCAATAACAAATGCCCTTAGAGAAGAGAAATTGGTCATTTCTGCAACATCCCATTAAGTGATTACATTTTGTTATAGAGAGGGCAACATCTTTCCCTATCAAGAAGTTTACTTTTAGAATTTGTGATATATTTTTTTTCCTTTTCACTCTCAATTCATTCTAATAATTCCAAACACTGTGAATCAGCAATACCACATACTATTTTATTCTATAAAGATTTAATTATATCTATGAATATTTTCCCTCAAACTATAGGGTTACCTAGAACCATTTTAATCATAATGGAGGAAATGTAATATCATTAATAAGTCATCATCAAAGTAATTGACTTTTGGGCCAGGAGGATAACAGTAACTTTTAAGTATGGATTGATACACACCTCTTTGTCATTAACTTGAGAAAGTTTTAAGCTACTTTATGCCTTATACCATGCAAAATCAATTTTTATTTGATTTCATAATAAATATAACATTTAATGTATAAAAGTAATGAATTTTCTTACAAAATGAAAATATTTGCTTCATGTTTACATATTCATTATTTAGTAAATAAGATTTATGAAATATGATGGTAAATATTATTTAAAAGTTCTTGATATTTGAAAATCTAGGCATAATGGGCCAAGCAGCAGTGAAATTTGATTTTCATTTCTATTGTCCTTTTTATCTGAAGTAAGGATGTAGGGTTGGAGAATTAAACCAAAGATGCAAATTTTGAATTTCAAAAGAAAGTGATTACTTCATTTTTTGGTTCATAATGAAAAGATCTAAGAATTTTCAGCTACTTTGGAAAATGGCAGCCTTAGGTAGTAGTATACTGTTATAATATGTTAAACTTTTTGAGGCTTTAGTCAAAAATTTTAACTAACTGCTTCAAGGAAAAGGTGGGGGGAGCATCCTACATCAAAATAATCTAAATGGTCAGAAATGCAGTATATTCCAATTTATACATGAACTCTTCATTGCCCTTAAACTGTCAACATGAAGTTTTTGAAGTAAGAGACAACATGAGGAGATCCTAGTCTTAATTCATTTTATGTTTGACTTTTCTACCATGAATTATTTGTGAGAATCCAAATTTTTGATAGATTGCTCAGAGCTTTCCGTTTCCAAGCTCAGCAGGGTGTATGATACGTTCTTGTGTCACATTATCAATTTCAAATTCTCATCAGCATGGTAATAGGTTAATAGAGTGACACAGCTTTACATAGCAGCTTCTTGCTTGTCACTGGTGGAAAAAAAATTACTCTAGTAGGTGAGAATATTATTTCTCTGATAGGTATAAGTAAAACCAATAAGATACTCCACTGCATAAATGCTCTGATTGAGAACAAGCAGCAACCATCACTGACACTCAAACATGTCTTTGTATTTAAAGAAATCTTTCTTTAAGAAGTTTGGGGAAAGAAACAAACCAACCAAAAAACCAAACCAAATCAAACAAAAGACCTTTCACAAGCATGATTTCACCACTCAGTCAATCTTCACTTCAGCCCTTTAAGGCACGTAGCTGTTGCTGCTGAAGTAGAGTATCTTCATTAAGTTGAACTGGGTAATTAATAACTAATCATTTAGCTGGGAAACAAAATGAGAGCTATTCGGGGGTAGACATTAAGACATTTGAGATGGAAGTTTATAAGAGAAAATGTACGTGTGTGTTCGTCCTTCGTTGCATGCCATCAGAGAAATAATGACATGACTTGCACTTGACTTTGTTTTGAGTGAGGGAGGGCTGCACAGATCACCAGCCTCACTTCTCCTCCAGAGTCATCTGAATCCAGTGACCATATATTCATCAGGATGACTGGAGATGACCCAGGATGAGGCAACTGGGGTTAAGTGACTTGCCCAAGGTCACACAGTTAGTGAGTGTCAAGTGCCTGAGGTGAGATTTGAACTCAAGTCCTCCTGACTCCTGTACTGGTGCTCTATCCACTGCACCACCTAGCTGCCCCCAAAGTAGAATTGCAGGAAGAGGGTGCTAGCTAGCTAGAGAACCTCACTTAAGAGAAAATGAATAAGGTTGGAGAAGCTATCCTGGTCCATTAAGTCGCAAAGTGAAATAAAGATTTGTGAACGAATGAAAAAGTGAACAGTTTCATGAATATATTCCAATGATAAGCTACTTTACAATGAAGAGAGTTTACCTAATTTTGCATCCAAAGCAGACTAATATAATCAAAGAAATTGTATCCTACTTACCTATTTTGAATTTAAGAAAACCAGTACCACCAATCAATCAAAAAACCTTTATTAAGCACCTATATTGTCACGTGGCCAATATTGCAAATTTGAAAAAAAAAAAAAAGAGGCACTTCTACACCACAATGTTGCATCACAGCAGGGCAACTCACAAAACAAAAACAAATACAAAATGACTCTCAGACCTCTGCCTTTCTCTTCCTGCAACAATGGTGGATGAGCTTCAGAAATATTGCAGAATCACTCAACTTCTTTAACTATCTATAAGCATTGATGCTCTTATTAGCAACTATTGGTTTTTGTAATGTACCTTGCCAGTGACACGCACACATGCACACATGCAAACACACACATGCACACATGCAAACACACAGAGAATTGCATATTTTGTGAAGTATAAAATAACATTATACTCATATATCATGAAAAGTTGACTTTATAAAATTTTGGCTCATTTGCTCCCTACAACTATGAAGTAGACACTTCATGCATCATTATCTCAATTTTACACATATGAAAACAGAGCCAGAGAGCTAAAGGGATTTGCACACTTACTAGCAGACAGCCAGTAAGTTTCAGTTGCAGGACTCAAACCTAGATTTTCCTTCCTATATATAATATTTACCATACCATGTTGCTTCTCATATAAGTATTGGCATAAAGCCTATGAATGGATGAGGTGAACCATGAACACGAATGATAATTACGATGAATGGATGTAAAAGGACATACAAATTTTATATATCTTTACACTATATTTTCCCTTACACTTCATTCAAAATGGACTTTTTACCTATTACAACTAAGGTTGTAAAAGTATCAATACTTCCTCATCTCCATTTTCTTCAAAGTATTGAAGTATATTAGTAGTAAAGTATATTATCTCTCATCACCAGTATCAACTCATTAATTTCTGCAATGATTAAAATAGCAACCAAATTATGTTGAAACCTCACTTTTCTGTTCTCATTTTCTAGATTTTTCTAGAGAGAGAATTGTAACAAAGTCAATATCTTATGATGACAACTTTAAAATAGAAAAAATGGTGAAAAACCATAAAAAAAATCCATAGATGATTATGAGCTGACACTGTAGCCAAGTGCGGGCTTGATAAGGGGAGGCTTGTTTTGTAGGAAGGCCCACACCATTTTTGTTTGATTTGGCTTGGTTTGGTTTATTGGTTGGTTTGTTTCTTTCCCCAAACTTCTTAGTGTGGGACAAGGTAATCAAGTCATAAATCGTTGTTCATTAAATCAATCAAAATGTTATCAAGTGCCAATTATGTTCTAGGCTCAATAGGAGGCATGAAATACACTAAAAATTTAAAACACGGGCTGTAAAATACACTTTTAAACCTTTCAGTTTTGTTGAGGATTGTTCATTGGTAAAGAAAAAAATGCTAAAGATCGAAGTGAAAATGATGTATAAGTCTAGAGCACTGGTAATCAAATGACTTGGACAGACCTAAGGAATGTATCACAAAGATAGTGTTCCATCATGCAACCAATTAGCCTTTTTCTCCTGGGGTATCCTCCAAAATCACCTTTTTGTGAGTTTATTGTTAGTATGTGAGACAAACTCATGACAAAATGTTAGGAAGCAGAAGGGCATTTTCAATGCTCTTTTCTTTTCATCTCTGTCGTGCCTCTCCTTATCTGTATCCCTTATTCCAATTTCTTCCCTACTCCTAATTCCACTATGGTGCCAGGGACCTTGTGCTACCTGCCTCTGAGGAAAGTGATCCATCCAATAAATTTATGTCAATATGTAAGTTCCAGTGTGCTTTGTTTCTCTCTCTCTCTCTCTCTCTCTCTCTCTCTCTCTCTCTCTCTCTCTCTCTCTCTCTCTCTCTCTCTCTCTCTCACACACACACACACACACACACACATACACATACATAAATGAATGCACAAATTGTGAGGTATCTGTGGTTAAAAATAAAAAGAAGAAACTTGGAAAAAGTGTATAGTTTAACCCAAAGAAATGAAGCTTGAGAATAGTGAAATTTTAGATTTACATTTGAATCAGACAATCAATTTAGACAGAGGAGTTTTTCTTATGATCTCAAATATTAATACTCCTATTTTTATATTTAATACATAATCTCCTTAAGCAAGCATTGACTGTTGGGGGAAAAGACAGTAAGATCATGATTATTATGACAACATTTATATGGACTTTTCGTCACTTACAAATAAACACTCAGAGCACATCAACTACATATCCGTATAGTGTATTTTGATGAGGTCCTGTAATCTAACCATAATGATTGAACAGCAAGAGTTTAATCTACGTGCACTGAAGAAACATAGTGGGTCTGAATGATTTTTGTCAGAATCAGTGTTTGCAGTTGTTCTGTCAAGGGCAAAATGTAGTCACATAACCTGGCAAATAAAAGCTGTAATCTCTCAGTCTAAAACTGTCATAATACATTACAATTCTTAGACTAGAGAATCAATTTCATATCACAATGAAATATTTTATGCCAGTTCATGACTTTAATTTTACAGTTTTAACTTTTGTAAGGGATTTGTTCTCCTCAAAGAAAATAATTAAATCTAGATAATGGTTCTACTAATCGGTAGTGTTATACAGTAGATAGCACTAAATATAACTTCAAAATTCTCCTCTATGTGACCATGGAAAATTCACATCCTCTTGGAATGTAAAGATCTTCCCTGTCCATTAATAAGTCTCATGTGGAGTCCATTAAGGGAAGTTTGATTAGGGGAGGCTTGTTTTGTAGGAAGGCCCACACCTTTAGTAATTTCTAATGAAGTACTGGGATATATATATATATATATATATATATATATATATATATATATATATATATATATATATATATATATATATATATATTCTAACGTGAGGTTTTGCTTTGGGGGCTTACTCTTTGAAAGAATGTTCATGTGCCAAATGAGACTCTGGGTAGCCATTAAGGAGCCCCCTCAGCTTTGAAAATCCAGATGTTGGTGCTTCTCTCTCTGGTAACTTTGTATGTATATAATAGTCGGACAACTGGATCTGTCTTGTTGATCTGTGATGTATGTGTGGCTGATGGTCAGACAGAAGTCCTGTCTGTTGGTCCTTATTACTCTGCTTGTATTTTCTCTGATGGTATATGTGATTTAAAAAGATTGTTGGCCCCTCAAAAGTTGGTTTCCTTTTAGTAAAGCAGATCTAAGAAACTGTGCTAGCAGACCATCCTGAATGTGTCAGGGTGCTTGCTGCTCGAGTAATATTGTAAAACTTATCTGCTAAGTAATATATGGTTCTGATATTCATCAGTAGAGTAGATTCTGACACTAAGAAAATCATAGATCTTTATTTGAATATTGATCACTAGTGGGCCCATTACAGACACAGTGCAAACTGTAAGATATGTTATAATTAAGTTTAACTAAGAAGATTTGTCTGGTCCTGGTCCTTTTTTGCAGAAAAGTCATTGTGTTCCTACAGATATATATATATATATATCAGTCTAATTTATTGTGAGTTAAACAAATAAACTGAAGTGTATTTTGCCCTATGCTTCAGTGTTCTCTCAAATAAATACAGGTCATAATAACAAGAGATGCTGGTTTTTTCCCTAGGATATAAATGATATTCATCAAAGTAATATCTTCTCAACTACCAAGGCAAGTCCAACTTTTGACCAAATGACAGATTAAAATAGTTCCATGATTTGTCTTGGTATTCTCTAAGTTGCGAATCCTAGACAATTAATGGTCTGGATTTTGAATAACTTTTTTTCTCATCTATATATTTTTCCCTCCTGTATATTTTTAAAATACTGTAGCTGAGTTTATTTTGTGCACACACACACATATATAAAACACATAACAATGTTGAATAATATATAAAGAAAACTGGTTATTAGAATTTTAGGGCATAACATTAAATCTAAAATTCACTGATGATTGATTTTGTAGCCAATGTAGATCCCTTACCTCCATCTATTTTGCAGTTTTGAATGTGGCCACCAATATTACCCAGAGATCAATGGCCTAGGAATGATATAAGATGTCAAACATACTACCTGCCCCAACTAGGTCCACTCTTCAGTGCAACTGAGCCATATTAAAAGTAATTTGGAAATGAAATATAGATAATGTTAACATGTGGTTTTCTAAGTCAAGATGTGCTGACAAGGACCATTATTTATTTGACACCACTGGCCTAAAAAATGTTATTATAGATATCTCACCCTTAATAGACAGTAGTCCTTCATTTCAAGAAAAACAATTTCAGGAATTTATTACAAGAAAAGAATAAATTTGGATTAGATTTTTACTACATATAACTACAGTTATTTTTAAATATACTACATGTATTTAATTTCTTTTGCATCTTCGGCATTCTTTAAGTTATGGATAATGAAAATAATACCAACCTCATTATATTATGAAAATTAATGTTTCAATATCTCTTAAATTTTTGACTAATATTTTAATGATAGAGTTAATAATCATGAATTTTTAAAAGATAGCATCCATTTTATATAATGATCCATGGAAAGAATTCTGAATTTGGACTCAGATGACCTGGGTTTACATCCTGATTCTCCCCCTTAATAACCGTTATTTTTTCTCAGACTTCAATCTCCTCGATTCTAACATTTAGCTTACAGGGAGGGGTGGTGACCACAATAAACTCCTTTAGAGATTAAAATTCCACTTTTCCTCTCTACTAAAATAATGTTATTTTTCATTAATCCTGTTCTTTTCCTCCCAGGAACAAAATTGGACTTATTTAGAAGACAATAGTTTTATCTAGAGATTCATAAATTTCGCAGGAAAAGGTATGATCCCTCCTCTCCTCATTGTTTTACTTGCAAAGATTGCCAGTGATGTATAACATATTCAATAATCATTAAAAGGGCAAAAGAGTTTCATAGTAATAACATTATTTACTTACAGGCAAACTGAAGTATGGCTTCTCTGCTCAGAATGCTTCCCAAGGAGTTAGCTGTTACACATTGATAATGACCAGCATCCTTTGCTTCACTTGGGTTGCTGATAATGAGGTTTCCTTCAATCAAACTGTAGCGATAATCACTTTCCAAGTCTATTTCTGTTCCATTTCGTAGCCATCTTGGGAAAAATCAGAAGAATACAGATAAAGATTACATGGGGCATTCTCTTATTCTCTGGGGATTCCAGAATGTCATCCAACTGTTGTTTTTGAGGCTTAGGGGAATGAGTGCTCAAGAGTGAATTTCTACCTGTAATTGGGAACAGGGTTGCCTCGAGCTTCACAATTCAGTGCCACTTTCTTCTCATCAGAATCAGTAGGGAAAATGATATCATCTGGTTCCTGCACAAACACTGGCCCATAATCCACACTCTCTATAGAAACAGAAAAGGGCACACTTTCAAAACCCTCCAAAGACATTGATTCATTAGCTCTCCTCCCACATTATCTTAAAAACCATTCTACCTAGATGCAAAATGCCTCTTATTCTTGATGAATTTTAAGGTAAAATACAAAAAAAAAATTGTTGCTATATCAAATTCTACTTCCTAATTGAAAAGCAGATCTGAACAGACGGTTCTTCAATTGATCAACCTAGTTATTACACAAACAATGAAAAAAAAAAAGAAATATCAAGTATTTGATACACTACATGTATTTAATCTCTTTGCATCTTTGTCATCCTTAAGTTAGGGATAATGAAAATAATACCAACCTCACATTCTATTATGAAAACTAATTAATGTTTCAATATTTCTTAAATTTTTGACTAATATTTTAATGATAGAGTTAATAATCATAAAATCTGTTTATCCTGAGAATCAAATATTGGCCTTAATTGATTCATTTATTGAATCCTAAAGGCTCAACATTATTCTGAACACTGTGGGTATGAAGAAACCACTATTTTATTCAAATAAATGCTATATATTATACTTGCCCTCAAGGAGTTTACAATTTGATGTAGCAAATGAAATGTAAATACATGATAAATTAAATCAAGTATCTTGTAAACAGTGTAAGACCAAATTAAATGACAAAGAGAACTAGACATAAATTAAGAGAAGGCAATCACCAGGGTTCATATGATCAGGAACAATCCCGTGAGAGTGACCCACCACACCTGGAATTTAAAATGGCTCCTAAAGGATGATTAAATGTATAGTATAGAGGAAAAAAAGAAGTGCTCTAGCTAAAGAAAGAAAATAAGGAGAGTTATTGTGTTGACAACTGAATCACAAATCAAAGAGCTAGGAAGAAACATATTTGATTTAATATAAAATAAGAGGTCAGATTAGGAAATAAAACGATCCCAAAATGGTGTGATTTGCTTAAATTCACACAAAAATGAATAGGGGAGTAAGATCCCAATTAAGATCTCCTTTTAATATATACAATACTCTTTGCAGAGGCCATGGTGACTCCTAAGTGAGGGGTGATATCACAAAATAGTCAAGGACAGTAACCACTGGAAAAGATATTATTTTCATCATCATCATCATCACCATCATCATCAACATCATTATCAATTTTTCTTCATGTTACTGTTATTTTAGTGAAGATTGGGTTGGAATACACCTTATCAAGAATGCAAGAACATCCAGGGGTGGCATTCTATGATGCATGTGTTGAACTCCCCTGGCAATTTCCAAGGAAACGTGTGCTTTAAAGCTGAAATGACTTCTGCTTTGTGATAACACAATGTAACATCCCCACTCACACTGATTAGATGGGTCTTTGAAGGATAGAGACCACTCTGTGACATTGCCTGTGACAAGAGGCTATGATTCCATATTGACTTAGAGGTATCCGAGGCATGCTGCCTGTGGAATATATGAAAGACGCATATCACATCAGAGTGTTGGGGGAACTTTGGAAGAGGAGAAGCAATATGATGTTCATGACAGTTTTTGTTATAACTAGTGTTTAGCTAAGTGTTACCTTCCACTTTAGGGTGCTTATTCTGAACTCCCTGCTGTATCCCTAGAATACAGATATTTGACATAATTCTTGTCCAAAACATCTCCTCAAAATAGGTGAGAGAAGGATCCTATCTGTTTCTCCTATTCCCGTAAAAGACGTCAGTCATCATCTTTCTTGGAGGCAAAGTGGATCAGATACCAGATTGGAAAACTAAACATGCCACAGATGAGATGTCTCTCTATATTACACAGCACACAAACACACATCTACACAGTGGTGTCAAACTCAAATAGAAAGGAATCCCTAAGGCTATATACCTAGTTAAAAATCTCACAATTTAATATTATCTATGTTGTATTGTATTTTTATTTATTTTGTTAGATATTTCCCAATCATATTTTTATTTGGTTGTGGCTTCCCTAGGAAGCATTGGAGACCTGCAGCTGCTGCATGTTTGACATCGCTGCTCTATATTAACCAACCCTTGAAGGCTAAGAGTTATGGATATTATTGATTTGTTAAATGTCTTGGTCCAAGAGAATTGGTGATCTTAATAAGGAATATTTTAGTATGTAGAGTAATTAGATGGAAACCTGGAAAATATTCAGGAAGTGAAATTCAACAAAATTTAAAGGAGAAAATGTCAGGGATAAATGTCACATTCCATTTGGTACCAAATGGTCCTAAAAAATTTTGGCTTAAAGAATACAAGAAAAAGTCCTTTGAACTCTTCAATTAGAAATACTTAGAGGAAGGAGTCACATCACAAATAAATGTAATCACATTCCTTAACATCTTTGTGTAGTACCCTTTGTTTTAAGGAAGTAGAAAGAGATTTTAATGTTTTTATGGTGAGATAACACTGCACAAAATTCTCTATAGGATTAAACTCATAAGGAATATAATTCTGTATGAAGACCTGAAGCTTGTATAATGCAAAAATGAGTTCTTATTTACCTATTGGAGCTAATCAAAAAGATAAATCAAGGCTAATTTGAGCAATTTGGTCTTAGGATCCAAAGGTTCTTCTAGTGAGAAAGCTTGCTCTTGCCTCCAGGGGTGGCTTTTCCAGATCCCAGACTATACCACAGGAGAGTTGAGATATGGCCACTTCATCCAAAACTACAGCAAGGAGTCACCACCTAGCTTTCAGGAACTGGACTTAACTTTGAAAATAGAGATCCTTCCAATTCAGATAGGAAGACAGTAAAGTTTATACACACTCACTCACACACATACACACACATACACCGCATATAGTCACCCTTGTTATTTAATATAGTTCTAAAAAGGTTAACTGTAGAAAAAAGTAGAAAAAAAGAAATTGAAGATATAAGCATTGGAAAAAGTAAAAATTATAGTTAATTATGGATTATTCAATTTTCTTGGAAAACCCTAGAGATTCAACCAAAATTTAATTGAAACAATAACTTCAGTAAAGTAGTAGGATAAAAAAAAAAACCAACAAAATATCATCAATATTCCCATACCTTACTAACAAATTCCACTAGGAGGATCTAAAAAAAAGAAAGTGTATTCAAAATAACTATAGTACATCTCAGGGTTTATCTACAAAGCTACACCAAGACTTACAGGCACATAACTATAAGATACTCTAATGAAATATAAGAATACAAATAACTGGAAAAATATCAATTTTTATGATTGTGCTACACAAATATAATCAAAATTATGATAGTGCCTAAATTAATTTACAGGTTTCATGCTATACCAAACTAGTAATGGGGATACTTTATAGAACTAGACAAAAGAGTTAACAAAATTCATCTAGAAACATAAAAAGTCAGAGATTTCAAGGGAGATAATGGGAAAAAATAGGTAGAAGATGCTAACACTATTCAGTCTCAAACTATATATTGCAATGCATTTATTCTTAAAACTATTTGGTACTGGTTAAAAAATAGACCAGGTGATTGATGAACAGTTTAGGTAAATAAACCAAGAAATCATTGAACATAGTAGTATTGAATAAACCCTAGGACATTAGCTAGTACAGCAAAGCCTGCATTTTTCAAAAACTGCTGAGAAATCTGAACAGTATGGCAGAAATCAGATTTAGACCAACGTTTATACTACATACCCATTAAATTACAAATTGATACATGATCTATGGCTACAATGACATTTTTTGTAAATAGAGGAGGATAATTCATACACACAAAAAGGATAGAGGCGATTTAAAAATATAAAACTAACAACTTTATCATTACAAAAAAGATAAAAGTATTTTTTTGCATGAACAAAATAAAAGCAGTTAAAGAAGAAACAAATAATTTGGAGAAAGAGTAAAAAAGAAGGGAATTGGCAAATATGAAATAAAAGAAGAAAGTAACAGAGTTCTCATTTTCTATCACAGGTTTCTTTTGTTTAATTCATGAATGTGCAAATGAACACTTTAATCACTCCCCTTTTCTAGAAGTAGAGTCAGGTCTTAGTACAAATCTCTTGTTCTGAAATTCACCAGAATCCCAGCTAATATAAACAAATGCTTAGGCTATAGATGATCCACATAATCACATAGTATTCTTCTATCATTTAACTATATTGCTTAATAACATGTGCAAATCTGTGGGTCACAAGGCTATCCTCCTCTGGCACGGATATATTACCACAGCACATATCCTCTTAGTCAAAACCCAGAGTTGAGAATAAAAGAGCAAGAAATTCCAGTGCCCCAAATTTCTTCAGTCCCCTATTTATGACACCTCTCTTCAGTCCATTTGTCCCAAATTACTTGACTTTTCCAACTCATCCCCTTTAATTTTCTGTATTAACAGTGACAGCAATGAGGAATGTAAGAAGACAAAGAGTGGGTCTAACAGTGCCAAATACATAGCACTGTCCTCATCTAGTATAATTAATGTTTATGTACCACTTTAAAGTTTACAAATTATTTTCCTCTTAATAACCTTACGAGGTAGATATTGCAAACATGAGCATCCTCATTTTGCAGAGAGGAAACAGTCTGGCAGAGGTCTGAGGCTCATGTACCTAGTAGAAATCACAACATGAACTGGAAACTCATTCTATTCTGAGTGTAGGTTTAGCATAGTTACAAAAAAGTTCTATGCTAGGTATCAGGAAATTTGATATCAGGCAATATTCACGATAAACAGAAGGCCCCAAAATAGGGGAGGTCTCAGATTTACTAGAAGCTGGATCAGAAAAGTCTTTGCATTGAATGTGGCACTTGAGCTGGGCTTTGGAGAAAACGGAAGTCTTCTCCATGTTCTAGACAGAGAAGTTTTGGGTGGCAAAAGCAGGCCGATGGTATAATGATAACTGTCTTGAATGATACCCAATTTCTCCATCACTGACACATTCAATTTAGAGTTACATATGAAGGAATGGTCATGCCTGTATATCTTATCACATTGTTTAATTAACCTGCTTAGAACTAAGTTATACAGGTTGAGCATGTTTTATGTCAAGTAGCATTGATAACGTTGTTGTTGATGAATAACATGGAGGAAAAGAAATTAAAAAGCTGAGGCAAGGACCTTCTTGATACACAATAAATCAAAATCTTTCTTTAACCAAGTTGAGTGTGTTGAGACGTGAGTGAGTGAGGTGGACAGATACAATCATTTACAGTTTTTATTTCCCTAGAGCAGTGTCTGTTCTTTATCAGATATTTTATTAACAGACTATCTACAGGATCTACAATTGGCTATATCTACAATGTTAATGATCATTTATCTCAGGAGGTTTTGTGATTGTGAGACACAGGTAATGTTAGTGTGTGCACTTTCAAATCCCATGTTTTATTTTTTCATAGCACCTTAGTAAGTGGACAGAACTAATGTGTGAAACAATGAAAAATTGAGATACATATTTAATATACTCTTGAAAAAATATATTCTTTCTTAGTCAAAAAGAAGTCACCATAACTTTAATAAGTGTTCAGGGGATGTGACTATTTTAAAGTTGTTTAAAGAAATCACCAAGTGATAAATCAACACCTAAATGTTCTCTGAAAGGAAATTGTAAACAAAATTATTTATCACTTTCTTGTCCTACATCTTGAAAGACAATATCATATTAGGGAGAATGTTAGGGCATTTTGCCAGAGTCAGCCATGTTTATCTCATGCTGCCTCCAGCTCCAGCTTCTCCCTCCTTCTGGAACCAATGTTCCCACTCTGTGACTGGTATTTGACTGGTAAACATTCATCTTATCCTGCCCTGATCTCAGGCCCATCATGATGTCTCCTAGTAATTTTCTTATCAGTCACCTCTTTGCTGCTTCTCCTATATATGTGTATATGTGTATGTGTATATATGTATATGCATATATATACAAATATATATTATATATATATATGTATATATACATTCAGTTTCCAGCCATTTAGCATGAAATATCCTTGAAGACAGATCCAGTCTTACTCATTTATCTCTGTATTCCAGCACTTAGTATAATGGCTGGCACACAGTAAGTGTTGAGCAAATACTTTTTTAATCATTCATTCAACAGATATTTAATTCTCCCACCTCTTTTTGCTGTTGTTCTAGGCATTGAGGGAGATAAAGATATTCTCTCAGGCCCTTATGGAAGATACTATATAAATTATATACAAAATAATACAAGTGCTTTCACAGTTCATAAGAAGTGATATGTCTGATGAGGTGAAACCAATTCATACTTGGAGCAGCCTGTGGCGCAGTGGATCGAGTGCTGGGTTTTGAAGTCAGGAAGAGCTAAGTCTATATCTGATCTTAGATACTTATTAAGTATATGACTCTAGGCAAGTTACTTAATCTTTCTTAGCCTCAGTTTCCTCAACTATAAAGGGAGAATAATACTAACACCTACTTCACAGGATTCCCCTCCTCATTCCCTTGGTGACATCAGGAAAATTGCTATGAGGGCATTAACATGAGAGGCATGTCCTTCCATCAGAAAATAAGAAAAAGCTTTGTTTTAGAAAGCAACAGGTACTATGTATGCCTTTGGCATCAAATTCAAACTGGGTCAATAAATCATACCTAGTTTATTAAGAGTATGAAGCAGGAACTGAACCTTGGTTTTATGAGTTCAAACTTAAAATATATATATATTTTGAAATAATGTAAATACTACATGGAAATCTTATAAAGAAACCATGGAATCTCAAGAGTTGGGAGGAACTTTAGGAAATATTTTTCCCAGTTTTCACCCCGTACAGGAATTTACTGTACAAAAATCTTAAAAGAAAGTCGTTCTATCTCCACTCAAACATTGAGGCCCACACACAAAACTATTTTTTTAATGAGGTCCTTTTCCCTCTTCTTTCCTACAGCAGACAGGAAGGAAAAGAACTGTTGTTTCCTTGTGATTAATGAATAAAACTGTGTAACCCTGGGAAAGTCACCTAACCTCTCAGCCTCAGTTTCCTCATCTGTAAAATGGAGACAGTAAAGCACTGACCTCATATAATTGTCGTGAGGATCAAAAGAGCTAACTTTAAAGTTCTAGGCACATATTAGCTATTATGATAAGAACAGACACTGTCGGGGGTGTCAAACATGTGGCCCACAGACCATGCAATCTACAACACTCCTGAACACAACCTGAACCTGATTAAAATATAATTAGGAGAAATTTAACAAAATAAATAGAATATGCAATAACAAACGCAATCAGATAATGTTAATATGTGGGTTTATAAGTCAATATGAGGCCCAGGTTAAAGACAGGTTCCAGCGACAGGGATTGAACCAACGAGTTACACAGTCTAAGGGTAAAAAGCAGGAGAACAATAGTTAGCTCCCATTATAACATAAAACTCTCTTCCCCTTTCTTCCATTTTCTTTCTCCCATCCTTAACCCAAGCAGTTCAACTAAAGACAATGCAACTCTGGGATCTCATGAGACATTGAACATTTCCATAATTAAATCACTTTGGATAGAATCAACTCAATTCAATTTAATAAATGTTTATTAGACATCACCAGAAACTATGCTAAGTGCTGGGGGGTACAAATAAAAAAAAAAAGAAAAGAAAAACAATCCTTGCCTTCAAGGAGATTACAATCTAATAGGAGAAAACAATACACAAATCTAAAGGAGGGGAGGGACACAGGTAATTAGGCACATTATATTCCATGGAATAGAAACTAAACAGAGCAACTGATGGAAAATGAAGACCTGGAAAGGTCTCAATAATGGAAGGCTCTAAGAGGAGTTTATTGCTCTGCCTTAAGGTCCTCAGTTAGAGGGGGAGAGGTAACTGAGGCTATTGAGAAAATATTGAGCATCAAAATCTGGGTCAATCAGTATGGTGATGCTACTTCAGGTGATCAACTTATTTTGTGTTGAGGCAGAGAGATGATATGGAACCAAGCCAAGGAGCTGATGGTCAATGAAGAGAATAGGAGGAATTGACTTTCTTCTCTGTGTCTGCCTTCTTGCTTGGTTTTCTCTCCAAAGAAGATCTGGAATCACATATGTCCTCTTTTGAAGCAGGAAGCCAGAAGATTGTCTCAATTATACCAGGCTCTCATGCCTACTCTGCTGTTGATACAAGTAGGAAAGGTCCTTTCCACCAATAAGGAGAGTCTTATTCAAACTTTAAGACTGGAATCCAGAGTTACCTAGTGACACTTTTCGAAGGCAAAACAGGACTCTGCCCAATTTCTTCCAATCATTTGGAAGCACTTTAGTAGCACTTTCTAGATATGGGCCATAGAGACTAAAGTTCTTCGTCTCCAAGCAAAGAAGTGTAAATGATATTTTAAAAAAGGACTTTGATACTCTTTAATACTCTTCCTTGTAATATGCACCAGCTATCCTTTAGACACAGGGAGAAGAGATCAGAAACTGATTCAGACTTTAGCACAACTGAAAGTTGTCAAGTAAAGGTTAGTAATATTGTAGAGGGCATGGAGTCTTTATTGCTGGTCTCTTCTATCTAGCTCTAGCCCTATGTTTATGAGATGATATTCCTTCCACCTGTGAAATTTTGTGAATCTACACTCTGCTATATTACTGGATATTCAATATAACTGGCTCTGGACCATTTTGATAATAACTGAATGCCTACTGGGTCCCTGGAACCATTGAACTCACTAGCTGTAGGTGATGTAGGGTAGGAAGAAGCCTAATTATGAAGGGCTTTCAATAGCAAATGAAAACTTTACAATTGATCCTTGAGGTAATAGAGAGTTTATTGAGTAGGGGGGGTGATATTATCAGATCTAAACTTTACATAAATCACCTTGGCAACCAAATGGAGAATGTACTGAATTGGGAGAAACTTGATGCATGGAGACTAATTAGAAGATTATTTCAATAATTCAGAGATAATGAGGTCTATATTAGGATGGTAGACTTGTGATTAGAGATAAATGGATTTATATAAGGCATGTCATGACCAGCACAGTCCTTCTATATTGCCAGAAGTCAGGAAATAGCCTTTTCCAAATGATTCCCAAATGCATAGATATGGAATGAGGGGACTTATGGTTTTGTAAGATGATTCTGCTTATATGTGCTATCAAGTAGCAGCAGATACTAAATTAATGAGAATTTGAAAAGAAATGCCCCCTCCAGTCTCTCAGAAGAAGATGTCTCATATCTGTCACTGATGCCATATTTTGATATGATGACTACCACAGACTTCGAAATGTTTAATTATAAATTGAATTTTGAGATAAGTTTCACAGTTACAATGTGTGAAAAATATTTCACACCATGTGAGCTTCTAAAATATTTTCTTGGAGAAAATATTCACAGCTTTCTTTTTCATCTCAAGTTACCTTTTGAACACTAAATTCATTTTACTTTGTTAAAGTTAAAAGAAATCATATACCTTCGTTGCAAAACTTCCAGCCACTCCTATGATTCCAGAAGCACCATTTACTAAAAAGTGACATGAAGCATACTTCCTTCACAACTTGTGGGAAGAACAAATCTTATGATGTAAATTAAATAAATGTCTAGTAAATGATTTGCCTGTATTTTACCACTTAGAAAATTTCCTTTTCTGTTTAAAATTCTCATTTAAAATAACGTACTGCTTAGAGAGGCAATGTAGCATATTACTTAGAATTTTTTACTTGAATTTAGGAATTCTGGTTTTCAATCCTGCTTCAGAAACTGATTAGCTGTGTAGTCACAATCTCTCAGAGATTTAATTTATTCATCTGTAAATGAGACACATGATATTGGTTATACCAGCCTCACAGGGAGGTGAGGACAGTGTTTGGAAAATGTTGTGAATTCCAAACTCTCTCCCTCCTTCCCACTCCTTGAGAAATCAAGCAGTATGATATTGATTATAAATGTGATGTCATGCAAAATATATTTCTATATTAGCCATGTGAAAGAAAGAAAGCATAAAGACAGTTAAAAGATATGCTTCCATCTGCACTCAGAGTTTGTCAATTCCTTTGGAGGTGAGTAGCATTTTCCATACTGGGTCCTTCAGAAGTGTCTTGGATCATTGTCTTGATCTGACTAGCTAAGTTTCACAGGTGATGAATCTTTCAAAATTGCTGTTACTGTGTACAATGTTCAATGTACAATGTTCACCTGGTTCTGCTCATCATTCACTTGCCATTAGTTCATATAAATCTTCCCAGGTTTTTCTGAAACCATCCTTCAGAAATGATAAGATTTGCAATATATTTGATGTGTGAAGAAAGTGAGAAGGTGAACATAACCAGAGGTTTTGAGCTTGAGTAATCAATAGGATGGCAGTGTTCTTTTAGTAACAAGGAATTTTAGAAATCAAGAAGATTTTAGTCAAAAGTTCTGACACCCCTGGGATGCTCAATTCGAAAAGTACAAAAAGTTGTTGGTCATGTGTAACCATGGCTAAGGAGAGACACTAGAGCTGAATACGTAGATTGAGGAAGTAGTTGAATAGAGTTGGTAATTGAACTCTGGGAGTTGATGATATAATTAAGTGATATAGTATAGAAAGAAAAGAAAAGAGGACTCAGGACAAAACTTTGAGAGATGTTACTGGTACTGAGAAGGAATATTGGATAGGCAGAAAGGGAAGCAGGAGAGATCTGTGGCATGAAAACCTAGGGGATCTTGAATGATTCTGATACACATGTAAGGGGCACCTTGTTGTAAAAGAGCCTGTAAAGTGATGTTTTGTTTTACTGAAAAAAAAATATTTCTTAATCAAAAAGCAATAAGCGCAATGAAGTTTTATAATCTCCACATCTTGCAGTCAACTGAGAACATTTTAAAATGTGGTCTGTTGTTGGATATCCATTATAAAAAGTTTATTTTTGTCTAATACCCTCACTAACAGTAACTTCAATTCATATATAGGTGGGAAAGTAGACACAGAACTCAATAGATACTCATGTTCTTATGGCTTCCTTTTTCATGTGAACAAGGTCTGAGATTTTTTTCTACACCACTAGTATCTTCCTCTCCTTTATTTACCTTACATAATCATCCTTGGGGCAGATGGGATGGTCAGGGAGAACTAACATTCTAGTATGAGGGCTTGCTGAGTCCTTTGAAGGGCTGCTCATTCACCTTTAGTGTCCATCTATCATCCAACTCTCACCTGACTCCAAGAAGTTGTAGTATGCCTAGCAGCCACACCCCAGTAAAACCATCTCAGCAGATAGGCTAAACCAGGGTGAGGGTAACTGACAGGCCATAAATCCATTGATGAGTTAGGGGATGTCTACCCCAAGAATATGTAGATGCCCCCCATCTGAATGGGAGGATGAGAACAATTTGTTCTAATGGTCATGAAGGCAGTTGAAGGAGGTAGTATGGAGTCCTAAGAGTTTGGTTAGGCATTGAATCATAATCATATAACTTTGCATTTATTTTTATACCTTAATTCATTTGGGTGCCATATCTATCTCCTATATAAATTCATCATGGATTTTGGTACTGGAGTTCAAGTGCAGTATTTCCATTGTCCTTGATGGAGAGAATAAGTTGTTAAAAACTTTTTTGCAAATATTTTCCATTTTTCTTCTGTGTAGAATCATCATTGAATGCCTTTAGGATTACTTTGTTGAGTATAACCTGCAAATCTGCCTTCAAACTGTTTGTGCCCTTCACGTCTTCTTTCTGCTTTATTAATCATCATTATCCATAATTCTTCTTCATAATATTTTATTAATGAGTTTATATTCTAATCTAGTGTTTTCTTTGGCAGCTATCTCTCTTCATTTGTCAAGTAAATCATATCTTTGCCTGGTCTTATCTAAGCACCAAGTTGATGCTGTACTATTGATTATCCTTGGTGTCTGACCACTTATCCAGTTGCAACCTGTATTTTTGTCCTACATTCATTCTAGCTATAGTATTCTACCTTTTTCACAAGAATAATAATATGATACAATATATTGTTTATTAAGGATCTACTATACATACAAGGCACAAAATATCAGGAGTAAGAAATACAAAGAGAGTGACAAAAAACAAAAATAAACTATCCTTGCCCTCAAGAAGTTCACATTCTAGAGATAAATTTAAAATAGAGGAAAAGAGGAGAATTAATAACTGATGCTTATCAGAGAAGTTTTTTCCAAAGAGGTTGGTGGCACCGAAGCTGAGTTGTGAAAGAAACAAAGGATTCTGAGAGCTAAGGAGGGAGTGCATTCCAGGTATAAGAGATACAAAACCTGTGCAAAGGGACAAAGGGGGAAAGATATCACAGCATGTGGGAAGTAACAAAGAAGTAATTTTATCTGGAACACTGAATGCATGAAATAGAATAATGCAAAATAATTGTGGACTGGAAAGATGGAATCAGATGGTGAAGAGCTTGAAACGCCATACAGAAAAATCTATATTTTATCCTCAAGTAAATAAGGAACTCCTGAAGACTCTTGAGTAGTAATTAATACAATGAGATTCATATTTTAGTTACATCACTTTGGTCTCTATGGAAGATGGAATGGAGAAGGGAGAAGTTGGAAGCAAGGAGACCAATTAGGAGACATTTGGAATATTCTTGGCTTGCGGTAATTAGGTTTGAAACTAGTGTGATGGTGATGTGAGTAAAGAGAGTAGATTCAAAATATGAGAAAGAGGAAGTACTACAGAATTAATAAGATTTGGCTACTGATGGTATATGGAAGTAACAGCAAGGGAAGAGCCAAGGATGACTGATGTTGCCCATAAGGTAGAAAGATAATGGTACCTACAGCATCAATGGGGAAATCTGAAGGAAGGACAGACTTCCACTCAGATGTTATTATGAATTTGTTTTGAACCCTGCGTTCCCTTCTAACACCTACTTCTGTCTCTCCTATCTACAAAGTTACTTGTTTGCCTAATATTTGCTGTTGCCTTAATATGATTTCAATAAGCATATACCAGAATTGTTCTACCCCTAAGGCTGTGCCTGAATTGGGTCTACGCTATGGTACTGATTCAGCTGCCTCACCTTGGCAGTCCCTGCTCACACAGGGATTAAAAGAATAGTCTACAAGCAAAAATGTCCTCTACCACTTCAGTGAGAGTCAGAAATCACGATTCTTCCTAGACCCTTCCAGAGATAGGGTGGGTACCCAGCAGCCCATCCATGTTTGGACAGCCCGAATTGTTCAGTGAGGTGGGGCAGTAGATAAAATGCTTGGCCTGGAGTCGGGAAGATCCGAGTCCAAATTTGACTTCGGAGGCTTACTAGCTGTGACCTCTGCTTCAGTTTTTTCAACTATAAAATGGGAATTGTAATAACCCCTACCTCAAATGAGATATTTGGAAAGCAATTGGCACAGTGCTTGGAACACAGTAGGTACTTAATAAATACTTGTTTCCTTCAATCCCGCCCCGCTCTTGATTCCGGCCTTTTCCCCTCCTGTTAAGTTCTATTTTCTTGGAATTTGGACCCTTGGTACTAGTTCTATTCTGTAGAGCAACATAGCCTAAGCCGAATTGCTCTCCCACGTAACATTTTTCAAAATGTGCAACTACAGTCATGATTTAAGCCTTTATTTTTGAATGCAAAACTAACTAAATAAATGAAAGTTCTTATGTGGACATCGTATAAGAATTGGGTTAATAGGTCCTATGTTTTACCTGCTTTTCATGTTCATGAGAATATTATCCTCAATTTTCAATTTGCTTTTGCTCTGTAAGTGCTTGAGGTTCTAACTCTTAAAGGTCTTTCAATTAACCTCTATTACTATGAAAAGTTTCAGTTTAATCCTTAATCAGCTTTTGAAATCTTATAGGAGATATTTCTTGTATTCAACAGCTACCTGGAAGTAATTATATTAACTCAGTAGTTTCTTTTTTCTAAGTTAAATAACCCTTTCCTAGATCTCTGCTAAGTTAACATTGATTCAATTTGGAAAAATCACAATTTCAATACATATAACAGCTTAGGGCAAATTAGCTTGTACTATGTTTATGACTAATGCTTTGTAAGATCATGGGTCCAACCCACTTATAGTACCGATAAGGAAACCAAGTCCCAGAGAAGTGATATGGCTTGTCCAAAGTTATGTAGGCAGGTTCAAAGCAGGGTACTATAACTGAGTTTTTGGGCTTCTTTTGCTGAATTTTATCTGAATTTATAGCAACAGAAAAGAAAGCTTTACCATTCATGGCAGCATCTCACAAATTCAAAGATTTTAATTATATAATTGTTATTATGACTGTAATATCCCATTATCTCTTTATTCATAGGGATCAATTGAATACCCTACATCCATGATTCTTGGATTTAAGTTGGCTCAGGATGTTCCCAGTGCCTGGAGTGTGAAACATCTCCCAGGTTCTCCACCAAGAAAGCCAGTGACCTTCCTTAGAAAAGGCTTACAAAGTTTCATAGTTTATAGGGAAAATCCCAGTCTACTTAGCAAGTTTACAGACCAAATCATAATTCAGAGTCCAAGAGAAACAACAATAATTACCTAGGGCTTTAAAGTTTATGCAACACTTCCCTCACAACAGATGTGTGAGTGTATTTTGTTGCAATATTTTATCAAGAATAATCTTAAAAACAATAGAGAATTGCAAATTCAGTTTGTCTTAGGCATGTGTTATGGAACAAATGCATTATCAAAGAACATCCTTAAATGAACCTCATGATAATCTTGTATAATCTATGCATACAATTAAACAAAAAATCACTTTCTAAAGTAAAAAAAATATATATATTATTATCATGGTCCATTTTGTAAATGAGGAAACTGAGAGTCTAAAAGATAAAATCACTTGTCCATGGACACTCATATGTTAGATATAGGATACAACCATATTCAGTACTTTAGGGAAGTCAAGGTTCAAGTCCAGTTTTCTTATATGACAACTACTGGACTTGAATCTTGACTTCCCTAAAGTATTGAATACAGTCGCACTCTAGTAGAATATGAGCTACACAGGGCAGGGACTGTATTTTTTTACTTTCTTGTTATCCTCAGTGCTTAGCACAGTGCCTAGTACATAGTGAATTCTTAATAAATGCTTGCTGACTAACATCGTTTTGGATACTTTCTTCAATTTTTCATGATATTGTACTTTCCTGGCTCCCTTCTGATGTATTAAACTATTAAACCATTCCTTTTCAGACTCAGCTTTTGCAGAATTTTTTTTGTCACACCTACTGTTAGCACAGTGTCTGGAACACAATAGGCACATAATAAAGGCTTTTTGACTATTTCATTTCACTCTATATTGTAATGCCATCATATATATATATATTTATTATATATATTTTATATATATATTTATATATATATATAAAATTCTAGCCTCCCTGAGTCAAGGTTCACTTTGCCAACAACTGCCTGCTGGATATGTTGAACTGGATCTTAACATAAATATATATAAAACTAAACTCATTATCTTTTCCCTAAATCCCTGCCCTCTTCCAAATTTCCCTATTATTGAGAGCAATACCATCTCCCATTCATCTAGGTTCACAAGCTTGATATCATCCTCTCACTCTAATGTATCTAATATGTTGTCAAGTTTTGTCATTTCTGCTTTCACAGCATTTCTCAAATAAGTGCCATCTCCATGTCCATAACACTGCCTTAGTTCAGGTTCCCATGGCCTCTCACCATTTAATGGCATTCTAAATGGTCTCCATACCAAAAGTCTCTCCCATATTCAATTTCTCCTCCACTTGGCTGTCAAAGTGATTTTTCCTAAAGTGTAAGTCTGACAATGTCTCTCTCTCCCCTTCCTACCCACCCGTCCCCTCATATCAATGAGTTCTAATTTCTCCCCCAGGATCATAAATAAAATCCTCTATTTGGAAAGTTTTTCGTCACTTACCTCCTGCCTGTGTGGTTTAGTCAGTTCAGTCGTGACCGACTCTTTTTTTACAGGGCAGGGGGGCAGTGTTCTTGGCAAAGTTACCGGAGTGGTTTGCCATTTTCTTCTCCAGCTCATTTTACAAATGAGTGCTCCTTCTTACCTTTCCAATTTTCTTACTCTTTATTTCCCTCCACGAACTCTGTGAACAAACTACGCTGGCATACTTACGATTTCCTGAAGCTAACATTCCACCTAGCTTTTCCACGTCTGAACTAACTAACCTCGTATTTGGAATACTCACCCTGTTCACATATATCTCTTGATTTCCTTGTCTTCCTCAGAGACTCATCTCAAGGTATACCTTCTGCAGGAGGCCTTTCTCAGTTCTCTCAGCTGCCCCTACGTGTTTCCTGGATGCTCAAAATTTTGTTTCAAGTAAGAATAGTCACCATGGGTTAGGAAGTTAATCAAAGTGAATTAGAACCCAGAGTTACTCCCTGTATTTCCTATATGCTGTGCCATGTTCTGACTCATGGGATCATCATTACTCCTAGGCTGTTTTTTACTGTCTTTACAGAAGGCAATTTGATTTTGATGCAACAAATACACACAGAAGTATGGATACCCATTATGACCCCAATTCCCACATAAACAGAATGGCATTGCTATTAGTGTAAAAAATAGCCATGAAATTTCCTCCAGAGGCTCTATCTAACAGAGAAGTCTCAGGCAGAATTTACTACATTCCCCAGTAGAGTAAAATCAATATACATTAAAAATCAATGTTTCGTGTGTAGCTTTGCATATAATACATATGTGAATTTTTGTTTGTTTTTGGCTTTGGAGGCAATTGTGGTTAAATGTCTTACCCTGGATCACACAGCTAGTACATATTTAAGGTTAGATTTGAATTCAAGTCCTCCTGACCCCAGAGCCCACCGGTGCTCAATCCACTGCACCACTTGGCTGCCGCTGTAAGTATATTTTTTTCATTTGATTTTTGAACAATGCTCCTTTTTTTAAGCAACACTACTACTAGCTCCACTCTTTCTTACCAGTCTCTGCTCAAATAAATAAAAAAAAAAACATAATCCTTGTAATAATTAAACATAACTAAGCAAAACAAAATCATACATTTGCCTTATTCAGCAATATGTGTCATACTGCACCTTGATTCCAACATCTCTGTCAAAAAGTATTTCCACATCATCTGTCCCCTAGAGTCATGTTTGATCATGGCATTAATCAGAGTTCTTATTAAAGTCTATCAAAGTTGTTTTTCTTTATGATGTTACTGCATAAACTATTCTCATGATTTTCCTTACTTTACTCTTTCAGTTCATATAAATCTTCCTAATTTTCTGTGAATCTATCTCTTTCATCATTTCTTTTATTTTTAATGTGATAATTGGGGATGATTACAGTTCATTTTACTTACGTTGAATTTTTTTAAAGCACTAGTTCATTTTTTTTGAATAGATAACTTAGAATTATAATTGCCTCCCTTGCAAACATAGCTTTTTTTGTATTTAAATTTATTTATTTAAGTCTTCAACATTCATTTCCAAAAAAATTTGGGTTCTAAATTTTGTCCCCATTTTCCCCTCCCCCACCCCAAAACACCCAGCATTCTAATTACCCCTATCACCAATCTGTCCCTTCTAACATCCCTCCCTTCCTTTATCCCCATCTTCTCTTTTGTCTTGTAGAGCAAGATAACTTTCTATACCCCAATACCTGTATTTCTTATTTCCTAGTCTCAACAACAATGCTCAACAATTGTTCCTAAAACTTTGAGTTCCAATTTCTCTTCATCCCTCCCTCCCCACCCATTCCCTTTGGGACAGCAGGCAATTCAGTATAGGCCATATCTGTGTAGTTCTGCAAATGATTTCCATAGTAGTCATACTGTGTAAGACTAAATATATTTTCCTTCATCCTGTTCTGCCCCCTATTTCTTCTATTCTCTCTTTTGATCCTATCCCTCCCCAAGAGTGTTGACTTCTAATTGCTCCCTCCCCCCACTGCCCTCCCTTCCATCATCCACCCCACCCTGCTTATCCTCTTCTCCCCCACTTTCCTGTACTGTAAGATAGGTTTTCATACCAAAATGAGTATGCATTTTATTCCTTCATTTAGTTGAATGTGATGAGAGTAAGTTTCATGCTTTTTCACAAACCTCCCCACTTTTTCCCTCCACTAAAAAGTCTTAAACTTGCCTCTTTCATTTATGAGAGATAATTTCCCCCATTCCATTTCTCCCTTTCTCCTCCTAATATATTTCTTTCTCACTGCTTAATTTCATTATTTTAAGATATGATCCCATCCTATTCAATTCACCCTGTGCTGCATGTGTGTGTGTGTGTATGTGTGTGTGTGTATGTGTGTGTGTGTAATCCCACCAACTACCCAGATACTGAAAAAGGAAGTCTCAAGAGTTACAAATATTGTCTTTCCATGTAGGAATGTAAATAGTTCAACTTTAGTAAGTCCCATATGATTTCTCTTTGCTGTTTACCTTTTCATGCTTCTCTTGATTCTTGTGTTTGAAAGTCAAATTTTCTTTTCAGCTCTGGTCTTTTCATCAAGTATGCTTGAAAGTCCTCTGTTTCATTTAAAGACCATTTTTTCCCCTGAAGTATTAATGCCTTTTGATCCCTTAATGTAGAAGCTGCTAGATCTTGTGTTATCCTGATTGTATTTCCACAATACTTGAATTGTTTCTATCTGCTTGCAATATTTTCTCCTTGACCTGAGAACGCTGGAAATTGGTCACAGTGTTCCTAGGAGTTTCTCTTTTTGGATCTCTTTCAGGAGATGATCAGTGGATTCTTTCAATATTTATTTTGCCCCCTGGTTCTAGAATATCAGGGAAGTTTTCCTTGATAATTTCATGAAAGATGATGTCTAGGCTCTTTTTATGATCATGACTTTCAAGTAGTCCCATAATTTTTAAATTATCTCTCCTGGATCTATTCTCCAGGTCAGTTGTTTTTTCCAATGAGATATTTCACATTATCTTCCATTTTTTCATTCTTTTGGCTTTGTTTGGTGATTTCTTGGTTTCTCAGAAAGTCATTAGCCTGCATCTGTTCCATTTTAATTTTGAGAGAACTATTTTCTTCAGTGAGCTTTTGAACCTCTTTTTCCATTTGGCTAATTCTGCTTTTGAAAGCATTCTTCTCCTCATTGGCTTTTTGAACCTCTTTTGCCAACTGAGTGAGCCTATTTTTCAAGGTGTTATTTTCTTCAGCATTTTTTTGGGTCTCCTTTAGCAAGGTGTTGACCTGCTTTTCATGCTTTTCTTGCATCTCTCTCATTTCTCTTTTCATTTTTTTCCTCCACCTGTCTAACTTGATTTTCAAAATCCTTTCTGAGCTCTTCCATGGTCTGAGGCCATTAAATATTTATTTTGGATGTTTGGGATACAGAAGCCTTGACTTCTATGCCTTTCCCTGATAGTCAGCATTGTTCTTCCTCATCCAAAAGGATGGCAGAAGATATCTGTTCAACAAGAAAGTAACCTTCTATAGTTTTATTATTTTTCCCCCTTTTTTGGGCATTTTCCCAACCAGTTACTTGACTTTTGGGTCTTTTGTCAAGAGTAGGATATACTCTGGGGATCAATAAGATCTCAGTTCCTCCAAGGTGGCACAATCAAGCATTTACACTGGTCTGGATTTTTGTGCCCAGAATCTTACCAGTTTCCTCTCCACAGTCACCTGGCCTCTAGTTCCACTGCCACTCAGTGTGAGATAAATATCAGCTCTCTCAGGGCCTCTACACAGGGCTGAGGTAAAAGTCAACTCCTCAGCGTCCCCAGGGGTTTTTCGATCCAACAATGGATGCGGCTGCTGTAGGGGCTGTGGTAGGAACTGCCAGATGTGGCCTCTCTGGCCACTGCCTGAGGCCAGAGCTATGGGAAGGCCCTTCTCCCTTCTTGGTCAGCTGAATAAACCCTGTCACTGACCTTTGGTGCCTGTGAGTTGAGGGATCTGTGAACCCACTGCTGCTGCTGCTGTGACTGGAGATTCCACCCCCGAGGTGTCCTCCTCCCAGAGCTATGCCACACTGTGAGGCCAAGGCTGGGCTCTGTTCTGTGTCCAGGACAACAGACTTTTCCTATGGGCCTTTCAGGTTTCCCTGGGCTGGAAATCTCCTCTACTCTGTTTTTCTCCACTTCTGCTGCTCCAAAATTTGTTGAGAGTCCCTCTCTACAGGTATTTTATGGGCTGTGTGGGGAGACCCTGTGTATGTCTGTCTTTCTACTCCATAATCTTGGCTCCACCTCTTTCATCATTTCTTATGTTGTGGTAGTATGTCTTTATATTTGTAATTTGTTCAGTCATCTTCTAACTATTGGGTACCTCCTTTGTTTATGGGTCTTAGCTAAAACAAGCTGTAACAAAATATTTTGTACATATGGATCTTTGTTTTTCTTTGATCTCTCTGTTATGGTATTAGCAGGTAAAAGTGTACGTACCATTTATTGATTTTAGGGACATCATTTTAATTGACTTACAAAAGGGTAAGAACACTTCATAGCTCCACCAACAGTGGAGTTTCCTTTCTTCTCAATCATCTTCCATAAATGATAATTTTCTTTGTTTTGTTAAATCATCTTTGCCAATCTGATGGATATGAGGTTAGGAATTGAGAATGGTTTTAATATGCATTTCTCTAATTATTAGTGATTTGAAAATTATATATGCCTTCTGGGGAGCCTAGATTTCTTCCATTGAAAGCTTCTCATTCATATGCTTTGACCAAATGAATCTATTTTAAAAATTAAATTAAAATTCTTCTAGACTAGAGTTGATGATTTCATTGGTGTATGGCAGTGGTGTCAAAATCAAAATAAAACAGAGGCCAGTATTACACAGAAAAGGATCTCTGCCAGCTGAATGTTTCCTTAGTTTTAAAATGTCATGTTATCTATGTTTCATTATATTTTTATTTATTTTGTCAAACATTTCCCAATTAAATTTTCATTTGGCTCCACATTTGTTGTGGGCAGCATGCCAGTTGGCTCTGTATTTGATACCTCTAGTATAAGGGAAGCCTAGGTGAAGAACTTATTCCACTGTAGATCAACATGATCTTTTTTGAAACTTAAAATCTCAAAAGTCACCTGGGAGGGGGGCGGAGCCAAGATGGCGGAATAGAAGGACGCACGTTTACGAGCTCCAAAACCAAAAGCCCATAGAATTAATGTAAAAAGAGTCCCCCATAACTTCTGGGTCAATACAAGGTGTGCAGAAGCAGAGTGGAAGAGATTTCCATTCCAGGGAGCCCTGGAGACCCGTCCCCAGGGTCCGGCGCGCCCCGGAAAGCAGACAACACCCCCAGCGCTGCCCTGGCCGGGGCCCCAGAGAAGCTGATCCGAGCAGGCTTCAGAGACAGAAGCTCCAGCAGCCGGGAAAGTCCCTCCACCCACAGAAGCTACAGGTCAGTGAGAGAGGCCGGGCTGGAAGACAGGGAAAGGAGGGCGTCTCCGTGACTCGGGCCCCCTCGGGAGGAAGCGGAGGTGGCAGGGACGGGGGCAGGAAGCGGCGGAGGCAGAGGTGTGGGTGGCGGCTGAGGCGGCAGCGGACCGGGACCCAGGAATCCCCCAGCAGCAGGCAGGATCTTCATTACGGAAGATTCCTGCATAGGACCTGACGGAATTGAGCATGGGAGACGGCCCGGCTCCCACCCCGCTCTGTTACTGAAGGCTTCTGCTTCAAGCCACCAAGGGAGCGGGATTTGGGAGGCGGGTCCCCCACCCCGTCCCCACCCGTTCCATTCCTGAAAGTCTCTGCATAAAGCCCCCGAGGAATCAGAGTCTCGGAGACGGCCCTGGCCCCACCCCAGTACCTGAACTAAAGCTCACTGATTGACAGCCAGCAGGAGGAAAGCGCATTTAAATCTCAGAGGCCAAGCACTAGCTGGGCGGATCCAGGTGGGGGTGGAAAGGAATCTCAGAAGTCAAGTAACTGGCTGGGAAAATGCCTAGAAAAGGGAAGAAAAATAAGACTTTAGAGAGCTTTTTCCAACAAATGCAAATGATCCCGACCTTCGGATCTGACGATGAGGACATCCTTGCCGTCAGGGAAAGACGTGGAGGGTGGGGCCTCAGTACCCCAGACACCCCAGGGGGGTGGCGGGTGGGCTCAGGCCCTGGAAGAGCTCAAAAAGGATTTTGAAAAGCAAGTTAGACAGATGGAGGAAAAACTGGGAAGAGAAATGTCAGAGATGCAGCAAAAGTATGAAAACCGGGTCAATACCTTGGTAAAGGAGACCCAAAAAAATGCTGAGGAAATTAACACCTTGAAAAATAGGCTCACCCAATTGGCAAAGGAGGTTCAAAAAGCCAATGAGGAGAAGAATGCTTTCAAAAGCAGAATGAGCCAAATGGAAAAAGAGGCTCAAAAGCTCACTGAATTTAATAGTTCTCTCAAAATTAGAATGAACAGATGGAGTCTAATGACTTTATGAGAAACCAAGAAATCACCAAATAAAACCAAAAGAACGAAAAAAATGGAAGAGAATGTGAAATATCTCATGGGAAAAACAACTGACCTGGAAAATAGATCCAGGAGAGACAATTTAAAAATTATGGGACTACCTGAAACTCATGATCAAAAAAAGAGCCTAGACATCATCTTCCATGAAATTATCAAGGAAAACTGCCCTGACATTCTACAACCAGAGGGCAAAATAAGTATTGAAAGAATCCATCGATCACCACCTGAAAGAGATCCAAAAAGAGAAACTCCTAGGAACATTGTGGCCAAATTCCAGAACTCCCAGCTCAAGGGAAAAAATCTTACAAGCAGCTAGAAAGAAACAATTCCAGTACTGTGGAAATACAATCAGGATAACCCAAGATCTAGCAGCTTCTACATTAAGGGATCAAAGGGCGTGGAATAGGATATTCCAGAAGGCAAAGGAACTAGGACTCAAACCAAGAATCACCTACCCAGCTAAACTGAGTATAATACTTCAAGGGAAAATTTGGTCTTTCAATGAAGCAGAGGACTTTCAATCATTCTTGATGAAAAAACCAGAGCTGAAAAGAAAATTTGACTTTGAAACACAAGAATGAGAAGAAGCATGAAAAAGGAAACAGCAAAGAGAAGTATTAAGGGACTTACCAGAAGTGAACTGTTTACACTCATACAGGGAAAGACAATATTTCTAACTCTTAAAACTTTTCAGTATCTGGGTAGTTGGTGGGACCACACATACACATGTACACGCATGCACACACATACACACATGCACACACATACAGAGATAGAGAGCACAGATTGAACTGAATAGGATGGGACCATACCTTAAAAGAAACTTGGGTAAATGGTGAGAGAGAAATGTAGGGGGAGGAAAGAGAGGGAAAGGGAAGGGGGTAACTATATGTCGTTTAAGAGGCAGGTAGGAGTTTTTCTTAGTGGAGGGAAAAAGAGGAGAGCCGAGAAAAAAAAAAAAAACAAGAAGTTTACCCTCATCACATTTGACTAAACGAAGGAGGGAAATGCACACTCATTGTGGTATGAAAACCTATCTTACAGTATAAGAAAGTGGGGGAGAAAGAGATATTGCAAGGGGGGGGTGATGGAAGGGAGGGCAAAGGGAGGAGGGAGCAATTTGGAGTCAACACTTGGGGAGGGACAGGATCAAAAGACAGAAGAGAAACAAGGAGGGGCAGATTAGGAGGGATGGTAATCCAGTTAGTTTTACACAACACGACTATCAGGGAAGTCATTGGCAAAACTACACAGATATGGCCTATATTGAATTGCCTGCTGTCCCAAAGAGAATGGGTGGGGAGGGAGGGATGGGGAGAATTTGGAACTCAAAGTTTTAGGAACAACTGTTTAGTATTGTTGTTGCAACTAAGAAAGAAGACATACAGTTAAGGAGGAATAGAAAGTCATCTGGCCCTACAGGAGAAAAGAGAAGATGGAGACAAGAGAAGGGAGAGATGACAGAAGAGAGGGCAGATTGGAGACAGGGAAAATTAGATTGCTTGGGGTATTGGGGTGGGGGGAGGGGATAAAAGGGGAGAAAATTTGGAACCCAAAAATTTGTGAAAATGAATGTAAGAAAATTAAATAAATAAATAAATATTTAAAAAAAAAAAAAAAGTCACCTGGGAGGCACTGAGTGTTAAGTGACCTTCCCAGGCAAAGAGGCAGGTAAAACTTGAACCCACGTCTTTCTGACTCTAATGTCAGCTCTCTATATCTTACAACAACCTCTCTCTCTCATACAGTATGTACATTATATGAAATATAGCATAAAAATATCATAGTTCTGTCCTTTGAAGCAGCTTTTTATAGATGGAACAGACACTATTCCCATCAGGTTGTACTCTTTTCCATCATGCTCTAATACCTTCATCCTGCAAGATCAACTGTGCTCAGAAACTCATGTGTCATTTGCACCTTCCTCTTTCATGCTTCTTCCCCCATTAAATTTTAAGTTCCTTGATATCAGGGGTTGGTTTTCTGTCTTTCTTTTTCTGTTGTGTAGCCCTTGCACTTTTCACAGTGCCTGACATATAATAGATGTTTGTCAACAGTTAGGTGATGCAGTGGATGGAGTGCCAGGCCTACAATAAGGAGGACTCATCTTTCTTAGTTCAAATCCTACCTCAGACACCTACTAGCTGTGTAACACTGGCCAAATTCACTTAACCCTGTTTGCCTCAGTTTCCTCATCTGTAAAATGAGATGAAAAAAGGAAATAGGAAATCCCTCTAGCACCTTTGACAAGAAAAACCCAAATGAGGTCATGAAAAGTCAGACTTGACTGAAAACAACTGAACACAATGATCAAAAAAGACTAGACAATTTATTTTCTGGAAGAGTTAGAATAAGATTTACAACATTGTTGAAGTTCATTTGCTCTACAATAGGTAGGGATGAACCCATTGCTTATTAAGCAATAGGGTGGCATGAATCAGCTAAAAAGAAAAAAAAAAACTTGGGGAACTCCTGCACTTATGTTGATTTCAGGCTACTGCTCCTTTATTGGCTATTATGTAAGTTCATTGTATATCCTCAAGTTTTCCTTTAGTGGAATTTGAAATCTGTGGAGACAGCCACAAATATGAATTTACAGGAATATGAAGATTGCTTCAAATATCTTCCACTGTTTTTTGAGTATTTGTGGTTAACAAGACTATACTTAGCAAACAGTTAGATGATAGCAATTGACAAAATCTCCCCCAAGACCTCTTAGCTAAGTATATGCTTCAGAGTTTTAATATGGTCCTAGGTCTCTTCCCAAGCGGGGATCAATAATAGGGAAAAAACATTGCTGGCCTATTGTGTATGACAACACTAAGTGACAGTGGCCAATTTGTTGCTTACTATTTGTCAGCTCTGATTTTGTATAAAGGACAGTATTTATATATTTATTACATTATTATGTTTTATTCATGGTATCTTCCTTTGAGAAGTTGCTTGACATTAACTCAATGGAATACTATATACAAATCTCATATTTAGGCTAATGTATTTCTCAAAGAAGTCCAGTGGTATAAAAGGAATGTGGTTTTAAATTATGTAAACTTCCTTGTGTTTAATAATGTAAAATACATATAGTTTTCTCTTTCAGCTTTTCATATTTCTCTTCTAAAAATCTGAAAAAGTTTCCATTCTTATTTGTGTACATATGTTGAAGGTGATATATATTCACTGCTACTTTACTATGCTTCATCTAATAAAAGATAATGAAATGTAATATCATCATTTTGTAATGAATTAGAAAGCATTAAATGAAATTTTACAGAAGGACTTAAGAAATCTCTTTTTCTTTACAAACAACCTTTATAACCAGCTAATTGAATTGCTATTTGTCTGTGGCATCCAAAGCCTTCAATAAGCACTCTGGTTTGGGTGCAGTTAATGCAATAGAAAAAAATGGACTTCTTTCCCCCAAAAGATTGAGACTTTATTTTCAAAGCATAGATAATGAAGTCAGAATATCAGATTTTAAACTGATTAGTTCAAATTCCCCTTTTCTCTTTTACTTCTTCAAGTTCTCTACTCCTTGATAAGAAACTAATAATCAGATCACAGATAATCAGATCTAGAAATGCCCTCAGAAGCTAAGTAATTTGTCTTAGGCCGCACAGTTCACTTGTTTTTCAATTGTCTCTGACTCTTCATGGTCCCATTCGGGATTTCTTGGCAATGATACTGGAGTGGTTTGCCATTTCCTTCTCCAGTTCATTGTACAGATGAGGAAAATCAGGCAAATAAGTGACTTGCCTAGCATCACACAGCTAGGAAGTAGCTGAGGCCAGATTTGAACTCAGGAACATGAGTCTTTCTGACTCCAGACCCAGAGCTCTATCCACTGTGCCACTTAGCTGCTTTCTTAGCCCACATGCCTAGTATTAGTAACTAACTAGGTTAGTTGGAATTTGAACTCCAGTCCTCTGATTCCAAATCCAGTTCACTTTGCGTTGTATACGTCCTGTGCTGGCTTCCTAACAATACTGTACATATATACACACATATGCACACACATTTAGACCTGACCTGTTATTTAATTGGCACAAGGAAGTTGCCAGGGGTGTTAAGAGGTTAAGTGACCTACTGAGGGTCACACAACAAGTAGGGGTCACAGTTGAAGATTTGAACCGAGGTCTTCCCAACTTTGAGGTCAACTCTCTATCCATTATAGCATGCTAACTCTCAATGAAGACATCCAATGCTTACATATCTCTGTAACTGTTGCAAACATAAATCTACTTTATGTTTACATATTTATTACATTATACCAACTCTGTGGTATAACTGTATCAGTCAGATTTGTAATCATAATAGAACAAACAAGAACAATTTTGAATGTGTTTGGTATAGGCCAAGTATATTATCGACACACTTCATAGTCATCCTTAGCTAGTTCATGTATTTATTCTACTAAAAAGGATACTACTGAGCAGTATAAAAAATAAAAGTGGGGATGATAACTGTCTTGGAATTGGTGTCTCAGACACCTAATGCAATCTAATTAAACAAGCCTTTATTAAGCACTTATTACATGCAAAGAACTGTCTTAGATGATGTACTAGATGATGGAAATACCAAAAAGAGAAATGAAAACAAATTCCTGTTCTCAAGGACATGCAACATGTATAAGTAAGTACATACATAATAAGTGAAGTTGAGATAGTCTTGGGGATACTCATGATTTAGAAACTTGGGTGATGATCAGAAAAAGAAGAAAAAAGTAGTTAGATAAAATGAAAATCAGGAGTTAGGAGAGAGCGTCTAGAAGCAATGGGTGGTCAGTCATATCAAATGGTACAGAAATTAAATGAAGAATAACAGTTACAAATAGTCTTTGGATTTAATTGCTAATTAAGAGATACTTGGTGACTGGAGATGAGATTAAAATTAGGATCATTCCTTTATATTGAACACCATTTTTACCACAATCAAATGTCTATCTTTGGTGACAAATGGACTGAATGAAATTAGATTCACCATGTGGATTCAGATACTTTGTGATGTAATTAATGTTCAGAGTATGTCAAGTTCAAGAAAAGTTAAGAAATATAAGTGACAAATCAGCAACATAGATGCCTTTTAGTTTTACTTAATCAGCATATAGGTACTGAATTTAGGTTTGGGGTAGAAATTGAAAGGGATCTTAGAGCCTATCAAGCATACCTCTGCAATTCTGATTCTATTTGCACTTTTAATGGGCATAGATAAGAACTAAAACCTCTGAGGCTTTCAAGTCCACTTCTGCAATTCTATTATTTTACTTGTACTTTCAATGAGGATTGATAAGATCATGGAAGAATGACTCAGCCATTTGATGTCAGCCTCTTCCTCTTCAAAACATTTTAGCTGAGCTGCTAAAAATGAACAAAGCAACTGGTTGAGGTTTATCTGTATTCTGTGGACATTAGCCATCACTTGGTCCATTTTTTCCATACTCTCTGTCAGTGGCTTGATGGTACTAAAATGAAGCATGTGAGAGGAAAAAGAACCAAACAGAGAGGTAGGAATATGCACTTGACGACTAGTTGCTGAGAAGGGAGGACTTTATTGAACCCGTGTTATTGTCAGTCTAGTTAAAAATGGTAACCTACTGATCACAAGTTACTGGATCAAAGAACACTGCTTGACATTTATGCTAAGCAATTTTTTAACTATGACCATAGGATAACCACACTCTGAAATCTTTCCCTATGTCATAAGCTGTGATGCTTCGGGACCATTTTCTTTGTGACATTTGTAGCCCTATACTCCTATGTCAACAAGCCAACAAGAAACATTTCTTAAATGCCTACTGTGTGTAAGGCTCTGTGCTAAGTACAGAGGACAGAAAGGAAAGCACACAGGCAAAAAGACAGTCCCTTTTCTGATGGAGCTCATGGTTTAAATGGGAGATATACAGACAACTATATGCAAAGAAAGCTTCACACATAGAGACCAAGCAGTAAATTAGCCAGCATTTCTAAAAAAGTATTATGGATTAACAGCTAACTTGAGGGTGATTGAGGTCATATATTAAGTTTCACCAAGGAAACCTTACATAGAGCTCTTAATCTTCACTGACATAGCCAATTTGTGAACTGTCACTGAATTTTGCTTTGACATTAGACTTGTAAAATAATGATGCATAAAAGCCCAAATTCCAAAAGTCACTGCTTGATTTGACTGACTAGATGGTATAGACTGACACTGGAGTCAATGTGGTGGCAAGCTTCAAGCAAATCTAAAGATAACTAAGGGGATCTTTGTGTTCCAAATAGAATACAATTATGGACCATCAATACTCAATGCAGGTAAAATGTCAATGTGGCAATTATGAAACCATGCTTCACACATCAAGTTTCTGCATAAGGTGACAGGTCATTTGACTTCCTCTTTCTTATGCCTGGCATTATATTATTTTTGTGCATGTCTAGCACTATCTCTGTTGGTTTTGTGTCCTAGAGAGGTATTTGCCCTCCCGAATCCTGCCAAGGCCACAGTGGGGAGAGAGGACATTTTATCTCAGGCTTAAAGAAGCACCTTGGGGCTTTGGTAGTGACACATTGCTGCTTGTTCACATTCATTCATTTTGCTTTTACCCTTAACTTCAGAAAAACACAAAACTCAGAGGGGGAAAGGATAGATGGATGAGACTGAATAAATGAATAAATGAAAAGTCTTTATTAAGAGTTTACCATGTATCTAGCACTATGCTAAGGACTGCATATACACACAGAAAATCAAAGCAAGTCCCTGCCCTCTAAGAGTTTATGTTCTAATAGGGAAGACAGCACAAATAAGGGAGTGAAGACCAGAAAAGGAACTTAGATTTTCAAAGTGACAAGGATGTTAAGTGGAGTCAGAAGAGAAGATACTGACACACCTTCCCAGAAGGTGATTTAAATATGTTTCCTGAACTACCAGAGCAAGGGAATTGGGAGCATAAATGAAATGTGGCTTCTGCCAGGTCTAGATATAGTGGGAATCTGAGCCTGCCACTAGTCAGGATAGTAGGCTCCAGTGTGGGAATTCTAGCCATGAAATGGTTAAGCGGTGAAAGAAGTCTCAGAGGTCACCTATTCCCGGTCTAGACAGGAATATCTACAGCGTCCCTGATAAAGGGTTATTGTTGTCTTCTGTTATTTTTTCTTTGTGCCCCCACTTGGGGTTTTCTTGGCAAATATACTAGACTGGTTTGTCATTTTTTTCTCCAGTTCATTTTACAGAAGAGGAACTGAGGCTAACAGGCTTGAATGAATTGTCCAGTGTCACATAGCTAGTAAGTGTCTGAGGCCAGATTTGAACTGAGGTAGATTAATCTTCCACTGCTCAAGGTCCAGTGTACCACCTAGCTATCCTTCTGCTTAAAAACCCTAGGTGAAAAGGAACTCATTACCATCTCAGTTTTCCCCTTCGATTATTGGACAGGTATATTTCAATTTATTCAATTTAATTCAATATATATATATATATATATATATATATATATATATATATAAGAGAGAGAGAGAGAAAATCTGAGACATAAAAATTATGGCTATAGTAATGTTATGAGAAGGGAGATTATGGAACCACATCCAAAGGTTCGGATGTGCTCTATATAACACAGTAGCATGCACAATGTATTTCTATGATACTGCTATACAAAATTCTCAAGGAGAAGTATAGAATCAAAGGTTCTATTTAAATTTCACTTGGGATGTCAGGGACAGGGTCCCTGAAATTCTTTCAGTCTTTGCACATTTGAAATAATTTGCTATTCAAAAATTGTTAAGGCATCATTGCAGATATTTGGATTTGTTTTAGTTATGTTGTTGCAGGAATAGGGCCTGCATGGTTATGGACTTGATTTACTCAGTCTTAGTGAGCTGCTATCTCTGTTGTTGGAATCCTGAAAAATTTCAAGTATTATCTGATACATGGTAATTACTGAAATTTAATTTTAAAAGCTTAATTTGAAATTTAATTTTAAAAACTTAATTTTGACATAATTCCTGTGCTTAACCACCCAAATCTTTCAGTTAGTCAATCATTCCACTTATAAAAGGCCTACTCTAGGCCAGTCTATTCTATGGCCTAGGGTTGCAAAGGAAAATGTTAAAAAAAACAAAAAACAAAAAACGTCCCTAATATCAAAGAGTACTAGGGTAGACCAAGAAAAAGTACATATGGATGGAGCCATCTCAACTATACATTTTTGTTAGTTACTATTTGGTATCTTTGATATTCCTTTGGTGAGTTCCCAGTTGTTTCTAATTTCTTCTTCTACATTCACTATTTCACTACGTAAACTTCTTTACCTTCCATGTAAATGATTGTTTGCTGTTTGTTATGATGATAATAATGTAACTTGCCATATAAAATGCTGGCATGGGCTCTTCTGCTGCCTTCCAAAGAGAATTTTTACCTCCTTATTGTCTCCTAAAGTTTCCACTATAGACTCACCAAGTACTATTGTCGATGACTATTATCATTCCCTATCCTTATGCCCTATAACAAGCATTACCCTGGGATTCTTTGATACACACATTCAAAGGTATATTTTGAAATTCTGGCTACTCCATTTAAAGTCTCTGTACTCATGGATTTGGAGGATAGAATATAATTTTGAAGTTTCAAAGTCTGGGCGCATCTGAGGAGCATTTTGTACTGATCAGCAAATACTTGTTAACGTTCCCTTCTTTGGTTTCTGTGATGCTTTGTGATGACTTTTATAGTCAACTCAAACTCCCAGACTCTGTGTCATCCTCAACTCCTCAAGTCACACTCACCCTGCATTATTCAATCTATTGCCAAGTCTGCTTGTTTCTGCTTCTACACCATTTCTCATACTTGTTCCCTTCTCTTCTCTGAGAAAGCCACCACTCTAGTGCAGGCGCTTGTCACCTCATGCCTGGACTACTGCAGTAGCCTGCTGATGAGTTTGCCTGCCTCAAGTTTCTCCCAACTTCAATCTAGTCTGTTATCAAAGTAATCCACAAGCACAGGTCTGGCCATATCAGTCTAACTACTCAGTTAGAGTAGTAGAGTAGAGTAGAGCTCTCAGTTACCTCTAGGGTCAAATATAAAGTCTTCTGTTTGGCTTTTATAGCCCATCACAACCCAGTCCCCTTCCTGCATTTCCATTCTTTTATGTATCCCTCCCACAAATTGTATCAGCTAAAGGCACTATCTTGTCTTTGCTCCTATAAGACTCCCTATCTTCTGCCATCTTGCCTTTTCGGTTAAATGCACCTTATGTCTGGAATTTTCTCCTTCTTTAATTCTACCTTCTGACTTTCCTGACTTTCTTTAAGACCAGGCTCAAAGTCTACCTTCAGTGTCCCTTGCCAACTATACATGTAGGTAGAGATGCACAACACACAGTAGGTGGCACAGCCATAGAATTCAGAAGATAGTATGGCTTTGTGTATAAATCTGAGAGTGACCTGCATAGAGATGATCATCAAACCGATGAGAGTAGAGAGTTATTTTTGTTCAACCACTTCAGTTGTGTCTAATTCTTTATAATCCCATTTGGGGGTTTTCTTGGCAGAGACAGGAGTGGTTTGATATTTCATTTTTCAGCTCACTTTACAGATGAGGAAACTGAGACTTGCTCAGGGTTACACAGCTAGTAAGTGTCTGAAGCCAGATTTAAACTTAGGAAGAGGAGTCTCCACAAGTCCCTGACTCCACTGTGCCACCTGCCTGCCCCATAGTATACTCATAGGTATAAATATGATTCCCCTGGTTGGAAATACCTTAAGGGCAAACAATATTTCATTTTTATTATATTTTCAGGGCCTATTGCAAATCCTTGAATATAGTAATCATTTAATAAATGCTTTTTGAATTGAAAAGTAATTCTTGTCACAAAAAGATCCACATTAGGCAGAAGTATCTTTTACCCTAACAATTTTTAATTTTATTGTTTATCTTGCAGAAGATACTTCTGTCCATAAGCTTCACCATCTAACCTTGAAGAGCAATTGTGAGGAAAAGACTTGATATTGGTGATTTGACAGGAAAGAACCATTTAGGTTCTCAGTATCAATTCAAGCTTATAAACTATTTATTAGATGGAATCCTGAATGTATTTCATCTGACACCCAGTAGGAATGCTGGAGGTATACTCTGAAATGTTTCTCACCTGTAATAGGGAAACCATGATAGGGACAAAGTCCTTAGCCCATGAGATGCTGTTGGCCCATAGACTTTGCTGAGCAACCTGTTGCTTGCCTGATGTGGAACATTTTTATCTGAGTAGAGCTATCTTGTCCTAGACAAACTGTAAGATGACATATGATAGGTAGATACCACATTTCTTACACAACTTGGACCTACATGTAAGTATTGGCATCAAAAAGAGGAAAGTAATGGAAAGCAGAAAGAGCTATCATTATCTTGAGCTACATTTTCTCTGAGTCTATTCATCTCACACCATAATGTGTGACTTTGCTTTTTAGCAACCTGTCCTGACTCATAAAACAATGGTGCCATATTATAGTAGTGTTAAAATTTTAAATAAAACGTGGGAATCCTGCCTACAGATCTTATGTCATGTAATGATACTTACAAGAATAATATCAAGAACATTATATACATACACACATGCATAAGATATATTTAAATAAATCATCTTCATCATGATAACAAATGTTTCACAGGTTTAGAAAAAAAAATCTACCCTACATCATGGTACAGAACTGTGCTTACTCTTTATCTACTTAGGTCCAGGGAACAATTCCAAGTGATCCTACTATGACCTACACCTCAAGGAGACCTATGCTCCATATCGAGTCGAATCTACTCAGGATAGAGCTTCCCTCTCACTGCTCATTTGTTTCCATCCACTAAAGCAAACAAAAAGCTTCCAATCTCCTTCTGGGAGTCCAATCACACTGCAAAGAGAAGCAGCATGGCCCGAGCCAATAACTCTGAAGAGATGGTCATGAAGAATGAAAACAAAACAAAACAAAGTCCTGTACCTGAAGTCAAAGGGGGTTCAATTTCAAGCTCTACTATTTACTATTTGAGTGAGTTTGGGTATATCACTTCAATTATCCTGGTCCCTATTTCCTCCTCTAGAGAAGTATGGCATAAGTGGAATCAAAAAAGGCTTTATTAAATGCACTGTACTAAGAAATGTGAATACAAATGGAAAAATAAGACAGTCTCTGTTCTCCAGAACATTCGAATAGAGAGAAACAACAAAAATGTGGATATTCATCTTCAGGCACGATGAAAAGATCAGGTGGTTCTTAAGGTATGATGACAAGTCCCAAGAGTCTTTGGGGACCAATAGCTAGGTCCCTGACCAATCACTTTTAGGAAGAGGTCAAAGGGTCTAGGTACTTATAGGAATGTTCTGAGGTATACTGTGCACATTTTATCATCTTCATTTTAGAAATGAGGAAACAAAGATTCATGAGTATAGTCACAAAGCTAGAGTCACAGCTGGGACTTGAATCTGACTAGCCTGACTCTAAGTCAGTCCAGTGTTGTTTTTTTATTTTTCACTATGTATCTTTTTTACCCTTATTATTTCTCCTGATTCGAATGTAATGTTCTTGAGGGAAAAGACCGTATAATTTTTCATTTTCGCATCTGCAGTACTAGGAAAATGTCACAGACCTAACTAACTGCTTTATAAATGTGCTCAATTAGATTGTGTATTCAAAGGACTTTTCAAGTATAAAGAACTTAAATCTTGTCACCATATAGCTGCCAATGTCCTTTTCCTATAGTATTATTCTAACTAAAGTATTATATATGCAACTCCTCAACTCACACACAATAACCTCTATGATAACTTCATATCACTTGCAAAATATGAATTATCTGGTATTTATATTCTTGAAACTCATATGTAGGGCGTCTCCAGGTTTCACACAAGAATCTTTAGGTGCCATACACCAAATTCATCTGGTTTATCAATGCCAAAAGATAAAAGCTCCGTTGTCTTTCATGTGAAATCTGTCTACTTGATTCCCAGTGGTGTCTGAAGAAGGGAGGGGCTGAGGATGAGTGGTAGGAAGACTTACAGAGTCAATTTCATCATAGCAGGAGTGTTCCATTCTCCCTTTCCCCTTTCCCAAGGTTTCTTTCATCAATTGATTTGTCCACAAGTATTTTTTAAGCTTTTATTATAGGGCAGGAACTGCATTAAGCATTGGGGATAAGAAGAAATTAAAAAGCAGTCTTTTCTCATGGGTGTCCCACCACTTAGAGCTACACTGAGACATGACTAGAACCCAGAATCGTACTAAGAGACGCTGGCACCTCACTACTACCAGACTTCTGACTGATTCCTAACTACTTTTCTCTGTCATCATCACATTCTCCAGTCAATTCTATTCTGCTTCCCATAAGAACATAGATCTTCTATTATTATAGCAATTGTATAGAAAATGGTATTCCTCATAGAGATTTTTGTTTTAAAATTAACTTTCTTTTGGACCTTATCTAATATTGAATCCAATCAAAAGAGATATTCCCTATACATGGTAAAGTCCTTCATATGCTTTTGTTTGTGATGACATGTGGCTAATTATATCAGTCACAAAAGACAAAAGGACAAAAGTCTCCAGTTTATATTTTAAAGGGAGAGAAACCATGCATTTGCTCAGAGACAGAAAATATGTACGGATCAGATATAAGGCAACTTAGGGTGGGAGTGGAGGTGAAGGGGAGGGGGCTAGCAGCTGGAGAAATGCCTCAGGCAAAAGGATGGGCTTGAGCTGAATCTTAAAGAAATACAGGGAATCCAGGAAGTAAAGGTGAGAAGGGAATGAAGAATATGCAAAAGCTTGTAGGAAGGTACAGATGTCAGAGGTGGAGTTTTTTGTGCAAGAACCACAAAGAAACCATTTGGCTAGACTATTGAGCCCATAAAGGGAAATTAATGTGTATGAAGGAGGAAAAATTATTTGAAGACTTTGAATGTCAAAAAGAAGAATCTGTATTTGATTTTATAGTGATGTGAAAAATTGATTGGAGAGGGAAGAGACTTGAAGCAGGGAGAGAAATTTAGAACTTTATTTAAGCTCATCAAAAGACAAGCAAAAACATTTAAAATTACTGTTTTACCATAAGATATTTTACTATTTATCACCTTTCCCTAAAGATTATAGTCTTCTAAAGGTCAAGAACATTTTATTTTTTGGTTAAGTGTTGCAAGATCTGACATAATTGCTTATATATTAGGGAAACAATAAATATTTGGAGAATTGAATTTATTGGATATGGTCTCTGAACTCAATTCCTCTTTTCTGTGTTTCAATTAATTCTACTTAGTAAGCATTGGGTATTGAGTCCTGAAATATTAATGCTCTATTGACACACATTATATGTGTCACATCTTTGCCACCATAATCTTGAATTCACTGGTTATGTTAGACCCAGAGATAGGAGTCTCCCAATGAGAGTCATTACTTCCTGAAGAGTCAAGATTAAACAGTTTCAAGAATAACAAATGCCAAATTTTATTGTTCACTTTCCCCAAATTTCAGAAGATAATAAAAATTTTTCAACAAGAGAAGATATTTCCTGAAGGGAAACCTTCTGGAGACTTACAGTCATAGATTTAGTACTGAAAGGAAACTTAAAGGCTCAGAGTTCAAACCTTATCATTTTACAGATGAGGAAACCTAGGTCAAGAAAGTGAAAGTACATGTTTTTTTCATAGTAATCCCTTTTCTCGAACCCTACTTTGCACAGATGTGCAGAAGTTTTACCCGAAGTTATGAAAAGCTTGGGTCTTGCCCAAATGCAATGGCAAATAAAGTGGAATTTTTACTGCTTTTCTTTTAGCATAATCAAGTGCTTCTGGCTGAATCTTGCCTTTATCAACCAAGAGTCTTTACTAGGAGTAAAACAGAAACAAGAATTTCTTTAACTAAAAACAATATGTGTATTTGTATTGTTAATTATTTTAGTATGATTAAAGATCTTCCCCACTTCATTGGACCTACTCATTAAGAGGAATTTGATTAGGAAAGATTTGTAGGAAGGCCCATACCTTTTGTTAATGAGACACTGGTTCTCAAGGGTTGGGGTATCCTCTGGCTCTAAAAAAGGTTTAAATATTCTGGGTTCAAGTTTTACTTTGGGGCTTACTGACTAGAGATCTTTTGTTTGGCCAGAAGAGACTCTGGGAAGCCTAAGGAGCCCAGGCTTTGAAAACCCAGATGTTGGTGCTTACCTCTCTGGTAACTATGGTCAGACAGTTGGGTATGTCTGTTGATTTGTGATATATATATATATATATATATATATATATATATATATATATAGATATATAGATATATAGATATATAGATATATAGATATATAGATATATAGATCATGATCAGACAGTTGGAAGCCATGTCTGTGGATCTTTAATTTTTCTGTATTTTCTCTGAAGTTCAGGGTGCTGACTTCTTCCTCGAGCTAGGTGGATGATATATGTGCTTGATTAAAGGAGATTGTTAGCCCCTCAAAAGTTGCCTTTCCTTTTACAAATGCAGATTTAAGAACCTGCGATAGCAGCACCCCCTGTATATGTTGAGATACTTACTGATACACCAAGTTCAGGAAATAGTGAATTCTGGAGATGCCCAGTATATTTTGCTTGTGTTCAAGTGTTCCTATTGCCTATCACAGGAATTATATAGACTGCTTTTGCATTTTCTTCTGAGGTTTGTAAAGAAGGCTGATAAAGAATTTATTTTGGAGGAAGTTCCTACCTTTGGCTATATAGTTGCTGATTTCACAAGAGACTAGTTTCATGATATTAAGGTCTTTATGTCCTTATCACAGTACCAGATCTAGTGGGGTTTGAATATTAAAGATATTTCTAGTGTGTTGCCATTTTCACATACAAACTCAACTAACCATGTTTTCTTAAGACTTTGCAGGTCAAATAGTTAGTGTGGAGATAGAATTAATACAAATATCATAGCATCTCATAATAGGAAGGGACCTCAGCATCTGTAGAGTGTACGCTGCAACTAAACATGAGTTCTCTATAAATATACCTAAAAAGTGGTCATTGAACTGTAAATTAAGGCATATAATAAAGGGGAACTCATGATCCCCTGATGCAACTAATTCCATTTTGGGATATCCCTTATTATTAAGAAATGTTTTCTTTAACTATCAGAAACACCCAATAATGTCATTATAAAATATGCCCTAGTGTCAAACAATGGCTAGAATTTTTGAAATTATGTCAATTCATAAAACCATTAATTTGTGAATGCATAGATGCTATTGTTTTTGGTGCCATTCACATAAATAGAATTAGTCTTCAACTTTCAAAAGGATATAGATAAATACTATTTTTATAAAATGGAGCTTTTTTTACTACAAAATAAGCTTAAGGTGAGCCTCATATGACCCTCCCCCAAAATATGCAAAACTGCCAACTTGCACAATAATATAATTCAATAGCTCACAAGACATCTGTTTTCATCTATATGAACTCTATTTATTGCTCCACTACTGACTGACATTACAACTTCTGCACCGAAAGATATAGGTAAATGTGTTCCCCTGATGGCCAACTTTCTGACTATGATCCTTCCTGAATTTAAATAAGTAGGCCCATTATTGAAGAACTTTGTTTCTCACTGTGTCCAGATGCAAAGTCTTTTCAGCTTGGTGGAACTTAAAAGAGCAAGGGTTCTTAACGGGAGATTTACGAGCTTTTAAAAATATATATTCACTAACTGTAATATTCAACAAAATTCATTTCTTCTATAATCCTATACTCCATACATTTGAGAATATTGTTTTGAGAAGAGATCTACATGCTTCACTAGATGCCCTAAGGGGTCATTAATTCAAATAAGAGCCCCTAAGTGGTAGATCTTATACTTCACTGGTATATCCTTCAAGAACTGAAAGTCACCTCTAGGCCACAGTAAAGAACTTCAATACATTTAGTATCAGTAGATGAAACAACTTAACAAAATTACATTTAACTAGATTATAAAAAATTTAAGGTAAACCATCATATTTCGCAATGTGCAGAATTTTCTGACAGTCTTTGACTCCTTAAGGAATCACAGACTTTCAAAGTTTGGTAGTATCTCAGACCACGTAACCCACTGCATGATTGAACAGCCACAAAAATGTCCTTTACAGCACACCTAACAAGTGTAGCCAGATTGTGCCTAAATGACTTCAAGTGAAAGAGAACGCGCTACTTCCTAAGGCAGCCCAGCCTATTCCAATTTTGGACACCTCCAACTATTAGGAAGTTTTTTAGATGAAATTTAAATTTGTTTCTTTGCAACTTTTACTATCACTCCTATTCTTCACTTATGTAGCCAAGCAACACACATCTAACCCAAGGGATCCTGGTAAAAATCCTTTGAGGAAAAATATGCTCACAATATAGTTCTACATTTCATCTTCATTATTAATGAAGTATACTTCATTACTATACTATTATTAACTTAAATACTATTAAATATTAATTATTATTATTAATTAAAATATTAAATACTATTATTAACTTTCTCTCTATCACTTTCATAAGTCTAGATAATCAACAAAACAAGCCCTGATGTGTAACATATGCCAGTTTCAAGATATAAATGACCATACTAGACCTAATCCCTCTTTCAAACAACAACCATTAAAATACAGAAAATGGAAGAATCATTTATTAAGCACCTCCTCTGTGCCAGGCACTGTGCTAAATTCTTTACAAATTTTCTCATTTGAACCTCAAAATAACCCTGAGAGGTGAAAGTTATATTGTTCCTATTTTATAGCTGAGAAAATTGAGGCAAACAGAGGTTGAATGACTTGGCCATGATCACAAGGTTTTTAAGTGTCAGAGGATGAATTTTATCTTAGGTCTTCTTGACTGTAGGCCCAGTGCTCTAACCACTGTATCATGTAGTTTTCTCTACATGAAAGTGTCTATGGTATATCTCTTAAGTCTTATCTTCTCCAAGCTGCTTAGTTTATTCCGAATTCCTTTAGCCATATAGTGTGGTCTCATCAAATTTGTTGGATACTTTCTACTTTGTTAATGTCTTTCTTAAAGTGTGATTCCTAAAACTAAACAAAATACTTCAGATGTATTATGGTCTTGTCTCCTGTCTAAATATATAAAATACATTTGTATTTAATTCATGTCTCTTTAAAACATGATATAGAAACCAGAATAGTATGACTGAAATCTATATGAAAATACTTTCTCTAAACATTACACATGAGTTGGAGTGGTACGGAAAAGATAGGAGACTTTGATCATTTATGAAATAACAGGACTTCTCTGTGCAAAGTCTATTTTATGATACTTGTGTACTTATTCCCTCAAGAAGTTCCATTTGAAACAACTGTACATGCAGTAAGATAACAATGAAAATGTACAAATCTGAAAGACCAAATAACAGAGCAATTTGCATAAGAAAATAACTGTTGGTCATCATTAGAATCTTTCCTCCAAAGAGTAAGATTCAGGAATCAGCAAATGGCACTGAATATTGATGACACAATGTTCAGCAGGGGAAAAGAGGAGTCATGCTATACCGTGTCCTGCAGGGTGACTAGATCTGCCACTAAAGTCAGCATAAAGAAATGTGATATCTGACCTTTTTCCGGGTAATTGCTAAAGCTGGTCTGTCTTTGATGAGGATTAATGTTAACTGTGCAACTTTGCCCTGCTATTGTTTTATGAGGCTTGCAAGGATGGATGTAACACCTCAGCAAAGCCAGCCTTGTGAAGCATATTTAGAATCAGTTAATAATTTATAAATAATGCACATAATTTCAATTTGGCTGTCTGAATCTATAGAAAAGCAGAACAGAAATTGTTCTGCTCAGATGCAGTACATATCTCAACTCAAGCACTTTTTAAAGGAAATTTATTATGTATTAACTTTACCTTTAGTTTAACTATGGAGAAAAATGATCTTTTTGTACCTTCTGTAACCACATCCAGAATTTCCTTTAGCTTTTTAAGGCATGAGGAGTTTGTCATTGTCATTTTGTTTTAATATCCTCTCAGGTAATGACAGTTATGTGGTTTTCATTGCATAACGTTGCAAATTAGGCACATTTTTTCTATAGAAAAAGGGCAATAATTCTAGAATCATAAACCCCAAGAATATTAGAATTGTTCACAACTATGCAAATCATAGGATTTAGAGCCAAAGGATGCTTGAGAGTGTCAATACTACCATTTCATTTTACAGCAAGGTAAACTGAGGTGTAGGAAGGTAATATGATGTGGTTCTTAAAGGCCATTTAGTCCAACAGATTGGAGTAACTTCTGGCTTTCATCTCTTTAGGGCTATCTATTAGTCATCAACTTCAGTTAGCTAGGGGAGAGGTTTTTAACCTCGGGTTTATGGACCCCTAAGAGTTTCACAGATGGATTTCAGAGGTTCCAGGAATGTAGGTAGAAAAAAAAATACATCTTTATTTCAATATAATTGATTTCCTTTGTAATTCCATATATTTCATCTTATACATTTAAAATATTATTCTGAGAAGGGGCACAATAGACTTCACCAGACCACCAAAGAGATCCATGAAACAAAGAAAGTTAAGGGTATCATTGACCTTGAGTATAATGGCTAGAAAACTTCTTTCTGATAAGATTTTTAGTTTTAGCCACTACACCTAACTAACTTTGTCCCTTCTATCTGGATAAAAATCAAATTTTAAATGACTGACTTAGAATTAGAAATTCCCATTCTTTTTCTTGGCATGGAAGTGAATTTGATCCAAAATAAAATGGAAATAAAGGAAGCACGGTCATTGTTCATCACTCAACTAGATTATATTCCTGTCTGTTATGTAGATACATCACTAGTGAACCCTCCCTAATCCAATTCTTATTCTGGTATTGTATTTTAGCCATCACAAAAATCTCATTGTAACCTTCCATCAACCCTGAAAGCAATGTACACACTGACTCATCTTTTTGTGATTCTAAAATCTTAATTAATTGGAAATTCAAGTTGGACCAAAAGTTAATACTCTCTTGTTTAATGTGTGGAGGTGAGAATTTCTAAAATAAATACTGTGATAAAGGTCTCAGGTTTTCCCAAGCATTTTTTGTCTTAATTTATTTTTTTATGTTCAGTCACAAAATTGTGAATATTCTCATAAGATAGATTCATAATGGGAGGTAGAAGGGAGGTAGGAACCTTTACCTTTAAAGTGATATTTTTTTAAAGCATTTAGTCTCTTCCCAGAGGTGAAGAGACAAGATATTTAATTGCTTGAAATAATAAGAACTTCTCAATTAAAAAAGTTGTGACACTTGTATAGCAAAGGTAACATTTTTATATTATAGTTGAAATTTAGGTTATTAAGGAATTATCACAAGCTGTCACAAACAAATGTACTTTAATTTATTTGAAGTTTACAACCAGAATCATGGATATCAGGGCTGAGCAACCTGGCAATTTCTAATGTGGCTCCAGTTGTCTATTCGGTGATAATGGAAAAGATCTCGATTTTTTAGGTGGCATTTGTCTTTGTTTTCATGCATGGCAGTTGGTCAGTGGCTAAGGCTAAATGACATCAGCTACCTAATTAAAAGGTACGCACTCATAATACTTGCAAATGTGACCTTCATTTGTATATTTTTGCAAGCTAGCATGTTTAGTCAAATGTCACAGAGAACTCTAACCCAGTTTTTTCTTTATAATGTTTAATTATTTTATACTTAGAACATTCATTCTGCTATTTCCATCACTTATAATTTGATGTTATTTTAGACATTCATGGGCCACTATTCTAATTTAATGATTAGGGATATCATACACCGATTATGGTGCCAAAAAAATAGTTGAGAAGTGAAAATGCAATTAATCACCCAATTGGTTTGTCATCATGATACTTTATAGCCCCTCTTTTTTTTCACTTTCTTGACTAGCTGTATCCTGGTAGATTTGCATAGTCATCGCATGAACTATTTACTTGTTTTGAGATCATGTAAATACAAACATAAACGTAATAGCTACTAAGCAAGATGTGACCTACTGAGAAGTTAGGTTTAATCAGGCCCCTCTAATCCCCCTGTCCAACCAAGTGTATGACTTCTTTACTCATATTTATAGGCTCAGGCTGGTTGGCACATTGAGATAAATTGCTGACTAGCTGGGGTGTTTATAAATAAGCCCTTGGAAAAGACAGACATCTACAGAAACACTCATAAAAGTCATTCAGAAGTGCTTGGGGATCATCTAGTTTCTTCATTTCATAGATAAGGAAACTGAAGCCTACAGGGAAGAAATTACTTTTCTTAACTTCAAGTACAGAGCTGCTTTACGTGTAATGTTATACTACCCTTTTAATGAAGCTTATGACACCAGTGCTCCAGTTGCTAATTCTTTGACTTCCCTGTCTTCTACATTTTTAGAAATTTTGCCTGACATAGTCTCTGCTCTCTCTTTCTTATACTATCTCATCTTACTAAATTTCTAACTACCTTCCTGTTCCTAGACACTGGTTCTATAGTGGCAGTGGGAATAAATAGGGATATTATATTTAAACAGCTAGATGGTAGAGTGGATGGAATGGTAGACCTGGGGTTGAGCAGATCTGAGTGCAAAGAACATAGCATTTACTAGCTACGTGATTCTGCACAAATCACTTAATCTCTGTTTGCCTCAGTTTAATCACCTGTAAAATAATGATGATGATATTATCTGCCTTCTGGGATTGTTATGAGGTTCAAATGAGATAATAATTGTAAAGTGTTTGTTACATAATAAATGCTACGTAAATATTTCCTCTAATTATTTGCTATTATTATATAAAATCAAGCCACCATTATCCAGAGAAAACTTGGTATGTGAATGGAGTGTTGCATTTAGAAAAGGGAAAATGTTTTCTTGATTTTGAAAAAGTCTGCAAATTTCAAACCTGTGAACATCATTTCCATTGCTTAGAAATTCCAGAACTAAGTACGCACAAAATGGTAGCCAAGCAGGAGGTAAGGGATGTGGTATTTATAAAGAACCAATAAGCTACCTTATTCAAGTCTGACTTCATTTGCTTTTAGGATTCTTAAACTGATATGTTTTGGACAGTAAAGCTTTTGGTAAAGTATCTCATATTCCTCTTGTGGAGAAGATGAAAAGTTGTAGAATGCAATTAAACAGGTACTGAAAAGTGAGAATCTAACATTTAATGGTTCATTGTCAATATATCAGGAGATCTGTTATGGGGTACCCAGAGATCTGTGTTTGGGTTCACATTATTTAAAATTTTTCTCAACAACTTAAGTAAAGGCACAGATCTTTCAGTCAAATGAGTATTTGTTAACTATCTACCGTGTGTCAGTCATTGTGTTAAGTGCCAGGATACAAAGAAATCCAGGCTCTCAAGGAGCTCACAGCCCAATGGGCACGACAACATGCGAACAAATGTGTATGAACTACATAGAGGAGAAATTTTAGATCATCCATAGAGGGAAGACACCAGCAAACACAGGAATAAGAGAACACTTCTTATAGAAGACGGCATTTTACCTGCTACTTGGAGAAAGCCAGGAGATGAAGATGAAAAGGGAGCGTAATCTAGGCCTGGGAAACAAGCAGTGAAAATACCAGAGCCTGGAGCTAGAATGACCAGTAGGCCATTGTCACTACATTGAAGAGTACGTGGGGGAGAGTAAGGCTAGTGGTTAAAAGCGTAAGTTGGCAAGCTCATCAAATTTGCAGGAGACATAAAACTGGGATGAATAGCTAACATTCTGGAGGACAGAACCAGGATCAAAAAGATCTTGACAGGCTAGAGCATTGGTCTGAATCTAATGAGAGTTAATTAAATAAGGATAAAATGTAAGGTCCTACACTGGGGGGAGGAGGAGGGGGAACCGTCAACTTCAGAAGGATCAAGTGAGACAGGCATAGTTGCACAATAGTAGTTCCAAAAAAGATTTGAGGTTTTTAGAGGAATGAAAGCTCAGTGAGATTGTAGTGTGATGTCAACTAAAAAAACAAAAAACAAAAACAAAAGCAAAAGCTAAAACTATCTTGAGCTGCATTAAGAAAGTAATAGTTTTCAATAGTGGGGAGGTAATAGTCACACTTAATTCTACTTTTGTCCAGTCTCACCTATAGATGTTCATTCAATTCCGGTGTCACAATTTAAGATGGTCATTGATAAACCAGAAAAGGACAAGGTGAAGGGCACTGAATCCATGTTGGATGTACAGTATACTTCTCTGTGCCTCAGTGTCCTCACCTATAAAATGTAAATAAAAATGCTTGCCAAAGTTATCTCACAGTATTATTTTTAGGGATGTATTTTGGTCATTTTAAGCTTCTATTCATATAACTCCAATTCTAATTAGCATCTGACACCTCTATAAGCTCTTGGCTTTTTTTCCCCTGAAAGATGAACACAACGTGTCAAAGCAGAAATCATTACTCCCATTATCACAGGATGGAGGGGTTCACAAGGTTATCCTAAGAACTGAATCAAAAGATCAGGAAATGATAAAAAGATTAAAAATCAGTCTGGACATTCTTGTCCCAGAGTTTAAAAGTAGAAGCATGGAAATTAAAAAAACAAATTCTATTTTAGGTTTATAAAGAAAAACAACCATGATGATGAGTTGGAGGATAATGATGCTTTAATAATTCATGCTGCCCCAAAACAGAATGGGCAGGCTTCAGTACCTTCTTCTTCACTGGAAATCTTTGAAACACACAGTCCAGGAAAGTTTAAAGGCCACTCTTCTTGGAGTCAGAAAGGACCTGGATTCAAATGTGGCCCTTATTAGCTATGGGACCAGAATAATGTCCTTGAAACTTCCTAAGCCTGAAGTTTTGCACATAGATGGTGGAGACAGAAAAACTTGCAGTACCTGTGCAGGCTCAGAGGAGATCATGTCTATAAAGAGCTCCACAAACCTTTCAGTGCTAAATAGATGCCAATTATTATTGCTATACAAATGGAGGCTCATTAACTCTTTGGCAGAGATGCAGAAGGGAAACATACAAGTATGGGTAAGTAGGTGACATGAGTTCCTTTCAGAGTCTTTGATTCTATGATATTTCTCTCTCAATTTAAGCCAAATCATGTTCTGCCCTAAGGGGAAGAATATTTGGCTCATTGTCTTTATCTCCAAAAAGAATTTTGTAAATATTGTGATAACTTTTTCATGCATTTACATAGGTTTCTTGGCAGAGAAAAAGGACCATGTTTTAATATTGCTAAAGCACATACTGTATTCTTGGAGACCTTAAATAGTCAACTGGGAGACTGAAAGCTCAGTGACAAACCAGTGGTGTCCTCTTTTCTTCTCTTTCTATACTATTTCACTTAATGATCTCACCAGCTCCCTTGGTTACAGTAATGATCTCTAGGCAGATGACTCTCAGATGGGCTTGTCCAGTTTTAATCTCTCTCTTGACCTCCAATCTCATATCACTAACTGCTTATGCAACACCTCAAATGAGGTGTCTCATCTTAAAGTCATCTGTAACTCAATATGTCCAAAACGGAATTGATTATTTTCCCCGTGAAACCCTTCTATTTTCTTAATTTCCCTATTACTATTAAGGGTTTCACTCTTTCCAGACATCAGGGCTCACAACTAAAGTGCCATCCTTAATTTCTCACTTATTCTTACTCCACTATATCTGCTCAGTTGTCAAGTCCTGTCCTGTTATTTCTAGCTCTGCAAAATCTTTTGTATACCTTTTCTCCTTCTCTTCTCTCCCCTGACACTATTACTACCCAGTTGCAACTCCTCATTATCCCATGTCTGTGCTACTGCAGACCACATCCTAGTGGTGGATCTCCCTGTTTCAAGTCTCTTCCCATTTGAATCTATCCCACATTTAGCTGTCAAATTTACCTGCTTAAAGTGTAAGTCTGATCATGTCACCTCCTTTATTCAATAAACTCCAATGGCTCCCTATTTCCTGCAAGATCATTTTTTAAATCAACTGTTTTGCTTTAAAAGTCCTTCACAATCAGGCCTCTTCTGACCTCTTCTGTCTTCTTAGACTTTCCTCCCTGACACATACTCTATGATCCAGTGATACTGACTTCCTTGCTATACCTTACCTTGCACTCGACACTCCATCTCATGACTAAACTTTTTTCCACTGACTATCCTCCATGAATAGAATGTTCTCTCTCCTCCTAGTTGTGTTGGCTTCTTTTGAATCTCAATTAAAATTCCACCTTTTGTAAAAAAAAAAGTCTTTTCCAGTCATCTTTAATCTTAGTGCTCTCTAAGATTGTTCCCAATGTAGCCTGTATTTGTCTTATTTGTACATATTTATTTGCCTGTTATCCCCCCTTTAAGGACTATGACCTCCTTGAGAAGTATCTTCTTTTACCTTTATTTGCATCCCCAGTACTTAGCATGGTACCCAGTACATAGCAAGAGCTTATTACTAGCTGAAGAGCGAACTGTAAGACTGCTAATTTTGGCACGCAGTAGGTATCATTCTCAATGGATAGGTTAATAGGTAGAGACTCAAGAGAAACAAACAGAATTTGAATACAGTGAAGCAGGTGTGAAATAAAAAAGATGTGGGTAATAAAGAGAGTTAATTAAAAGAAATAAATTATGCTATAAGTTAGAAAATAATTTCACTTTACTCACTGATTTAGTCAATAGATTAAAGTATAAAAACAAAAACAAAAACAAACCCCTGATATCAGCGAATTTTTGGTTTCAAAACAATTAAAATAATAGCATTTGGATGTTTCTGTACTTTTAAAAAGAACTTCAGATAGGTGAGCTCAAGATTCCTTTCAGGATAATTGTGATTCTATGGACAATTTTCTTAAGTACCTTAAAAATAATATGGTAGTGAATAAACTAAGTTTTGTACGCTTATTTAATACACCAAAATGGTAAATATTTAATAAAGTTATCATCTTTGTCTTTATTTACTATTGCCAACTGTTATAATTAATTAACTAATCATTAAATAAACAGATTAATTAAAACTGGTCTCTGGCATTTTTCATGCAGCTGAGGAATCTCTCCAACCCCCTTAATTCCAGAAGAATGCTCTGTTTGATTTGCCATGTTGCTAAAATAACTTTTCATTCATGGTCTTCTCTCTTCTCTAAATTCAGTGTCCCTGTGTGCTTAGTGTTCTGATATGGTTCTTAATTTTCTCCTCTTGTCTGGCTTCGATCTCCCCATTTTTGTTCCTGGTCTCCTACCGTGAGGAGACAAATAAACCTCTAGGCTGTATTGCCCTGCCACTCATTTCAGAGAAGTAGAGATAACAAGTCAAAACCTGCTACTGCAACTGTGATCTCTCCTTCCTAGCTACTAAAAATTGTCAATTCTTGGGGCAAGGGGAGAGAAGGGGTGATTCTTGTCAGAAATCTGTCTTGCAATTCTATGAACGTAGAAAGGAAAAGATAAAAAACCAGCAATAACAACAATAGGCAATGAAAAGAACAACAAATGATTTCAACAATAAAAATCTAACAGTAGTAGAAGCTACAGCAGCCCCTAGCTAGGTTCTACTAACTTCCTTTGGTGTGTATAATGGTAGCATTAGTGATTTCTCCAGATTGAATGTCAACTACTCCAAGTCAACAAATATTTATTAATCAGGCAATCTGCACAAAAGATTATGCAAGATATTGGAAGAGATACAGAGATTCCTTAAGATATATTCCCTGCCTAAAGTGGTAGTGGAAGTTAATACTACTTATAAGTAAAGGGTCCATTATATTGTAAACTCCTTAAGGATAGGGAGTATTTTTTACTTCTTTTTGTATCCCTAGTGCTTAGCATATATGGTGCTTGGCATATTTATTGAACTGAATTTATGTAAACTGAGAAACAGCTATGATATAGTGGAAAGAACACTGAACTTAGAGAGAGGATCTGTATTCAAATCCCACCAATGACTGCTTGTGTGACCTTGGGCAAGATGTTTCAGGTCTTTGGTCTAAATTTTCTTAACTATAACATGAAGGATTATATTCAGTTGCCTCTGAGCTTTCTTTTAGTTCTAGATATATGATTCTAAGTATTATGCAAAAGCCACATGAGAAAGGATCATAGAAGACTTCAGGATAGAGATTGCATTTGGTTTTATCTATAACTAGAATTTTTACTTGCATTTTGAAAGGAGAGATTGGAGACTAACCTTAATATTTCTACAGTTAATAGGATCATCATAGTAATTTTCATTTATATAATGCTTTATGATTAAAAAGTGCTTTCTAAAGTACTATTTCAACACAAGTATTCTTCACTTTCTATAGTAGAAGAAACCAATTTTCAAAGAAATTTAATGCATTGTCAAACATAATGTAAGTAAAAAAAAATACGGTAGATGAAAAATTTATCCCAGGTCTTTCAACTCTTAGTCAGTAGTTTGAGCTGGCTGGGATAGGTCAAGAGGAAAAATCAAAATGGAGAGTCAAAGAATCCAATATTGGAAAAGATATAAATACATGATAATAACAATCACTGAAGTGTACTAAAGTTTACAGAGTGCTTTCTTCATAACAATTCTGCAACATAGGTATTTATGTATATGACTTATCACTGTTTTATAGATAAGAAAACAGCCCCGGAAAGCTTAAATGAATTGTCCATAGTCACACAGGTACTAAGTATTAGAGCTGGGACATGAACAAAGGTCTCTTGAGAGTCTGAGCCTCTGCTGTTCTTTTCGTTATACTATACTGTGTGTTTCACATAAAGCTAGATCATGATGGAGACAAGCTGCTAAACAGAAAGCACTGTCAATACTCAATTTCTTTATATTAAAGCACTCAAGGCTGTGTTGGAGCCAAAGTCAATTGTTAAAATTTCAGTGTGAGCATTTACACTTCAGAAATCTTCCAATGCTACAAATCAGGCCTTGGTTGATTGCTTTGTTGACTATCTAGGCTTAAGAAAGTGATGGATAAAATGTAAATGATGCAGATTAAACTTTAAAAATGTATGTCCTTTCTTCTCTTTCTTTTTTTTTTTTCAGAGAGCCACTTGTTAAATATTTACCAACACACCACTGAAAGTACTCCCTAGTCATACCTAAATCAGCCTCTTAAAAGTATTGCTACATAAAGTACAGGAGCTGCTAGTCTCAAAACAAATTAACATGAAAGACTAGAGGAAAATAGGGAATAATTCCTTTACTTGAGCTAGAAATTCAGAACCCTAAGTTAATTTATCTCTCCCTTGTTTATTGATTCTTAGAGTAGTTCGAAGAGATTTATGTGTCTGTGTGTGTGTATGTGTGAATGTGAGTTTGAAAGAAGAAATGAGACATTAAGTAATATTGTTTTAGTAAGACTTTAGATCCTGATTCAGAAATTAACTTTTTAGGATGAAAGAAACAAAAAACACTCTAGATGGAATAGAAGACAGTCATTGTCTATAGTTGGACTATAATAGTATGATATAAATACCATTACTGTATAAAATAATTTATTGATTTAAGTTTATAGCTAAACCAATAATTTAAATAAGTTGGCACTATTCCAAGTAAAAAACTAATGGTTTACATAATTAAACAAAATAATGAAATTCATTTACAATAAAAAAGGATTTTGAAGGAAATCATTTTTACAAAGAGATTGATGGGGGACAATATTATCAGATCTCAAACACTCTTATAAAGATTTATTATCAAAATTATTAGGGATAGGTCAATTTTCTTGAAAAAGTAAATCAGTGGAATGGATAAAGCAAGCAAGACCTAGAATCAAATGAACAGTTTAGCTCTGTTCTGTGAACTTAAGAACACAAACTATTAGGGCAATTACCTCCTTTTTGACAGGAACCATTAATAAAATTTTGAAAGCTATTTGTGAGATGATATCTTTTTCATTATATTTCATAATAAACTCCAAACAGATAAGCAATTTAAACACAAAAGGTCATATAAGAAAAACAGGAGTGAATGGAAGAAGATGTGTTACATAAATATGAGATAGATGAGACCCCATAATATACAATTTCAATTATATAAAACTATAATCTTTTAAATGATCCTAATTAATGTAAATAGAAAGAATTTTTTAAAAGAAATCTTCTCATTAAATATCTCTGAGAAAAATCTAATATCCAAAATATATAGGGATTTGTCACAAATCTATAAATAAAAGACATTCTTCAGCAGATAAGTGATCAAAAATCAATTTTCAAAAGAAGAAATAACAAATATCAAAAACACATGAAAATTTCAAAAAATGAATAAAAGAAAACATGAAAAGAAATATGAAGAGAAATATAAGAAAACTGAAGAAACTCTGAGACTTCACTTTATGCTAATAAATTGCCAAACATGCAAAAAAAGAAATATTTTATGTCAGAACATCTGAGTTTTGAATTTGTCCAGTCATTCCAGAAAATAATTTATAATTATTCAATGAAAATTTTTGGTCATACCCTTTAACACCCTCCTATACATACCTAAAAAGTCATAGCAGCACTATCATGGAAGTCAAAACAAAACAAAAGAAAACAAATCGGAAAAAGAAGTTAATAACTATTAGTTGGAAATTGGCTTGAACAAATTTTGACATATGAAGATAAAGAAGTATTACTGTACTTTAAGAAATAACACATGGGAGAAATTCAGAAAAACATGGTAAGAGTTATGCAAAGTGATACATAATAAAGAAAACAAAACCAATTCACAGTTAATATGAATTATGTAAACACAAATAAAAAAATGATAAGACAGAACAACACAGGTTAAATGAAGGATACTCTCCTCTTTTCATTAGTTAGGGGTGATACCAGGGCAGAATGGTACATATCCTCGCGGACAAGGTTAGTGGGTTGGTTGGAATTTCTTATTTTTTTTAATTGTTTTAGTTCTTTTCTTGGTTGAGCATAATGGTGTGTGTGTGGGGGGGTATTCCAGGGTGAAATATATTGTGAAGGAAATGATAATTTAAAAAAAACAAAAGCCAAATATCCTTAAAAGTTGAAAAGAACAGCAAGAGACAGAGACATAGTCTCATGGACATAGAGACAGAAAGACATTATGAAAGACAATAAAAGATATAGAGTTAGGAAGGAAGGAAGGAAGGAAGGAAGGAAGGAAGGAAGGAAGGAAGGAAGAGAGAGGAGAGAGAGAGAGGAAGGAAGAAAGAAAGAAAGAAAGAAAGAAAGAAAGAAAGAAAGAAAGAAAGAAAGAAAGAAAGAAAGAAAGAAAGAAAGAAAGAAAGAAAGAAAGAAAGAAAGAAAGAAAGAAAGAAAGAAAGAAAGAAGAGAAGGAAGAAAAGAAAGAAAGAAAAGGAAGGAAGGAAAGAAAGAAGGAGGAAAAGAAAGAAGGAAAGAAGGAAGGAAGAAAGAAATGAAGAAAAAAGGAAAATGAGTGAGGCAACTAGCTATTTCTACAAAACATTTAAGTAAGATTTTTGGATAGGAAATCAATGAATTTCATAGACTTCAGAGAACAGGGCTAAGAAATAACACCGAGCTGTTAGAAATAAAGGTAGGCACAGCTACTCTTCAAGAAGGGGGAGAATGGAACCATCACGTTTCTTTCGATGCAGAACCACTTTATCTCAGAGGCATATGAATTTTTAAAGTGTATACTTGACATCATAACTTAGACTCAACCTTGAAATTTTTGGCATTCTTTAAAATCTCATGAACCCTTATTTGGCTTCTGTTTCTCCTGTTAAGTCCCACTTCATTCTGCTACCCACCTGAAACCCTCTAACTGTGCCCCCGATCAAAGCTTACTTCTGACTCCCTAGTAACACACATTTGGTCAGATAAATTAGATCCTTAAAAGACAAAACACTTGCTATCACTGAAGATACTAATTGGTGTAGTAGATAAAGAGCTAGCCTCAAAGTCAGCAACATCTTGGTTCATATCTAGACTCTGACACACATTGGCTGTGTGACTGGTCAAGCCCCTACCTCTCAATAACCCTGTCAGATCTTAAGTATTCTTTGTCACAGAGAAGGTGCTGTCTTGTACTGGGAGAGTTTCTTTACCCAAGACTTTCCTGTAGCCATAAAGTCACATGTTTAATCCCACATTCTTGCATTGAGTGGCATAGGAAAATGTCTAGCTTTCTAGCATAACTAATTTGGAAACAACAGTACTTACTTGGCTATGTGTTCAGGCATTTAAACAGATATCTTATATTACTTTAAAGTCATACTTTTTACAATTGCCATTGCAGCTTATCACCTGCATGACCTTAAGAAAGTCACTTTTTATCTATAGACTACAGCATTTTTGTCTGTAAAATGAGATTGGACTATATGATGTCCATTTCAGTTTAATGAGCATTTACTAATAGCCTTCCAAGTGCAAAGAGAAATAAAAAAAAAACCACACATTTAAGGAGGAGCAAAAGGCATGAGTTCAAATTCTGATTTTTTTTTTTTTTTTAGTATCTGTGACTGGATAAATCACTTACACTCTCTGAGTACTTATTTTCCCCATCTATAAAATAAAGGAGTTGAAATAGACGACTCTAAAGTGCTTTTCAGCTCTAGATCTAAGATTTATGATTATTATAAACCTTCCCAAGAATATCAAACCACTCAGAAAAGATGTCATATTTTGATATTGTGGCTTCCTCTCTAGAGATATAATTATATCATGCACTAAAAATCTTGATTGCTGTAGACTAGTTGTTCAAAAGGATAGCTTGGATGTTATGTGAGACGTTTTTCTTTTAGACAAAAGTATGATTTCTACAAATTTGCCTTTTAAAAATTTTCATGCAATTGCTAAACACATTGCAGATTGACTTGAAGCATATTCCCCTCAGTTCTCCAGCAATTGCAAACCCTTAATTATTAGGGTTGGCTTTTAGTCATACTGTAAAATTAAACCATTCCCTAGTCATTTTTCATGCAACCAATCACTTTGTATTTCCAACTCAAATTTAAGGTCATAACCTGATATGTGATCTTTATGCAAACAAGAGAAATTTAAAATGATGCCTTATAAATTACTTTCTAGAAAATCCATCTTCCATAAAAAATAATAAAAGTAATAATAATTTGACATGGAAAATAAATGTAATTGTCTAATAAAAGTGTCTTGTAAAACATATGAATGGTCAGCTTGAGCAGAAATTGTTCTTTTCTTTCAAAATTCCAAGTTCAGGGTCACTGTTTCTACATGAATAAGCAAAATAATGATTTGGATTCAGTGTAAGACAATCTCTTCCCCACTCCCTTCCAATGAGGGATAATCATTTTTTACACTCACCCTACTCTGTACCTCTGCTCCAACTTTCTTCATTAGTAGTCCTTACAAACTAGTATTCTTATGTTTTTTTAAGGAGCAAATTTTACAGTTACCATCATTCCTCAGTGGTTTGAAAATTTAAAAACAGAGAAAACATCCAAGTAAATACTGAATATAATTTTGCAAAACAATCTTCCCTCAGTCCTAAGTCAGCAACCTCATCATCATGTATTTCTGTTGCTTCCAAAGAACAAATTCAATGAGGATTTTCCTGTCAAAATGTGATACACATGATTTCCACATAGTTTTCATCTGCTAGCATGATCTGTGTCATTAAATAACATTTCCAGTACCTTGTGACCCGTGATAGAGGGTACTGAACTGGAGGTTGATCTCCTGCTGTTTCTGACAATGGCACTAGATAAACATCAAGACAAACAAATGCTTGCTAACTTCAGTGTGTTGCTGAGAATGATCTATGAATTTCTTAGAATTCCAGATTTTGAGCTACTTATGAACAGTGCAGTAGAAGTTATGGGTGAGGTAGCAAATTGGAATAGGACAACCGTATACATATTAGTATGCTCTCTTTTTGTTTCCATGTGGAGAGACCTCTTTACGCTAGTGTCACATGACTAGGGCTTAATGAAATACAGGAAATTCAGGGGAAAGACATGACTGACCAGAAGTGAGTGCTCAAGATTGGACAAATCTACAGCCATCCAGACCCCTGAGACAACAAATAGGTACCAAGTTTTACTCATGCATTGAAGGCTCTCTGCTCGTTATGAACCACATAAAATATTTGGTATTACTATAGCATTTCTGTTAAGGGAATGAGGCACAATAGAACAAGGATGAACTTGAGATTACCCTAGTATCTAAAGTTTTATATTTAACAGAATGGCGATAGGAGATCACAGCACCACCTACTGGATAAATGTGTACATGTTATTCTTCCCAATTGAAAGTAAACGCTTTGAGGGTAGGGACTTTCAATTTAGCAATTTAGCAACTTAAAACAACTTTCTTTGGAAATTTCAAAGTAAATAAAGAGGCTATTGAATTTGTATTTCATTCTTGTAAACAACAGAAGGTAGATATTGCTATGTAGATTAAGCACAGGTTGAGCATGTTGACTTAGTTAAGAAATTGTTTTGCCAAACTCTAAGCAAATTTTTGCATTTGTAACCGTGAATCAGATCTCTCTTTGTTTTTTAGAACCCCTTAATATTTGCTGTAGTTCAGTAGTGACCATTTGAATAAAAGTTTATTTTTAAAGAGTCTATTTGTCTTTTTTTTTTTTTGCCAAGTAAGACCTCCCTTTAAATCTTAGAAAGCTGCTCGATACTAAATGAGACTAAAGGCTAAGTCATTTGCAAAAACTCACACAACTAGGAGTATCAGAGATTTGAACCTAGATTTTTCTGACTCCAGATTGGGTATCCTATCCATTAGAGTAGGTTGCATATAAGGTATATTTAATCTTTCTAAAACAGCTCATTCAGCAAGAATGTTATCGAACATTTGTATTAAAACTTTGAGGTCTATACATTAGTCTATCATTCTTAAAAGGACTGGGACACACACAAAATTTTATAGATGGTGATCAAAATAATTTAGTTCCCTAAAATGATATTTGGTTGAATTACTGTATCCAATATGATTGTAACAAGATAGGAATTTTGGTTTGAATCATTCACAATAATAAAAAAGAAACTCCAATGACTCCTTATTTTCTATCAAATGTAGACTCTTGAGTCTAACATTGAAGAGCTCCCATCAAGAAAACCCATTATACTTATCCAAACCTAGCTCCTCTACATTATTCCTCAATGTTCCTGTATGATCAAACTAGGCCAGTTTCCTCATTCCTTTTTCTAATATCTGCCACAAGACAAATACATGCATCCTGTTGGTCATGTATTTCCATCTCTTGGAAGGCTGTACATTTATCTCACCATTGTCATTTAATGGGATTGGAATGACTGACACTTCTGGAATTTACAGCCAACATCAGAGTCTCAGTTTTGGATTCACATAATTCGCTGTGTGCAGACTAGATTTATCTGCAATTGATTGATTGATTTAGACTCGTTGACCTCTTGATATTTACAGTCTTCTAGACACGTGGGAGATAAACAACAAAACAGGAAAGCAGGATTATTATAGCCATGAAAACAGGTGGAAAGCTTTTTACACCATTATAAAGGTACAAATCTCTATGGAGCATATGTAAATGTGCTATTTAAAGGATGCAGCAAACTTCAAAATGTCTCACTGTTGGTATCCATCCAACAGTATGAAACTGAAAAATGATGCAAAAATCCAATGAATAGAATAAATGATAAAAACATGAATCAATAATAATGAATAATGTTTTTCATTCAAGCTAAAGGAGGTAAAGGATCTCTAAGTCTTCATGAAAACCTCAATATTTTTATCAACAAAAAAGAAATATTTTATGACTCATGATAGCATAATAGTTCACATTTGCATAATCATATTATTAGAACCATCTTTATGTTGTGTATATATATATATATACATATAGGCATTCAGTCAGAATCACAATTGTAAATTGATTGTTTTATCTTTGATTCTCCTTCTTCTTAGAGATGAGGAAACTGAGGCTCAAAGATGTTAAGTTAATCACTGAAAGTCACACAGATGACAGAGATTACACGTGGAACATGAAACTAGATCTTCTGATTTAGAGTTCAGTGTTTAATGCTTTTTGATTATTTTTAAAAGAGCAAATGAAAAGAATAACATACTTAACTAAAAGTAAAACAGAGACTTTCAAAAAGATTATTAGAAAGATAAAAGGTCAGTTTCTAAAACCTTATCATTATTGAAAAAAGAAAAGAAAACAGTGTTTATTGAATAAATATAATTAAGAAATCAGTTCTGATAGTCAGTAGATGGTAGGCTGCTCATTGCTTCTTGTCCCGTTCAAGGAAGGACGCCATGGGTTATCTGACATTAAGATCCTAAAGGTATAGTGAGACTCAAATGGATGTGCTTTCTGTTATAATAGTTATCTTTTTTAAAAATATTAAATTTATTAGCTTTATGTGAAACCTTCAAGTCCACATTCCCCATGAGTGTATCTCCTTCCATCCAGTAGAGGGCAGTGCAGCATATTTCTACAAGTCTCAAATGCAGGCTAAAGTTAAGAATGACTATACACCAAAAGTAACAGTTTCTTTCACTGATGGAAAAAAAATGTCAAAAACAGTTTAAAACTATGCAAGCTTTTTTTTTTTTTGACAATACCTTCAGAGTATATTTCTAACGCCTCTTAGTTTAAGAAAAACAATGCAAAAAAACCCTCTAAAAGCATTTCCCCCTAATTTGCATAACATAGATTTGAATAACATGGACAAATACATCATAACCTTTAATAAGAGATGTTTTCACACATACTTACAGGGTCTGGCAAAAATTAAGACTCAGGGATAAGACAGAAATGAATATAGAACAACCACACCAAGATTTATTAAATGTTATAAGCAATAAAAGGGGGAGGGGAGGGGTAATGTCAGTGCTATGAAAAAAAGTGACCATAATTGTTTTTTTTCTCCTTTTAGTAACTGATTGCAATTTATCTGGATAGTTTTTTTTTTATGAATGTAGAGGAAAATTAATGGAAAAAATATTTTGCTATGAAAGCCCACCATATCACTAAAAAAATTGTTTTGTTTTCTTTTGTTTTGTTTTTTTAATTTGTATTGCAGAGGAAATCCAAGGAAACAAGACACTGGAGTACATCAAGGCCATTCCTAAAATGAAAATCCTTCTTTTCCAGTGGGAAGCGGACCGTTGGCAGCACTGCTCATTACCATAAAGTGAAGCTGGAGTGCTCAGGTTCTAATTGTAAAATGAAACTGTTTAAATCCATGCAGCTCTCTCAAGAGAGACTGAATCTAAAAGGCTATGAGATTCCAAGCAGATAAAATACTCAAGTCATGTAAAGAATGATTATTCCTTCTCTCACTACAAATGTAATGTCCTTTAGTTTAGTGTGTGAAGACTCTTGGGTAGATTAAACATTCATCAAAACATACTTGCTTAAGCTAGACTGGATGGTAACCTTCATTTTAAAAATGATTTTTTTTTAAAGGCAAAGAGTTCTGAAAAAGCATGGTAAGTTGATGTTTTATCAGTCTACTCAGTTATATGTTATAGGAATACAGAAATCCCAGGTTTTACATTATCTTGCAAGATTTTTACATCAATAAATAGCAATGCAAAACAAATGAAAATGACTACATTAAAAAAGCAAGATATTTTATTTCTTAATATGATAAGCAATGGGAAAAAACATGCAAACAGGAAATATGAAAATGTTTTCTTACAAAGAGCAGGTTTATTAATGTTCAAACATATAGAACATAGATCCCTAAGTCATTCATTATGTCAATAGAATATTTTATTTGTATAGACACATGATAAAATTGGATAAAGAGTTGTTGGATATTTGGAAGGGGGAGATTTGGGAGGCAAGAGGTTTTGCACCTGTGATTTTATGTTTTCTTCATTTTAGGGATTTCCTCCACTGCTGCAAACTACAATTTTGTAAGAGATCTGTAACTCATAGTCTTAGAATCTTATCTAAAGGTAAAATAATTTTTTTTTCATGCTCTCATAGCTAATATCCCTAGGGCTTAGCACAATGGCTTGCACAAAGTAGGTGCTTAAAAAATATTTACTGGTTAATTTACTATTATGTATCAGAGTATAAGGAGAGATTAAGAGATTTGTTCACATTCAGTTGACTCAGTCATATCATGATCACTTTATTTCAGATTTACAGAAATGATTGAACTAAAATGATTATTAAGATTATTAAAATATGTTCAGGAAGAAACTACTAAAAGATATAATTAAATAGTTGAGGGAAGAGAAAATTGGGAGTCTTTTGTTATTTTTTTTCTTTCAGGTAGTATTTTCTCTTCAAATTTACCAAATTAATAATATTAGGGATTTAAAAAATTAGATCAGATTTAGTTGAACAAAGAGAACTTTATAAATGACAATGTTAATTAAGAAAATCAACATATAACTGACGTGTACTTTTATTGTCAACAAAATGCAACTTTCAAAATAAATTGTCTACTTTAAAATTATTTTCTTGAATGTATAATATATATTATAGAATATAGAAATGAGAATAGTTTTAAAACATAAATATCCTTGGTTTTCCTATTATTTTCTGGCTTCAGTTTTTCCATGAAAATGAAATTTTCCTAATATCCATTAATTTTTCACTTCCTCTATTTTCTTTTTTCTTTTGTATTTATGAGGCAAAGTGTTTGGAGATATGGTTTGTATGAAAAATACTTCACAAAATTAATTTTGATTCTAAAGTACCCTAGGGTATTATTACAAGACATAAAACTATATAGTCCAAATGACCTTAACCAACCAAGGAATTTGATGATGCCCCAGGAAGGAATTTTTAGCAACTATTATATATGAACAACGTATAAAAGAAAATAATCTTAGAATATTTGACTTGCAAATCTTTACAGCTTATAAATACAAGCAAGGCAGCTGAATTCTAATCTGAAATGTCTTAATCAATAACTTTAAGACCATTTAATTTAAAGGATAATTTCCTGGGGAGCTTGGAGCTGGTATAAAACTATATATAACCAGTGGTATTCATTCATACATTTTTTTGGGCAGGGGGCAAAAGGACTAAAAAAAAAAATCACTCTTCCCCAAATATTGCAATATTACTCTCTAACCTTTGGAATATGTTATGACACATCCAATACCTGTTGAATTGAATTGAAAAGAAGAAGAAAAAAATGTTTTCTTTTAAAAAACAAGAGCAATTAGCAAGGAGACATGGAATCCTACTAAAAAGAAGTAACTATTGTCTATTAACCTCAATTAAATAAACTTCATAGACATGATGAAGGCTATTTAATTTACAGTATATAATTTAATATAGTAGAGAATACCATCCACATCTAAGTCATGATGGAAACAAATAATTTTCACATACTATATGACATTTAAATTATGAATGACTAAGCAAATCTTTAACTCCGGGTCTCAGTTTCCTCATGGGTCAAATGAGGGGCATGATCACCTCCGAGGAAACTTCCAACTCTAGAACTATGGATATTATGTCAGTAATGTGGGATTACTACTACAAGGAATCCAACAAGAGTGAGCTCTTCACCTTTTAAAGCAGCCAACTCTACTTTTAGATAGCCTTTCACATTACCTCAGAAGTGAGAGTGTCCGTAGACCCTTACATTTAGTCCACTTCATACATGAAGAAGAATAACCTTAATTTTTTTAAAAAAATTCTAATTGATATCGTAATTGGTACATTCTTATATTGAGCTGAAACCTTTCTCCCTGTTATTTCCATTAATCCTAGTTCTCACCTCAGACCAAGAAAAATAATTATAATCTTTATATTTGGCAGCCCTTCAAATATCTTGAACACTGCAATTATGTCTCTTTAAAGTCTTCTTTCCTCCTGCACAAAAATGTCTAGTCTCGAGTGATTCTCTCAAGACTTAGTTTCCATTTTTTTCATCATCTTTGTTGTTAGCCTTTGATGTAATCCAACTTAGCTACTGTTGCAGTTTTGTTTCAACTATGATGGAAGCAATACATTGCAGACTGTTTTGTGGTTTCTTCCATTTTTATTACAAACATAAGAATATGTTTGCTTTTTAAAATTTTGTAATTGCAAGCACCATCCTTTGTTCTGTAGAATAGAAATGAATTTATGTTGCTTTCTAAAGAATATATATGAATATATGAATATACACATAAATATGTCATTTTATTAATAACTATATAACCTTTCTCTCCCTATTAGGATGTGTGTGTATGTGCTGGAAGTTTATTGTTCCTCTTTTATGGAATCTGTTTGCATTCATGTATAGAATCAGGAGAGAAAAAGACACAAGCACCTTCTGAAAGAACATCCCAAAACCATTTTCTGGGAAGTTTAAGGGGCAGGCAATTTAAGGGGCACAACTCCCTGGCTAGACCCATGTCTGCATTAATTGGTTACAATTTTCATGCCTATGTAATTTTCATTGATTATTTCCTTCCTGTCTTTTCACCTTTGAAACCAGTTGAACAGTTCTCCTCAGTTATAACTTCAAAGGGAAATATCCATCTGGGCTCAAATAGTCTGCTAAGACAGGTGATCCTAGATAAGATTCTCTACATTCCCCTTATTAGTTGACTTCAAATAAATTAGTAGTATTCGAATACCATATTCTCATCTTATTCAACTAATTACTGTGCACATAAATCCAAAGTGCATAACTGAAAGCAGAGACAACTGAGAAGCTTCATTCCCCATCAGTCACCATCCTGGAAACCACTAAGGAGAGACACCTCTAACACACATTAGAAATGGGATATCTAATTGTCACAGCATCAGTCAAATCTGGATGCAGATCTAGAACACCACAGAACTCCTCTATCATCTGCAACAGACTGTAAAGAATATTCTCTAATGAATCTCTTTTGATTAAATAAACTTTAGGTGTGGGCTTTCTTCCTTTTCTCTTTCAAAGGCAGATGCCAGGTTACCACATAATCACTCACTTGGAAAAACATTTGCCACCAAAAATAGAATTTGAAATGGGAAGGTGAAACTGATAAAGTCACTTTCTCGTTTTAAAACTCATAAGTGTTGATGAGTTGTGTTGAATTCTTCATTACCCTATTTATGGCTTTCTTTGCAAAGATACTGGAGTGATTTGTCATTTCCTTCTCTGGCTTATTTTACAGATATGGAAACTGAGGCAAACAGGGTGAAGTGATTTGCCCAGGGTCATATAGCTAGTAAGTGTCTGAAGCTGAATTTTAACTTAGGAAAATGAATCTTCCTGACTCCAGGCCAGAAACCCTATCCACTTATGCCACCTAGCTGCCCCTAAAATCTTTAAACCCACTTAGCAAGTCCTCATTCAATCTGCTGCTGCGAGTGGTTCAAATTTAGTCCTACCATAGACTAAGCACTGTTTTCGTTTTTTCTTTCTATTCCCAGCACCTGCCAGCATGCTTTTCATAAGCCAAGTGCTTAATAAATACTTGCTAAATTTAAGTGAGTTTTTATAGTCAGAGACATTATCTAAGTAATATTAATCCAGACTACCCTATATAGATAGGGGCCTTTGAAATCATCTAGTTCAGATCCCACCTGAAGCAGGAATTCCCTTAGTACTAATTCTAATAGCCTATAAAATGTTCAGCTGATATAAGAAAAAATTAAAAGAACACTGAAACACATTTGGTATTGTTCTAATTGGAGAGAGAGAGAGAGAGAGAGAGAGAGAGAGAGAGAGAGTGTTTGTGTGTGTTTGTGTGTGTGTGTAGAAATAATCTCATCTAATTCTTTTATCTAGTTGTCTGATGCCAAACTGTTTCTACTCAGACACAACAAAAGGAATATTAATGTGTGGCCTCAAATTAATTTATGACCTAAGTTTGCTCATAAACAATTAATAGTCAGAATTGGGAATACAAGGAAAGCATCTAATCGAAGTTAACTAGAGCTATTATTAATTGTGTCAGTATGGAATAGGCAATATTAATATGTATGATCTTGTTGTTTTCAGAATGTCATCTCTGTCCCCAGAATAACGACTGTCTTTGTAATCTGGATGACACCCCCTAGTCTTAAAGACTGTCATACAAATCTCACATAACAACTTCACTGCTGAAATAGTCTAAAGAGAATCTTGTGAAAGTGGGAGAAGTAAGAAATCTTCTATAAACCAAGTGTTTATTTTAAACGCTCTTTTGATCAATCTATTAAAAAAAATAAATCCAATTCTTCCTGGTGCATCCTTTCACTCCTTTAGTCAGAGCTCATCATTACATATTAACATTTTTGATGTTCAGGGAAATGATCTCCCGGGAAAATGGAAACCATTCATGAGTGTTCTCTTCCCTTTAATTTTGCACTTTTTAAGTTAATAATAACAATATATTCTGGTTAGATTGATGCTTGAGTCCTGGATCTTCATATGCTTGCTGTGTCACCATTTGGGGGTATCATTATCACTTCAAATTCAAAATATCTAAAATGGACCTTATTTCTTTCCCCTACTAAATCAGCTCCTCTTCCTACTTTTCATTTCTCTTAATACTTACCAAGTCTAGATTTCTTTACCCAGCTCTTGACTTCCTACTTGGTAGTCAGTTATCCAATTCTATCTTTTTCTTATTATTCAATCATTGAACAAGTATTTACTAAGCACCCTACTTAGTTCCAGAAACTGTGGATAAAAGTCACTCTCCAACTTTCCCTCCCTTGGAAAGAAACCCTGCACTTAGATAAACCAAGTAGACAGTAAAATATGGGGAGAGACGTGACAGGTTCGGTTTTGGATTTTTTGAGTTTGAGATAGAACATTCAAACGGAGGTGCCTTGGCAGGTTAGAAATGTGGAATTCATGATCATTCAGAGGATATATTAGAGTTGGATACAAAGACAAAATTAATTAATCTTTGACCTTAAGGATCTTACATTCTATGAAAGGAAATAATAATCACATTTATATAATTCAACACTTCTATCAAGCATCTCCTATGCCCTGATAGTGATACAAATGCCTACAAGAAAATAAATGAAAGTCATTGCTTTCAAGGAACTGGCATCAAGTAAGAGAGATAGCACAAGTCAATGAAATATTTAATAAATGCTTACTATTTGAAGAATTGTGGGGACAAAAAATCACAGATCATCCCCTAAAGACCTGTAAGAAATCTAAACAAAAATGTGGAATGATGACAACAGTAGTTAACATTTACGTAATACTTCTGATATTTATAAAATTCTTTGTACACATTATCCCTTTGGACATTTATGCAAATAACTATAATCCAAAATAGACATAAATATATGAAGAATGTATAAAATTCTATGAGAGTAACAGAGAGGGATAGCCCACCTCTGGTTAGCACATCTAGGAACATTTCCAGGTGGAAGTAGTATTATGATTTCCATGAAGGAATTCTACTGAGTAATTATTTTGACTTTTTTTAAATCTTGAAATGATGATTACTTTAGAGTTGTAATATCAAACCTTATCCACCCCATCAAGTTTTGTTTTTTTTTCAGGAAAGGAAAGAAATAATGGAATTGTCATCCCCAGAAATTCTATCCTATTAAATACTCCTGTCTTTAGAAACAGCTTAAAAAATCTAAACATTCCTTAAAACAAACAAAAAATTAAATGAATCGTTGAAATGGTGAGGTAAAATTCCCGTTATCCCAGAAATAACTTGTAAACTCTTTTAGTCACTAGGCATTTTCCCCCTTTGTGTTCTAAGCATCTAGCACTTTGACATACCTGAGGCATTTTTGTTTGTTGACTTAGGGGAAAAAAACAACAGAAACTTTGTTTCCCATTCAGTTAAGACGGTTTTAAGATCATTTACTTCACTGAGATTGTCATCTTAAGCACCATCTTGCTATTAAGTGTGCAGACATCTACTTGAAGGAGTTAATGGTCAACACCAGAAAGTCTGAGGAATCTCAAAGTTTAAGTCCCTCCAGAGAGGGTGACAAGACTGAAATTTACCTAAGCTACTGTGTAAATGTTCAAAGGTCCCACAACAAGAAGCCTAGTGAGCAAACCATACCTTGCATGTTTGTTTAATGGGACCACTCCAATATATAGTAATCTTAGCTAAAAGAAAAGATCTGTAGCATCCTCTGGTTCTATTTGAGACAAGTTGCTATGGACAACTCCCTTAAGTCTTCCCTTAATTCAATGGTCTTTAATGTTTATAATGTCCAGAGAAAGAATGGAAAAATATCTAAGACTGACCCAAGAAGATTATATACAGTGCATGAAAATACATATGTGCACTTAACATGAGTGCCCTGCAGAGCCAGCAGACAAGTCTCAAGTTAATTCTTTTTACTTCAACAAGCATTCATTAAGCCGGTGTCTGGTACTGTGTTAGGTTTTGGTCATATGAAGAACAAAAACTCTCCAGGTCCTCTAGGAGCTAAAATTTAGAGCTCAGTTTAAAAATACATTTTAAATACATATATGACTGGATATAATCAGTCAATTGGCCTTGATTTCACAGGGTGACCTCTGTTAGGAGACTGTCTGGCAAGTCTTGAATAAAACCTACTCACACTCAATTGCAAAAAAAAAAAAAAAGAAAAGAAAAGAAAACATTCAAGAATCAAAACAGGCTAAACTGCTTCTATTCCTAGCCTACCCCTGTCTCTCCCTGTGTAATAATGACATTCTTAGAAGCTAACAGGCTGTCAAAGCACAATTTCTCTTTAGTCCGGGCTGTTCTTGTTAGTCGACTTTTGTACATTATAGCTAATTGCACACTAGGATGTAGGAGTGCCTTCATCACAATTAAGAGATAAGTGTTTTGTTCCTCAGTTAAAATAAGAAACTAAACAAATTCAAATGTCTCTCATTGAACACATTTTGAGATTTACAATTTGTTAGCCTTTATTCATATCTCTGCATTCTGTGAACAGTCCTTTTGTGTGTGTCAAAATGCCACTTTGGAAAAAAAATCTTTCTGCTATTTTACTGTTGAATTACAGTGTAATTCATGTGCCAGCTACTTTCCCTCTCTGTTCTTCCCTTACAGACTTGCAAAAATTGACAACTGATGTAGCAAAAGGCAAAAGTCAAGAGAAATACTGGCTTTGATTTTACAGAAGCTGTCGGAGGATCTCATTTTGCAAATACGGTGGGGTTTATTTAGTACATTTTGAGTAGCTACCTGGCACCATAATGGGAACATCTCCATGCACCATACCCATCTTCTAAAAGTTTATATTCCAAGGAGTTAAATTCAAAGATGCCTTTTTTCTCAACCAAAGTAAATAGGCGGCCGAGAGAGGGGAAAGAGAGAAAGAAGGCTTTCCAGGGAAGGAGAACGGTCAGTACAAAGGCACACAAAAGGTAGATGTGAGAGGACTTGAAAAAAGGCCATATCGGAGAGATTGCAGAGTGTTAGGATGGAGAGGAATGTACAAGAGAGCTGAAAAACTAGGTTGGTATAAGGATATGAAGGACTTATAAATTAAACAGAAGAATTCATGTTTTATTCCAGAGGCAACAGGAAGCTGTTGAATAAGACCTGTGCTTAAGGAAAACACTTTGGCAGCAGTGTGGAAGATAAGGAGAAGCGTGTAAAGATGAGGCATGGAGACCAATTAAGAGACTCTTGGAATCATGCGGGGGAAAAGGCCTGTCTGACCTAACATAGTAGCTACATGAGTAGAGAGAAGGGATTGACACAGTGGAGAGATCCCTGGGCCTAGGATTAGGAAGTTCTGAGTTCAAAGCCAAAGATATTAGTGTCCTTGGGGAATTCATTGACTTCTCTCCATATGTCTAGTTTCCTGATCTGTTAAATGGAGATAGCACCTACTTCCCAGGGTTGTTGTGAACATTAAATGAGATGACTGTAAAATGTTTAGTATGATGCCTGGCACATAATAGGCACCATATTAATGTTAGCTATGATGATGATGATGGCAATGTTGTTGATGTAGAAATAGAAGCAGGAAAATCTGGCAACTGATTAGATATGTGGTATAAGGGAGAATAATGACAATGTTTAAAATATGGAATACTAAAAGGATGGGGGTGAGCTTGACAGAAACAAGGGAATTTAGGAAAAAGATAAAGTTTATTTTGGCTTTTTTTGGGTGGGGGAAAGTGGGAGGGAGATAATGAATTCAGTTCCTGATATGTTTTGTTGGAGATACCAACATCTCAACATCATCAATTTGGTCATCAAATATGAAATCTCCAACAGGCAACTGTGATGTGGAAATAAAAATCAGGAGAAAGATAGGAGACATATGAATATATGCACACATACATACAATATATCCATACATATGCACATATATTTATATAAAAATAGATATAAATCTCTCTATATATTATATACATATATCATCTATCTATATAAAGAAGATAGGGAGAGAGAGTGTAATAGATAATTAAGAGGACAAAAGTAGAAGTGTCATGAAAACTCAGAAAGGAAGGTATTCCAATTGTGTTGGAAAAGGATGGGAACTGGAAAAAAAAGACCATTAGATTTATTATTTAAGTGATCACTGATAACTTTGGAGACAGCAGTCTCAGTTGAGTAATGAAATTGGAAGCCAGTTTGCAAAGGTTTGAGTGAGAAGAAATGAAGAGCTTTCGATAGGAATTTGAATGAGAATAGGAGAGATATAGAATGGTATATGGTTCTAGTAGTAGTAATATTAGTTACATTAGTGAATATATGTAGTAATAATAATAATTGTTTTTTCATTCAAGATAAACTATCCATTAATAAACATTTATTAAGGATCTTCTATGTGCCAGGCACTGTGCTAAGTGCTAGAAACAAAAGAGAGCATATAATTTAATACATAGTTGATATATTAATGGATCTATGTTCTTACTCTTGTAGATATTTTACAGGATCACAGACTGTACTACAACTGTGCCAGTACATCATGTGAAACCCACATCCATATTCTCTGATAAATACCCCAAAGGGAGTCCCCTGGTACTGAGAGCCTTTCCCCATGTTTCTTGATATTGTGTGGATACCCACTGTCTCATCTCATTCTCCCTATATGGCTTGACCAGTTTTTTGGTTTTGTTTTGTTTTGTTTTTTCAATTTTGAACATATGTCTCTATAGCTGCTCCTTCTGTCTGTTGCTATTTTCCTCCTTAGTAGTGTGTTGGCACTTTCTCACCTATTGGCTGATTCTCACCTCCAATTTTGGAATCCATGACTAGCAGCGATGGCCCTCTTCCTAGCTTTCTATTCTATCCAGTCTCCTTCATACAGGTTATCATTGAATGACAGTGAAACAAGGGCATTGTTCTTGAAAAAGACCACTCCATCTGCTAACTCTGGGCACTTTCATTGCTTTTTCTCTATACCTGGAATCTCTTCCTTCTCACCTCCACCTCCTGGATTCCCTGGATTCCTTTGACTTCCAGCTAAAGCTTTATATTTTAGAAGAGCCTTTCTTGATCCCCCTTAATACCAGTGATTTCCCTCTGGGATTGTTTCCAAATTTTAGTAAAGATACTTGTTTGAACCTTGTTTTCATGTGGTCTCCTCCATTAGAATGTCAGCTCTCTGAAAGTTGATTTTTTTTGTCCTTATTTTTCCCCTAGTGCTTACATAGCCCCTGGAATATAGTATTCACTTAATAAATGCTATTGATTGACTGACTAACTCATATTACAAAGATGGTCTTTGTTCCAGGGTAATATTTGGAAAAATTAAAAACTGCAATTTTCAAAGACAACCATCCCTATTCTGATGAAATTTAATGCTGATTTTTGATAGCTTATTACATCCTTATGCTCAATAGTAATTCATCATTATGTTATATAAGTCTTTAGATATACATAAAACAGTTTATAAGATCATCTTGATATTCAAGTTAAATTTGTTGGGTGGCTCCCTATAAACTGTGAACATTTGATTCCCAGGACCACAGTCTTGACTCATGACTCTGGCTAATAATCTTAAAATGTGTGCCAGTTACATAGTGGGGAGTGGGGATAAAACAGGAACATCTGAGAGATTTGATATGATTCAGCACAAATGTGGACCCAAAAAATTAAAACAGTTGTTCTAGTGGTTAACATCATCATTTTGTAAATTAGAACACTAATGCAGTATTGGTGGAGTTGTGACCTGACCTGACCATTCTGAAGAGCAGTTTGGAACTATATCCAAAGTAGTATGATACTGTGCACTTTTGGTCCAGTAATACCAGTACTAGGTCTGTACCCCCAAAATATAAAAGGAATAGGAAAAGGACCTACAGATTCAAAAATATTCCTACAGCTCTTTCTGTGATGCCAAGGAACTGGAAAGTAAGAGGGTACCCATCAATTGGGGAATGACTGAACAAGTTGTGGTATATGATAGTGATGGAATATTATTGTGCTTTAAGAAATGACAAGAATGATAGTTTCAGGAAAACCTGGAAAGGTTTATATGAACTGAAGCAAACTGAAGTGAGAAGAAACAAGAGATCGTTGTACATGGTAACAGAAATCTTGTGCAATAATCCACTGTGAATGACAGCTATTTTGGTCAAAGACTATTCTGAAGTCTTATTACAAAAAATTCTATCCATCTCCAGAGAAAGAACTGATGGTCTCTCAATACAGACTGAAGCATATTTTCACTATATTTTTCTTGCTCTTTTTGAAAATGGCTAATATGGAAATGTTTTGCATGATCTCACATGTATAATTGATACTTCATTTCTTGCCTTCATAATGGGTGAGGGAGGGGCAGGAGAGAATTTGGAACTCAAATATTTTATTAAATGAATGATAAAAATAAATAATATTTTAAAAGATAAAACCCATCATTTTGTAAACAAAGATGAGGTTATTTTACGTTATACCTATATAAAATGCATTATTTAACTGTTGCAACTGTGTCTGATAAGTTTAAGTATCTAAGCTTTACAGCTTAGATTCTTAGATTCTTTATAACTTAGATTTTAGATTCTTATGAATCTAAAAAAAGCTTATGTCAATTGGAAAATCAGCTGGGGCAATAGTCTGCAGCTTTGACTGTCAGTGAGCTAAAGGCAACTGTTAAGTAGTTCATTCCTACAGAAAGGAAGAGGAAATAGGAAAGAAGTTGCTAAAGACTGAACTTGAGGCATGTTATCCTTCTAGGCACTATCCAGATTTCTCCCTGTTAGCCATGAAAGATTAGAGAAACAAGAATTCTGGAAGAGGAGTTACCAGCTTTATGTGTAAGGGTATTAGTTTAAGGGATTTGAGAAAAGCCTACAAAATAAAAATGCAGGAACGATCATTTTTATAATGCAAATATAAACTCTATGAAAGAAAAGGGATTATTTCCCCCTGTGCTAACCTCTGTGGAGGAAGGTATGGGCTTTCTCTCTAAGAAGCTGTCTCTTCTTTGTTTTAACCTCTGTATCTATGACTGGATTCATATGGCCACAGTCCCCAGAGTTCTCATATCGTGACACTATTCCTCCCAAGCCTGCCTTTCCCCAAACATTTTTGATGGAATGCAAGCAGTATTTCCAGCAGTAGTAGATGAGTGGTTGAACTATTAACCCTCTCTTCTACCTAGCTTCCCAAATTCTCACTAGATAATTGGAAAAAAAGTTTACAGTTGTACACATGAGAATCATTTGCAATAAGAAATAATTTTGATTTGGTTTGTTTTATAGTAGCAATAGCCATTGGTGCACCCGTAGCAGCTACGAAGAACTGATAACATAGAGAATATGCTATAATACTAGATGCCTATATTCATAGGCAAAAATTGGGATACAATGGAATACCAGGGAGTTATCTCTTTAGCAATCACAAATTTTATTCTCTTCCAAGGGCAGTGTAAAGAATAGGGAGGGCAACACACAGAAGGCTATATAGGGAGCTAGTAGAAAGGTGTGACTCAGTAAATAGGAAAGTTGTATTGAATATTTATGAACTATGAGTCTATTATGAGGTTTGTTTGGTCATTTTTTTTTCTTGTGGGATTAAATAAAAGCTGTCTTGTCCCAAGTATATATTGTTCTCATAAGTGCCTATTTAGGAGCCAGAAAATCTTTTATTATCACTTGTGGAGAACTAGACATGTATAAACCAAGAAATTGAAACACCCAACACTAATTCAAATCCTATAGAGTGGTAAAACAGCAACATAATACATGTTAGTAAATCTATGTGTGATAGAATCTATATGGTAAGATTGGTAATAACAGGGAAAACAAGACTTTCCATTTCCTCTTATTTAAAGGAATATTTCTTTTTTGGAGTGGGATACATTTTAAAAGATAAATGAAAACTATATGTATTTTTTCAGTCTTGAAGTGTTGGCAATAAGAGAAAGAAGGAAGATATAATTCAAGTAATTTATATTCAGTAAAAATCAGATATATGTTGTCTAATGAAAATATATCTAAAGAAATGAAAAAACAGATTATGCATTATAGTTCAGAATGTAATTTACGAATTACTGTCATTTGAAAATGATAAATACAATCAAAATGCATGTTTATATGGAGTGCAAGAGTATATTTTAAACCCAGCATAATATGTATATTATGTATATAATAATATGTATATGTATATAATATAATATGTATATTATGCATATAATAATATGTAAATGTATCTGTATATCATGGTATATAGTACTACAGTACATATTATAGCCTGTAACAAAAGATTATGTCAATATAACATATCACATAAGGCGTTACTATCTTATGCATGTACATATATATGTGTGTATATGTATCTATCCCTAGAACCTATAAGAATCCTTTGCACATTTTCTTTCTGAGCTGTGTATTTCTGCTAACATATCATTTGATTTTTATAACAAGAGATTAAAGTCTTTATAGAGTAAAATAACTTTATTCTAAAAGGAAGTCATTTGTATGTATGTACAACTCCGCTGTTAAAATGCCCAAAGATGTCAATCCTAGTATCAGTAGAACATAAGTTTCTGGATAGCAGGGACTTTGTCTGTGTCTTCGTTTGTTCAATATCTAGAACAGAACCAGACACATAATAAGGGCTTAAGAGATGCTTGTTAAACTGTATTGAGGTGAATTGAACATCATTGGTAGCCTCAGTACATGCTTGTTGAATTGAATTAAATGTTAAGGTAGATACAAACTTCTATTTTTACATTTTAAGGACTCTGAGTTTTGTTCCTGTGCAAATATTACTTTAAAAAAATCTTTTGTTCTATACTTTCACATTCTACATGCCGAAAGGTATTTTATGGTAGAAATAATATTGGGCCTGGGATCAAGAAACATCTAAGTCTGAATCTTGATTCTGATCTTGTTTTGTGACCTGGGACAAGTCACTTAACATCTCTGGCCCTCAGTTTCCCAATCTGTTAAATGGGTGATAATTAATGTAGCCTACAGTAAGATAGAAGTCTTAAAGTGCTATATGAATATTTGTTATTATTATTCTTTGGAAATAGTTGCCTGCAGTGACAAAACTCAAGGTTAGTCTCCTGGGTCTTAGTACAGAAGTTGACAAATTGGAAGTGCCTAAATGAATACATTTTCAAAATGTCTTTCCAAGAATGTATGAAAGCACTTACAAATTTAAAAAGTTTTAACTGAGACAAAGAAAGTACAAAATAATTCTCCTAATTATCTGTCCTTGTGGATGTGATACTCAAAGTATATAAAGAGTTCAAACATTAATATCTTTACAATTAAAGGGCTACATGTACCCTCTGACTAGTAAAAATTTCACCACAAAGTATCTTCTGTGAAAAAAAGAATCCTTTTTTTGAATGTTTTGCTTTTCACTTGAATGTATTCTTCTAATGAAGTCATTCTTTGTTTTTCTTCAGTTAATTAGGAAGTTATGTCTCCTGTTCCTTGGTTCTGTCCTAAATGAGGCATTTATATGAATAAGGTTGCAATTCATTCTCATCAGGGAACCATTTCTTACTTAAGATGATACATTCTTAGCCTGCCAATATGAACACTTAATGAAGGAAATTTGCTGAAATGCCAAGCAAAGGCTATAGGATGGTTACTTTTTTATTTTACCTTCTGTACATAAGATCAATCATGACAATCCATCAACTACTTGGAAGGATTGATTTCTGTAATTACTAAGTGGGATAGTAAAAGAAATAAAGGAAGACTGTGCAGAAAATGAGAAGACCTATTAAAGTTCTGCAATTTAGATTTTAAAAATGTGTCCTTGACATGGGCAAAGTCTATTCATTTCCACCCAAGGTACAGTGAGTTCTGTATTTAGTTTATGATTATAGATTCCTAGCCCTTCAGAGTGAGGTTTCTCTTATCTGTATGGTAATTACTATGAAGTACTCTGACCATTTCCATTGCTATGTACATAATATGATCAGTAATAACCACATCCATAAATACATCATTTCCTGTCTGAGCTTTTCAATTCCCTTAATATGTTGTTTGATTTTGTAACAAGAGATTGTACTCTTTATAGAGGAAAGTGACTTTTATTCTAAAGGGAGGTCATTTGTGTGTACGTGCAACCGTGTCATCAAGGTGGAAGTGTCCTATTGACCTCCGTATCAGTAGAACAGAAGTTCCTGAATGAGAGGAACTCTTTTTATTTGTGTCTTTGTATCTTTAGAACCTAGGATAGCACATGGCATATAATTGGCACTTAAAAATGACAAATTAAATCTAATTGCATTGGATCTAGTGTGCATATAGTCGGTATGTTTGTTTGTTTTTTTTAAATCTGTGTTGTCTCCATCAGAATGCAAACCCCTCGTTGGGAGATAGCGATTTTGCTTTATGTTTGTCTCCCCAGTCCTTAGTCCAGTGTTTTGAATGCAATAAATGCTCAATAAATATGTGTTGGCATGGATACCCAATCTATAACTGAGTTGGAAATCAAAACCTAGTTCATCTCTGTGCTCTGTGCACAGTGCTGAGTGTGGAAAGGGTTATAAGAAAGCAAAACGACAAGGAAGAAAAGTTAGTAGTCCAGTTTGTCTAAAATGCAGACAAAATGGAGGGGAATAGAATGAAACAAAGCAGGAAGGTAGGTTGGGGACAGATTGAAGAGTGTCTTGGATAATGAGCTTAATTGTTTGTATTTTTGAGGAGCCATCCAAAATATTTAGAGCTGGGAAAGTGCATTGTTAAGGCTTTTTCATTTTTGTAGCTATGTGAATAACAAATTGGAGACAGAAGTAACTGGTGGTTATGTAGGCAAGATCTACAGTGTCCCAAAATTCAGTGTGCAGTTTAATGTTGTTCCCATGGTACCATTTTGAGTTTTAATAGTTTTAACTTTCACTTAGACTTTGGGGACATCATAAATAAAAATACACCAGATCAATAAGTCTTAATAACTGACTGGATATGGAGGGAATCAGCAAGAGGAAGGAATCAAAGATGATTCAGAAGTCAGAAGACTATGCCTGAAACCAAGAAGCATTGTTGCCAACTTAAGCAAAACAAATCACTTCTGTGGACTTTGGCTTATCCATTCCTTGACATCATTTTTTTTTAAATTCTACATTGTAATTTTTTGTTATGAGACATTAAATCTTTTATTTTTACATAATAAATCTTCAAATAGTACAAATAAAAGAAAGGACAGCTTTCTCCTCTATATTTTAGTGTATCTATTCAACACATATCCATTGTGCATGAATATATTTGTAAAACATAATGGGAGGAATTTCATTTACAAGAAAGTGTTGTAGATTAAGAAGATTGTAATAATTATCTGGATTTAGGTGAAAATCCTTTGCGTTCTGACTGAATCCAAGCCATTAATTAAAATGCCTTGAGCACATCATTATCAGTTCAATGTATATTTAGTATATAGTCAGTTGAACATAGAATAAATCAATCAATTACTACCTACTCCAGTGAGAACATACCCATATTAAACAACATGGAAATAGCAGGACATAGGAAATGAAATCTCCATTCCCAAGGAACATATAGTCTAGTAGAGAAAACATGCAATGTATGCATGAGGTGGCCCATCTTTAATGCAATACCCCACATCTCTCTCACAGACTACATATGTAGATACCTATTCACTTTCTAGACTGGCTTACTCTCCCAAACTTGTCCTTACACTGACAGGTTAGGTTTTAAGAGGATTACAACCACATAATTATATTCAAACTCTCTCAAGGATCCTAATATTGTATATATTCTTGTTATGTATGTATATATTTGTTCTTAAGCCCTCACTAATGTGTTTCCATTTACACAAACCAACCACTCATGAGAGTTAAGCTTTTAGCTCTTAAATAAAACCATTTACTTAGCCACAAGGGAAAAGAAATAACAAATACTCATATAATAAAGAAAATGCAAAAATAACAAATACATTATAACCCTCACATAAATTTGAAATTGCTATGGCCTTAGTTTAACTAACTGTTCCATTTAAGCCAGAAAATTGTAGAATTTAATAAGACGGTTCTCACTGGGTGATGGAAACAAGTCCAGCCAAGTCTTTACTCACCAAGGTGCTACTTCAACCAGTTCTTTTGTAGCAGTCAGAGCTCACAGCAAAAAATAAATGAAAATCTAAAGGGCCTATTTTTTCACTCTCAAACTTGAGGTGGCAGCAGAGAGCAACATGAACTTCCAGGAGGCTTCACTTCTCTCAAACTCTAGGTGTCACTGAAGGATATTCAAGTTCAAGTTCCCATCTAATGAAAGCACTACTCTCTCCAATCAATCGTGTGTGTGTGTGTGTGTGTGTGTGTGTGTGTGTGTGTATGTGTGTTCTTCCTTCGTTGCCGAAGAAGACCATGCCATCAGAGAAATGATGACATGACTTGCACTTGACTTTGTTTTGAGTGAGGGGGTACTGTGTAGGTCGCCAGCCTCACTTCTCCTCCAGAGCCATCTGAATCCAGTGACCAGATATTCAGCAGGATGACTGGAGATGACCCAGGATGAGGCAATTGGCATAGTGACTTGCCCAAGGTCACACAGCTAGTGACTGTCAAGTGTCTGAGGTGAGATTTGAACTCAGGTCCTCCTGACCCCTGCACTGGTGCTCTATCCACTGCACCACCTAGCTGCCCCTACAATCAATCAGTGTTCTGTCAGATGATCACATTGGTAGAGCTATAACAGATCCGACCTTTTCATCCCTTTGCTTTTTTTTCCAAAATTGAACTTTTTGTTCCCAGTTTCTTTGCTCTTCATCCACTACTTCCAATGATTTAAATCAGAGCCTCCTTGTATTCAGTTATTCACCCTTCACTTATAAGGTAAAAAAATCACTAAATCTCCCTTGTGAAATCAACTAGCTTTGTCTCTTTAGCTCTAACCATCCCATAGTTTTCAAAAAGATCTAATTTAAATCTGTTTCTAATAGCTGGATTTTATATACTGTATGTGTCTACATTCAATACCCCTATACATATATATCTATATATACAAGTGTGTATGTACATGTGTGTATATGTGTGTACATACATACACATATACATAAATATTTATATATATGCTTTATTTACAAAATAAATTCTTTACATACATTAATGTGATTTAAGCTTCTACATTTATGTTTATTTTCTTTTTCTTTTTTTCCCAAATAGCTCCTCTGAGAACTATTTCTTTACATGTAGATTCCAGTAGTTTTTATTGTCCCAAACTCCTATCCCAACTGTGTTCAGGCACCAAACTGTTCACCTATATATAAGGGGGTGGTGGTGACTGGAATCGGAAAAGACTTTGGAGAAGGTGGAAATTTAGCTGAGACTTGAAAGAAGTCAAATAAACTATGAGCAGAAAATAGGAGAGATTATATTCTAGGCATGGGAAACAGCAAATGAAAATGCCTGGAGTTTGGAGATGTAGTATCTAGAACTGCAAAGAGTTCACTGTCATTGGGACATGAAGTCGATGGGCAGAGTAAAGAGTTAGATGGTAGGAAAGCTAGGAAGAGAACAGATTGTGACAGGCTCTGAATACCAAACAGAGTGCTTCATATTTCATCCTCAAGGCAATAGGGAATCACTGGAGTTAATTAAATGGGAAGGTTCTGATGGGGTCAAACTTGCTCTTTAGAAAGATCGATTTGACACCTGAGTGAAAGATGTACTGGAGTGGGGAGAAACTTGAGGCAGGAGGACCAACCAGCAGGCTATTACAATAGTATAGACCTGAGGAGATGTGGGCTTGCACAAGGGTTATGGTAGTGTTGGAAAAGAGAAGACAGTTTATTTATATGAGAAATGTTTTGAAAATAAAATAGACTGAACTTGGCAGCAGACTGAATATGGAGGGTGGGGGGGTAAGATAGAATGAGGAGTAAAGGATGACACTTAGGTTAAAAGTCTGGATTACGTAGAGGATAGTGCTTCCCTGAACAACAGTAGAGAAGTTAAAAAGCGGGGAGAGTCTGAGAGTAAAGAAAATAAGTTTTGGATATATTGAATTCAAGATGTCTATGTCAGTTCAAAATGCCCAATAGGTCACTGGAGTTATGAGACTGAAGGTCAGAAGAAAGGTTAGGGGTGGAGGGAGAAATAAATGATTACATGCCATTGGACAATAAGGACAAAATGGGTCATGCACATAGTAAATCCTAAAGAATTTATAGGAGAGAAATCACTATGGGATGGTGTAATTGGAGCAGTTTGGAAGAGATGACATTCAAGTTATGCCTTGAAGGTTTGCTGGAATTTAAATAAGAAGGGAGGAAGGAAGGAGACTGTCACTCAGATGAAATTTTGAAAATTCTGGGTTGATAAAAGAAGTTATAGACGATAAAATCATCATTTAAAGGTGAAATAGAAATATTCAAGATCACTTGGTCCAATCCTTTCCTTTTGTAGATAAGGAAAATGAGGCCTAGAAAGTTTAGACTGTCTAAAATCCCACAACTAAATGGCAGAGCCAGGACTAGAACCCTTCTCTTCATTCCCTGGGTACTTGTCTTACCTTGACACCACTCTATAGTGAAAAATAATGCTATTTAACAAAAATGAAAGTAAAACAATGTAAAGTTTTCCTAAGCCTTAAAGATATATATATATGTGTGTGTGTGTGTGTGTGTGTATGTAAAACATACCTATTACATATAGAAATTAACAATTAAATATATTTAATAATCACTAACAATCAACCGTATTTAGGATTAATAAATATACTTAATGATATATAGAGAGAATTATTTATTAGGAAAGAGCATGGACTTGGGACAAATTCTTCCTTTTAAATAAGCCTCAGTTCGCACATACGTAAAAACGGAAATAATTATATTTATATTGACTTCCTTAAAGGGTTATCTTAAGGGAAAAACACCTAATTATAAAGTGTCATTTAAATGTGAATTATCGCTAATAATAAAAATTATTTAAAATGGGAAAGTTAATATATTTGTTTAACTTCCACTATAGCAATTTGTTTTAAAAGTGATATATTTATAACTTGTTTCTCATTCTACTTAGTATTTAAATTATATCTAAATTCTACTGCTTTATATTTTCCATCCCTTTAGTTGTGCATACTGAAATCAAGATAGTTTCCTTCTGGTAACTGTTTAAAAGTATTGTAAACTCACTGGAATGACTAGGGGTCATTCATAAATACATAACAGTTCATACATAAATACACAAAGAACAGTTTTATAGGGCATATTTTTGCAAACATTCATTCCAGTAATACACACACACACACACACACACACACATATGCAATAGAAAGAAACTCCTTAACCTGCCTTGAGGTAGATAAAACTCTTAGGACCTTCATTTAATGAAATCTCTCAAATTGAATAGGACAAGAAGTATACAGATTCTGAAGGGCTGATTTTTAAATTGTGTATTACAAGGAAGCACTGGAGCCTCCTGGAGGGTGAGCTTTACTGGTCCCCTGGTATCCAAGTTCAATGAGAGAAGTAAGAACTTGTTCACACACTCAATCAAAAGGTACAGATATTTGGATAGTCATATCAATGAGACAATGACTTGCTCAGTTATAAAAGAACTGAGTTCCTACTAATTTTTCTAAAGTGAATTCTGCTATATCAGGGATAGCCTCTTTTAAGAGGTTTGTGTTATTTCCAGAGATAATCCAACTCCTTCATTTTACAGATGAGAAATTGACTTCCAGAAGATTGAGTGAGTTGTTCAAGGTTATGTAAGTAGTAAGTGACTAAACTCAGGGCTTTTGATCATAAATTTAGTAATCTTTCTACTATACCTTATTGAATGAATCAAGAAAACCAGAGCCAATTTTTAGTTCTGATATAAGCTGTAATATAGCTTTTTTTAAAAAATTTCATTTATTTATTTATTTATTTACATTCATTTTCACAAATTTTTGGGTTCCAAATTTTCTCCCCTTTTATCCCCTCCCCCACCCCAATACCCCAAGCAATCTAATTTTCCCTGTCTCCAATCTGCCCTCTCTTCTGTCATCCCTCCCTTCTCTGGTCTCCATCATCTCTTTTCTCCTGTAGGGCCAGATGACTTTCTATTCCTCATTAACTGTATGTCTTCTTTCCTAGTTGCAACAACAATACTAAACAGTTCCTAAAACTTTGAGTTCCAAATTCTCCCCATCCCTCCCTCCCCACCCATTCCTTTTGGGAAGGCAGGCAATTCAATATAGGCCATATCTGTGTAGTTTTGCAAATGACCTCCCTGATAGTCGTGTTGTGTAAGACTAACTGGATTACCATCCCTCCTAACCTGCCCCTCATTGTTTCTCTTCTGTCTTTTGATCCTGTCCCTCCCCAAGTATTGACTTCAAATTGCTCCCTCCTCCCTTTGCCCTCCCTTCCATCATCCCCCCCCTTGCAATATCTCCTTCTCCCCCACTTTCTTATACTGTAAGATAGGTTTTCATACCAAAATGAGTGTGCATTTCACTCCTTCGTTTAGTCAAATGTGATGAGGGTAAACTTCTTGTTTTTTTTTTTTTTCCTCAGCTCTCTTCTTTTTCCCTCCACTAAGAAAAACTCCTACCTGCCTCTTAAATGACATATAGTTACCCTCTTCCATTTCCTCCTCTTTCCTCCCACTACATTTCTCTCTCACCATTTACCTTAATTTCTTTTAAGGTATGGTCCCATCCTATTCAGTTCAATCTGTGCTCTCTATCTCTGTATGTGTGTGCATGTGTGTATGTGTGTGCATGCGTGTACATGTGTATGTGTGGTCCCACCAACTACCCAGATACTGAAAAGTTTTAAGAGTTAGAAATATTGTCTTTCCCTGTATGAATGTAAACAGTTCACTCTGGTAAGTCCCTTAAGACTTCTCTTTGCTGTTTCCTTTTTCATGCTTCTTCTCATTCTTGTGTTTGAAAGTCAAATTTTCTTTTCAGCTGTGGTCTTTTCATCAAGAATGCTTGAAAGTCTTCTGTTTCATTGAAAGACCATATTTTCCCTTCAAGTATTATACTCAGTTTAGCTGGGTAGGTGATTCTTGGTTTCAGTCCTAGTTCCTTTGCCTTCTGGAATATCCTATTCCACGCCCTTCGATCCCTTAATGTAGAAGCTGCTAGATCTCGGGTTATCCTGATTGTATTTCCACAGTACTGGAATTGTTTCTTTCTAGCTGCTTGCAAGATTTTTTCCTTGAGCTTGGAGTTCTGGAATTTGGCCACAATGCTCCTAGGAGTTTCTCTTTTTGGATCTCTTTCAGGTGGTGATCGATGGATTCTTTCAATACTTATTTTGCCCTCTGGTTCTAGAATGTCAGGGCAGTTTTCCTTGATCATTTCATGGAAGATGATGTCTAGGCTCTTTTTTTGATCATGACTTTCAGGTAGTCCCATAATTTTTAAATTGTCTCTCCTGGATCTATTTTCCAGGTCAGTTGTTTTTCCCATGAGATATTTCACATTCTCTTCCATTTTTTCGTTCTTTTGGTTTTGTTTGGTGATTTCTTGGTTTCTCGTAAAGTCATTAGACTCCATCTGTTCCATTCTAATTTTGAGAGAACTATTAATTTCAGTGAGCTTTTGAGCCTCTTTTTCCATTTGGCTCATTCTGCTTTTGAAAGCATTCTTCTCCTCATTGGCTTTTTGAACCTCCTTTGCCAATTGAGTGAGCCTATTTTTCAAGGTGTTAATTTCCTCAGCATTTTTTTGGGTCTCCTTTACCAAGGAAGGTATTGACCTGTTTTTCATACTTTTCTTGCATCTCTGTCATTTCTCTTCCCAGTTTTTCCTCCACCTGTCTAACTTGCTTTTCAAAATCCTTTTTGAGCTCTTCCAAGGCCTGAGCCCACCCGCCACCCCCCTGGGGTGTCTGGGGTACTGAGGCCCCGCCCTCCACGTCTTTCCCTGATGGCAAGAATATGTCCTCGTCATCAGATCCGAAGGTCGGGATCATTTGCATTTGTTGGAAAAAACTCTCTAAAGTCTTATTTTTCTTCCCTTTTCTAGGCATTTTCCCAGCCAGTTACTTGACTTCTGAGATTCCTTTCCACCCCCGCCTGGATCTGCTCAGCTAGTGCTTGGGCTCTGAGATTCAAATGGGCTTTCCGCAGCAAGCTTTAGTTCTGGTGCTGGGGTGGGGGCAGGGCCGTCTCCCAGGCTCCGCCCCCTCATGTCGTTCATGCATAGACCTTCCCTAATGAAAATCCTGCCTGCTGCTGGGGGATTCCTGAGTCCTGGGCTGCTGCCGCCTCAGCCGCCACCCACACCTCTGCCTCCGCTGCTTCCTGCCCCCATCTCTGCCGCCGCTTCTTCCCAAGGGGGCCCGAGTCATGGAGATGCTCTGCTCCCCTTCTCCAGCCTGGCCTTCTCTCTCACTGACCTGTAGCTTCTGTGGGCAGAGGGACTTTCCCGGCTGCTGGAGCTTCCGTCTCTGAAGCCTGCTCGGGTCAGCTTCTCTGGGGCCTCGGCCAGGGCAGCGTTGGGGGTGGGGTCCACTTTCCAGGGTGCGATGGACCCTGGGGATGGGTCTCCAGGGCTCTCTGGAACGGAAATCTCTTCCACTCTGTTTCTGCACACCTTGTATTGACCCAGAAATTATGGGGGTCTCTTTTTACATTAATTCTTTGGGCTTTGGTTTCGGAGCTCGTAAACGTGCGTCCTTCTACTCCACCATCTTGGCTCCGCCAGCTGTAATATAGCTTGCATAGCTACATATAGGACAGTTTATTTTTCAATTTCAGTTTAAAGGATGCTATATGGCACAGTGGATAGAGCTCTAGAACTGGAGTCAGAAAGATTTAAGTTTAAATCTGGCCTCAGATACTTACTGGATGTGTTTCCCTGGGCAAGTTATTTAACCTCTCTGTCTCAATTTCTTCAACTGTAAAATGAGGATAATAATGGCACCTACTTCCCAAGGTATTTGTGATGATCAAATGAAATAAAATTGTTAAAGCTCTTACACAGTACCTGGCACCATAGTAGGCACCATGTAAATACTTGTTGCTATAATTATTTGTTCATCTGTAAAACAGGAATAATAATTCTTCTACCACTTCTCTCACAAATTTGTGTAGAAAAGGCTTCACAGTCTTTAAAGATTATATACAGAAACCTCAGCCATTAAGTCAAGAGGAATGGTGATAGTACTAAAGGCTTGAGATAGTTGGGTGGGTCAGTGGATTAGTTCTGGGCCTAGAGTTAGGAAGAATGGAGCTCAAATGCAGACTCAGTTACTTTCTAGTTGTGTGTGCAAGTCACTTAATCTGCATTTGTTTCTGTTTTCCTCAGTTTTAAAGTAGAGATAATCATAGCATCTACCTCTCAGGGTTATGTGATGTGATAAATGACATAATATTCATAAAGACAATGAAATAATGTTGGCAAAATGTTTTGCACAGTGTTTGGCTCATAGCAAGCACTATGTAAATATTAGGTATTATTATTAAAAGTCATGTCATCATACAAGGAATGACAAAAGAATTACAAAGAATCCTTGAAAATTCTATAATGAATGAATGAAAAATTATTTATTAAACAGGTACACAACTGCTTATATAGTGAAAAACACTACATAAAGACCTAAGGATATAAATAGTAATGCAAAACAATCCTTGCTCTCCAGGAGCTCCCCTTCAGATGGACAAGACAATACAGATAGAAAGACAGATAGAAAGGCTTAATGAACCTTCAAGTTCAGTGGCAAAGCAGGTGGTAATGCACCTTCTTTAATGTCATTTCCATAGCAGCTCTCTCTGTGATATAAAAGAACTGGAAACTAAGGGAATGCCCATCAAATGGAAAATGTTTAAACAAACTCTAGTGTACACATGTAATGAAATGTAGAGTATCATAAGAAATGACAAAAGAATTAATTTCAGAGAAGTAATAAAACTTGTTTCAGAGAAAGTTTCAGAAAGCTTATGTGAATTCTTATTTTAAAAGAACTCTTATGTAACTAACTACAGTTCCAGAGACTAGATAATGACCTCCCACCGGATGATAGCTTGTAGAATTTGACGTGTATTTTTGTACAGTGTGGAAATCTGTTTTGTTGACTATGTAGATTTGTTATACAGGTTTTATTTTTCTTTTTATCTTTCTTCTTTCATTAGGGGAGAAGGGAAGAGGAGGGATATCAAATAATTTATGCTAATTAAAAAAAAGATTGGTAATTTGGCAAAGAGAATTCCTGTTCAGCTATAGGTCACAGTGTCGATATAGCCACCGAATTCCCCTCCAGCTTTAGAATTTTAAGATGAAATCCCTCTCAGAAGGGAAGGAGAAGGGAGTTAAGAGCCACTTAAGATACTTTTGAGCTTCCTAAGTTCCTTGTTCTTTTAAAAATGCTAAACTATAATTAAAAAAAAATTAATGGATGAATTCTGAGATCCATTAGCTATTTTGGAAACTGCATCACTTGTCTCAGTAGGTTGAATGCTTGGCATTTGAATAAACAAAGAAATAGTTTAAAGAGAATATTTCTCTTTAAAGTAAAGTAGTAGGTGCCAGCTTGCCTTCCTTCTTGTATTCAGAAGTGCTTAGATAACCCTTTAACTTCTCGGATCACTAAAGATGACCGATAATTAATTAATAGTTATATATTGTGTTATAGTTATGTGCAAGGGACTTTTGTTAATAAACTCCTTGAAGACAGTTCCTGGTACAAAGTAGGTACTTAATGAATGCTTGTTAATCATGAGGGACTTACTAATGTTGCCTTATTTAGATTTATTTATTTTATTTGTCTTTGTCTTCCTAGGGCTCAGCACAATGACCAACACGTAAGACACTTAAGAAACTTTAATTGATTTGAACTCAGTTAGAATAGGTTGATTGAAACAAGAGACCCTCCCTGTCCACAAAGAGCTTATACTCCATTTGGGAAGACAGAGGATAAACATGTTTCTATCAATGAATCAATGCAGTGTGATAAGTGCCAAATGGATGGTCCAGACAATGAGTGACAAAAAAGTTCACAGAGGGTAGAGCTAGGCACAATTGGTGCAAGTTATAGAGAGACATATTTCTGCTTGCTCTGAGGAGAAAAAAAATCTCTTTAAAAGATGAGTATTGATATTTTGGGAAATAGTGTGTTCTCTTTAACTACGGAGCCTTGAGTGGAACTGAATGGTCATTCTTGGAATAAATGGTTTCTGAGACCCAGCTCTGAGCTTCTGTGCCTCTATTCTTCCTTGGGTATGTTCTTCTTTTCACATAACCAATCATAGAAGAAACCCAAAATTTTACCAAAACTACTGTTATTTGTTTGAATGACAAGCAAATTGAAATAAATGCTTTGACATTTATGACAGTATCTATCTCAGAGTCTTTCTTTGAGAATGTATAAATCTTTCTTTTTAATGTAAAGCTATACTAGGAAACACAATCTGTTGTGAATTTAAAATATCTCCACTCCCTACACACACACACACACACACACACACACACACACACACACACACACACACACCCCATTTGTTTGTCTGGCATTAATGAATTGCATTTTATTTCTGTAACAGAATTTCTCTATGAATGTGCCATTTGCGTGTTTGAAATACATTTTTGTGTTTTTTGTTGTCATAGAATAGTAATTTCATCTGTATATACAATTAACAGTATAGTAACTCCTTCCATTGATACATATCAATAACCTCTCTGTACTTTACATAAGAGTCACCTGTTAAATTGAGAGATTAAGTGTTTTGCATATAGTCCTGTGGCCATATGACCAAGTAGCATGACAGACTAGGAGTGGGGAACCTATGGCCTTGAGGAGACATGTGGCCTTCTAAGTCCTTGAGTGCTGCCTTTTGACTGAATCCAAATTTTATAGAACAAATCCGTTTATTAAGTTTTAGACCCAGAATATCCTGACATCAAAGTTTCTATACATAATATTAATCTGTCTCTTATAATTGGAGGCAAGTGATTTGTTTTTATATATGTGTGTGTGTGTGTGTGTGTGTGTGTGTGTGTGTGTGTATAGTTTATGTATATATTTGAGAGAAATTGAAAATCAGTGAAAAATATTTTTAAAATAATAAGGACCAGAAGCGGCAGACCTGGGGCCCATGAGCAGCATGCAGCCAAATAACACTCCCTAGAGCTAAAACCAGAGTAAAATACAATTGGGAAATATTAACTAAATAAATAGAAATATAAGAGAACCTAGCTAATGTGAATATGTGGCTTTCTAAGGCAATATACTGCCTTCAAGAATCCTTATATGTGGCTTTATGGCCCCCAGTTTCTGCTTGAGTTTGACAGCACTGATTAGGATGATACTTCCATGAAGCTACATTATTTAAGGAATATTAAATGGAGCTTGGGAGAACTTCTGAAAGTGATTTTAATCAAAGGAAAATTATGTAATATTTGGTTAAGCTAAAAAAGGGTCAATGTTAGATTATCTTTATTATTTTTGCATTCTTAGCATAATTCCAATCAGGATCTGAGGAAAACAACTCCAAATTATCAGGAAGTTGGAAAAGGAGACCCTTGGCTTAAGGTTGCAAAGAGCAGGATTATAGCCTAGCAACCATAAAGCTGAGAAATATCTTATCCATTTTCTGATTTGCATATAAAAGGTTATTAAAAGGCCACAGACCAACTTCCATTGTCAGAGAATACTCTATTTGTTCCACTTTAGAAGAACTTGGCTCATTTTTAATAGTACTATAACTTAATGAGACAAAAATCACTCTTTCAGTGAATAACCTGTATATCATACAACTGTAAATAAACATAGTTAAACAGTCACTGTCTCATATTTGTAAGTAAATGGTAAGAAGTCAATTATAAGGGATTATAGGATTTAGAATTGTAGGACATATAATTTTACCCTTTCATTTTACAAATGGGAAAACTGAGGCACACAGTAGCTAAATGATTTGTTCAGGGTCACAAAGGTATTAAGTTACTAAGGTGGGACCTGAAGCTAGGTCCTTTGACTCCATATCCAGTGTTCTTTCCAATAAAGGTTCATAAGAGAGGAACTATGTGATAGTTTTTCTTTGTCAACTCTCAGGAAAGCTGACTCAGTCAATATATTTAATTGAGCTGGAGTGATCAGAAAACACACACACACACACACACACACACACACACACACACACTTCAAACATGATAGAGTGATGGAGGACCTTGGCCTTAGTTTGAATTCTCCTTGTTAACGACTCTACTTGTTGAAGCCTTTCTCTCTAACTTTACTTTCTGTTTTCTCTATATGTACTTGGGTGTACCAATTTAAATACTTGTTCATACCTCATTAGACTATAAGATGATTGAGGACAGGGACTATTTTTTACTTTGATTTGTACCCCCAGAGTTTGGTATATTACCAGGAACATAGGCAATGCTTAATCAACACTTAATCAGTACTCCTTGAATGGTAGGAGTGGAATAGCTCCAGCCCAATGGGAAAGGCATGGAAGGAAAAAATTAAAGCAAGTCAAAAATAACGCTTAGCAAGCATGGAGAATTGCAGAAGCTGAATTGAAAGCTGAAGATAGAATTTAAGACTAGAGGACTTGAGGATAGTCTTGTTCACCAAATAAAGCAATGTTGTTGGGTTTTCTACTTCCATGTACCCCAAAGCTTTTCTTCCATATCTATACATTATTATAAATAAGTACAATGACATGAGCCTTTATAATCATCTTATTAGATAGTGGCATCTCTAGACTGACATTCCAGGGGAAGATTTTTTTTTCTTTTCTAATTGTAATAGTTTGAGTGTAGCAGCATATTGCTTTCTAAAGAGTCACTCAGTCAGATGGGCACTTGTGTTTTTGGGAAGATTAGAGAAATTTTATAGCAGCAATAAACATCTAATTGAGAATGTATTAGCTTAAATACTGTTTTCAAAAGATGAGAGACAACTGCAGAATAATTTATTGCCATTTATTTTGGAGGGAGCTGAAATTCACAAATAGGATAAATATCAATTTTTGTTTCTGTATTATCTGTACCACTGTGATGTTCTCAAAATGTTTTCAAGAAGGATGCCACCAGATAGTTTTATTTGGCAGCACTCACTGGATTGGAGGTAAGAAATGTTGAAAATTTTTAATCCCTTTTGGTGACTTGGGGGAATGGTGAGTTCTTTAATATCAGTGGCTACCTATGGAAGAGGATCCTAAGAAGTACAGTTGCTTTATTAATAACTCAAAAATCAATATCTTGATATAGGTTTTTCATAGGATTTTTGGATAATTCCCTTTGTCATTTAATTTTGTTTATTAGAGAATGGTGATGCTTTCACTATTCATGCTTATTTTGATAAGTCATTAAGAACCAAAAGTATGCTTGCAGAAATTGTTTGTATGGATTATAGGTATCACAGAATAAGGTCATCTACTTCAACTATTTCATTTTATAGATAAAGAAACTGAGAACCAGCGAGTATAAATGATTTACCCCAAACCACACAAAAATTAACATTACAGAAAGGAGGTTGTTTGTATCCAAAGCAAAGCCAATATAGTAAAGGAGAATGAGCACTAGATAAAAAAGCAGAGGACTTGAGTGTCTGGTCTTAGTTCTGCCAATGACAGCTTGATTTTGGGTAAACATTTAACCTTTTGTGTAAGTTCTTTAGTTAATAAAATGAGGCAGTTAGACTAGAATATTTCTAAAATCCTTTCCAGTTCCAAGAGTCATGATTCTTTGATTAAATTTGCTTTACATTTTCTTTTAATTATTCCTGCCTCCCTAAAAATAAACATATCCCCTCCCCCCAAAAAAGAAAAAGGGCATGTAATCTCTATTCCTGACAAGTAGTGCCTACTCACAATGGGCCACTGTAATAGCATATCAATTAGGCTCTGTAAAATTACATTTTCCATTTTCTCATTCATCCTGTATGTCACAGTCAGATCAATCTTCCTAAAATACTTTTAAATTTTCCCCTCTTTTGCTTCCAAACCTTCTATAGCTATTATCTAAAGAATTAAGTTCAAAGCCCTAAGCCTGTATAAACTCAAGCACTTTTTTCTCATTTAGAATTAAATCAGGTAATTCTTTGTTTTTAAATGTGTTTTGTGTTATTTAGCTATTCATTCATTTGTTCATTTAGAAAACAATTGTCTGCTGTTAAGTTCTGGATAAAAGTTTAGATATGATATAATTTCAGCCCTCATGGATTCACAAACTCACAGAATTATATTTAGTGTTAGAAGGGACCTCAGTGGCCTTCTTCTCCAACCCATATCCCAAAGGAGTCCTCACTCCAACTTACATACTCAGCAAGTGGCGATCAGGTAAGACTTGCAGTGATGAATAACTTATGGTTAAATAAGGGGATAAGACATATATTTACATAACTAGAATACACAGCACCTGGATGCCTAGGAATTATTATATATATTTTCATAAATGTCTGTTATTATTTTCCCAAGTAGATTGTTAAGTGTCTTAAGGATAAGGAATAGGTGCTACCTTAAGTTCCATGGTGTCCTGCCTAGTGTTTCATTTATTGCAGACACTCCAATTATTGTATTTCATTGCATAATCATAGCAGATTTTATGCCAATTTTTTTTTTGCAAAAAAGTGGTGTTGTGACCATTATGTGAAACTTTTTTTTTAAATTGTGATCATGTTACTTAAAACTCATTTATTATTAAACTATCTGGCACAAGATTGGGATGCACAGAATACTAGTGAATATACATTAAAGTTGAATATTGACAATGTGTAACTGCTGAGAATTCTAGACTCAGGGCTCACAAGGCAATGCATGAGAGATAAATGTGTATCCATATGCCGCTGGTGAATATGCTACTGCTCTGTTTACTATTTAAGTGGTGTGATAGACAGAATTATACCATAAACCAATTTTTGGACTCAAAAAAAGAAAAGAAAGTTCAATTATTAAAATGCAGTGAAATATTGATTGCTTGTCCTTCTTTCTCGAAGAGGACCAAAATGACATCACCATGATAAAATGAAGTTTCAATGTGTACAACTGTGGCTGATCAGACCAATACGAGCTCGGAATGCTGTACCACAGGTTGGGCACAGATCGTCCATGTGAGCATTAGGGGTGGTAACTCCAAATTTGTGCATCTTATGTTTCCTTTGCGCTGTTTCAATTCTCCATTGCTCACAGAGCACAGTACCTTTTCTGATGTGGGCACGCCATGCTGAGTGGTCCTCATTGTCTCCCATGTCACACAATCAAGTCCAAGGTTCTTGAGAGAGACCTCTAGGGTGTTCTTGTATCGCTTCTTCTGACCACCATGTGATTCCCAGCCCCATGCAAGCTCTCCATAAAATAGGCACTTTGGCAAGTGTACATTTTGCATTAGAACGATGTGGCCAAACCATCAGAGATGAACTCTCTGAAACATGGTTTGAATGCTTGGCAGTTCAGTTGAAGAAGGACCTCAGTGGCTGGTATCTTATCCTGCCAGGTAATTTTCAGAATCTTCCTAAGACAGTTCAAATGGAAGCAGTTCAGTTTCCTGGCATGGTGCTGGTAGACTGTCCGTGTTTCAGAGGCATACAATAATGAGGAGCACAATGGCTCTATAGTCCTTCAGTTTGGTAATCATTCTAATAACTCTTCTCTCCCAAATTTTTTTTTAGGAGCCTCCTAAACACTTAACTATCTCTGGCAATGTGTGTGCCAACTTCATTGTCAATGTGTACACCCTGAAAAGTTTGCTACTAAGGTAAGTGAACTTATCCACAGACTTCAAAACTTCTGCATTTGTTGTAGCCAATGGTTCCATGTATGGGTGGTGTGGTGGTGGCTGATGGAGCACTTGTTTTCTTGGTGTTAACTATCAGGTCAAAATTAGCACAGGAAGCTGAAAATCGATCCATACTTTGCTGCATATCAGCTTCAGAGGCTGCATTGAGTGCATAATCATCTCAAAACAGAAAATCATGCACCAACATCCCCTCCAATTTGGTCTTGGCTTGTAGCCTTTTCAAATGGAAGAACTTACCATCAGTACGGTAGTTGACTTTGATAATGTTTTCATCCTTATTTGACAACATGGCTGAAAACATCACACTAAGAAGCATGGGAGCAAGCACACAGCCCTGTTTTACTCCACTGGTGATTGGGAAGGCACAAGCGCCTTGTCCACTATCCAGATAAATAGCTTTCAGGGAATCAGAAAAGCACTTTGGATTGTTATTATCAGCATAAAACTGAATTTCTTGTGCCTTCTTACTGAGCCAGGAATCCTGCATCTCTCTAAGTACTAGTCCTCCCTGAACACACCCTACACCCCACAGTGAAATATGGTATTTGATGAATACACTAATCGATCCAATATTTAAAATACATTGTATGATTTAGCTTAAGTAAATGTGTTGTATTAACGGTGAGATGTGAAGTGGCAACCTGACTGCTGCAGCCAGTGGGCAGCCAATCAAGTGTTTTTCATATAGAAAATCTACATTCTATTGTTTAAAAATTTGGCTTTCATTTTTATTTTATTTTATTTCATTTTTCATTTAGAAGTCTCACCCTGTGATAGTCTATGTGACAGTCAATTCTTCCCAGAAACATTTTTTTCCCCTATTTTGTAAACATGGTAAAAGTTGGAGTAGTCAGCCACTTGTTTGGAATTGTCAAGGTACCACATCAGGCACAAATGGGACTAGATGGACCTTTCTCATTCTGTACCTTAGAGCTGAGATGTGAGTCTCTAAACATTCTTCTAAATCTGGAATGTCATGATTCTATAATTCTGTGAAGTAGAATTATCTCTACAACTAAAAACAATTAGCTCAAAAACAACTGATTATGTGTCTCCTACTGTTTTCATGATTAATTCCGAATGAAACATGGCTGGGACAATTGACTATGCTATTTAAGACAGACAATTCTAATACTGGCAAATATAACCTAATTCTGAAAGAAGTAGCTTAATGGTATTTCATGTAAGTATTTATGTCACTCAGGGTCCTAATAGAACTTTATTTAAAAAAAAAAAAAGACAGGTTATGTTAGCTTCCAGGATTGTCATTCACATAGAAACTCATTCAACAAACATCAGTTAAGTACCTAGAATAAATGAGGTATAAATAGACATTACGGTGGCAGCATTCCTCAAACGCCCAAATAAAGGGTGACTCTAAAATGTCCTGCTTAGACAATCCCTCTCATTTAGAGGCAGTGAAATTTAGAATTCCAAATGGATGGAGAAAATTGTTTTCCTTTAACATTAAATGCATACAGCTTTGAAAATAGTTTCAGAGATGAAACTACATAGTATAAATTGTAAATAACACAGTTAAATATTTGTTCAGCTTTAAATATTTGTTCAGTCAGAAGATGAAAAGGTTTTAAAAGTTATTATGAGTCATAATCATTTTACTTATATCATAACATTAGAACAACACAATATGAAACCAGCGTACCCTAGGGGAATTTAGAAAGAAATAAAAGTTATTGTTCCTTGTTATCTCATTCAGAACAGAGCTTCCAGCATGTCACTAGACTCAGGATACTAAGTATCCTAACCTTTATCTTAGAGCCAGCTCAACATATAGCCCTTGGACTTGTAAGGTGTAGGATTTAATAGGGTATGCACTAGGTGAAAAGGGCAGAGAATGAGGGGCTTTTCTTGGCAGTCTTCTCACTGGAGATGAGACTGCCTTCACCATCTCCCTGAGAAAAACAAGTAGATAACAAAAGAAGACTGACATGTAGAGGAATATATGGGGAATGGACTTCGCTTGTCAATATGTAAACCTTAATGAGATGATGTAGATAGAGGCCAGAGGTGATCAGGCTACACTGCAATTTCAAAGCTGCACAGGATTCCCTCTTCCATGACTACTCACTCCCTTAAATATCCCCTATCTTTATCAATGATATTGTCCTTTATGATGCTAAGTGACTGTGAATCATGGAAGACCTCTTTGCTTTTGGTGTCTAATTGTGCTCATTTTAACTGATTAAATGTTTTTGGTAAAGGTTGGGGAGGATGGCAATGGTTACTGTGGGATTAGGATCAGGCAATGAATGAGCAGGCCTTTAGTTGACTCTAAAATCAACATTCAACTTCAGCATTCAACTGCCTTTACTCTAAAAGACAAAAGTAGACAGAACTCTTAAGGGAATAATATTTAACTTCAGTATCCTTGTAAACCTAAGTTCAGACCTTCACCTTCAATCCTAAACTGATCCTAGAAGTTTGAAACACATCTTTCCTATACCATTTTCTTTTTTTTCCAGTTTCCTTACTTTCTATTCAATTGTTCTGGTTGAGATTTTATAAAGCAGATACTGTCATCTCCCCTCCTTCACACTTCTAAACTCTTCTATTTCCTAATCTTTACCCAATTTTCACTCTTTCCCTCTAGTCTCAAAGGGTAAAGCAGCCCTCCACAAGCTAGAGCTAACCCTGACATCCCTATTATTCCATCCTCTCTCTTTTGTTGTGTCCTTGAGCCTTTGATTACCCCACTCTCTTTCATCTTCAAACTCTGCCTCTCAGCTTTCACTGCTGCTTATACTCTCCATTCTCTTGTATTCTTAAAAGAAAAAAAATAAAACAAAATAAAAATCCATAGCTAGACTCCACTATTTGGTCAAACTATAATTCTCTCTTTCTCTGCCTATACTTCAAGTCTAGAAAGCATGATCTATATTCACTGTCTTCACTCTATTACTTCCTCTCTTGGTGTTTCTTGAAATTTAGTTTCTACTTGTTTCACTTTAATGAAATTTCTGTCTTTGAGATCACCAACAATCTCTTGACCATCAAATTCAATGGACAGAGGACTATGTCCTCATCTTTCCTAATGTTTTCGAAATAGTTGATGTTGTCAACCACTTCTTTCATAATACTTTCTCCTTTCTGGCTTTCATTTTGACATTCCTTTCATATTTTTTACTGTTCCTTTTCATTCTTTGCTGGTTCATCTTCCTTATTTCTGTATTACATTATGGTCATTCCCCTGGGTTTCTTTCCTAGGGTCTTTCTCTCTCAGTCTCCCATGACAATTATATCAACTCCCTATGCAAAAGATTTCCACATTTATTCCACTAGTCTTGATAGATCTCTTGGATCCTAATCCTTTCATTTCTAACTCTCTGTTGGGACATCTCCACCTGTTATTTTGGGGAACCTTCAAATTTAAGTATAATTACATTCATTATTTTCCTTTTTAAATCTGTTATATTTAACTTTTCCTTTTTTTCTTATTGGCATTATCATTTTCTCTGGTATTCAGTCTTGAAATCTCAGGCTCATCCCTGCCTCTTCCCCATCCCTCACTTCCTACATTTAATAAGGGGTCAAGTTGTATCAATTCTGCTTTCCCAATATCTCATATCTATGCCCTCTTCTGTCCCCTCACTGCTACTACCCTACTTCAGGCCCCCATTACCACTCATCAAAGCTACTAAAATAGCCTCTCAACAGCTTTTCTGCTCCAACCTGTCTTCCATACTGTTGCCAATCGAATCTCCCTAATGTATATGTTTGATCATGTCACTTTGCTTTCAAGAAACCCTTTGCAATTGTGAAGGATAGGATAAAATATAACAGGGTAGGGAAAAAATAAAAGCTTATACTTGAATTCAAGGTCCTCATATCTTCCTTTTCATTATCTTCATTGCCTTTATGTTGCAGCCAAATTAGACTACTAGCATTATTCTCTGCTCTTGTTTTGCCCTCTTCAACTTCTAAGAATCTGATAATCCTTATTCTTCATGCCTGGAATTGATTCCTTTCTTCATTTAGGGTCCAGTGTTGACTTTTCAATGAAACCTGCCATAAAAGGGCCAAGGTCTCCCACTACATCCTGGACCATCTCCAGTCATTCTGATCAAATGTCTGGCCACTGGACCAGATGACTAGAGCAGAAAGTCAGGCTGGTGACTTTGTACAGCCCTCCCTCTCTCAAATCAAAGTCAAGTGCAAGTCGTCATCATCTCCCTGATGTCATGGTCCCCTCAAGAATGAAGGAAAAACCACCCAACCTCTTTTTTCCTATCTACAAGTGTGCTGAATCCCTCATGCTTGAATATTTAACTTTACCTGAATATTTGTCTCATTCTTAATATACTTTAAATGATTGATGTCCCAATTAGAATGTAAATTCTTTGAAAGCAGGTATCACAACATTTTATAATTCTAAATAATGGTATCAGAAAAATGCTGTGCACATACTAAAAGTTTAATAAACACTTGAAATTAATTTACTAGCAAATTAAGATGAGGGGAGGGATAGTAGGAGCAGGCACATAAAATGACAACTAGGAGAAATAAAAGTAGACAGAAAAAATAATAGGAAGTAACTGAAACTCTAAAAAGCAAAGCAATCTGAATTAATTTAGAGTAGCATCTTCCCACCCAACAGGTCCTGAAGCTTTAATTATATTTTTAGTATAGTATAATAATTGATGTACATAACATAATACTAAATAATTAAGAAATGGATAGATTATGTTCAGTATTATCTCTTTAAGAATTCAAGGAATGCTACAATGCATATGAGAAAAATAGGACCATAACAGAGGCTAATGACTCAAAGGAGGGGCCGGTAATCTAGTTATTTCAACAATGATAAAAATAACAAGGACAGTATTGTTGAATCTGGTATTCAGTAGATAATAGAATTGTTCACATGTATTCAAGACATCATGGTTTGACAAACACTTATGTACAATTTCCACAGCAAACCTTTGAAGCTATTATTATTCCTATTTTACATATGATGAAATAGAATCTCAGAAAGGTCAGCTTCCCTAGGGTCACAAAGGTAGACCTAAATTTATGTCACCATAATTCCAAATTTAATTCTCTAGTCACTATGCCATGCTACAGTAAGTTGAAATATTAAGATAAAATCCATCCAAAATTGTTATTTTTGTAATTGTTGCTAAAAATAATAAGATTAAATAATCTGAAAAATGAACAAATTATCAGATCAGGTAAGGAATTTACCTGATCATCCCTTGACAGATTAGAAATGAGGTCTTACTGTATATTGACTAGAATTTTAATTTGTGCTTTTTAAAAATAAGTGCTTAAGACAGAAATTAAATATTGAACCATCATTCTGATTGGCAGCCTTGTATTTGTACTGATGAATGATAGAGGCTTAGTGCCTTTTTTTCTTCAGCATTGGCTTGTTTTGGTTCATTAACAATGTTATTATTGTCATTGTTTCCATTATTAGAACCCAACCTAATTCCACCAATAGGAAAATTAAATTCAGTTTCATGTTTTTGTGAAGGACAAAAAAATTTTATGTCACTAGATACTTGGACCCATCGTCACCAACTACAGACATTTTTTTGAACACTTACTTTAATGAAAGGACTGTTTCTCCAAACTACAGCAGCCTATTGGTAGTAAGGCCCATAACTATATCTGAAGGTACAAATAAAATAGAGGACTATTCCCACTTTCAATAATATAAGATGCATGCTACTTTCAATTATATAACACCAAAACTCTACTGAAAAGAACTCAACTTAATAGAAATTCTTAATCTCATTTCTAAGGAAGAATATAGCTTTGTAAAATCTGAATATAAATACTTTTGATAAATCTCCAGAAATAGCTAGAGAAAAGTTTGAATTCCCCAAACTTCCAATATATAATATTCTTTGATGGTGAAAACCTAAAGAGCAGGGAAGAAGAAGATAGGAGGAATTGAGAGAAGGGAGAAATAGAAAAAGTTGTGTACCTTGTTCTCCTATAACAAAAAAGTAGGCAGGAAGAAAAGAATCTTTCCAATAAAAGAGATTAACAGGGATAAGCAAACATTTAAATTTTAGTATTATAGAAGGCTCATACATCATCTTGTCTGCATAATAATTTTATTAAAAATACTTGGTGTTATGCTGAAATAAAATTTCTATATGACAATTTAAGAAAATGTGAATAATACTTGTTCAATGTGACTGGTATTAGTATGTTATGAAAGTGACTAAAACATTTATGCACTTTGAGTTAAAGATTCCATTGGCATACATATAGGCCAAGAAAGTCAATGATCAAAACAAAATATAGATATAAAAATTTTATGGTAGTACTTTTTGTAGTAATAAAGGATTAGAAATTAAGTTGATGGCCATATTTTGAGGAATGGCTAAACAAGTTACGGTACATGAATGTAATAGCATTTGACATTTTTCTAAGAAATGATGAGCATAAAGATTCAGAGAAGCATGGTAACATATAAATGGATGGAAAGCAGAACCAAGGAAACAAAATACATGACTACAACAGTGTTATAAGGAAATGACAATAATAATAGCAAAACAAAACTTTATTCTGTAAAGCTTAATGCAAAAGAGAGGAGAAAATGTATCTCCCTCCCTTCTCAGAAGAGGTGGAAGTCAATGCATATGAAACACTGATTTGCTGTCAGAGTTGGTTATGTTGATTCATTTTGATAAATGGCTCTTTTCTTTCCCTTTAAAAATCTTCATAATGAGGGATGATTCTCTGGGATGAAAGGGAAGGATCAATTTGGAAATAGATGACATAAAAATAAACCTTATCAAGAAAAGTGTTTTTAAAAAACTGAAATCTGATTATGACTCATTAAAACTTTGGTTCTAGAGAAAGCATGGACTAGATGAAAGAGTACTGGCCTTAAACAGTGTTATAAGGCCTGGACTCAATGTTTTGGTCTACCAGCTGCTACCTGTCCAACCTTAAAGAAGTTACTTTGCTATATGAGCTTTTATTTTTTAATCTATAAAATAAGGGTGTTATCAGTTATCAGTAAAGAAAGGTGTTAAAGTGAATTAACTTCACCTTATATATCAAATCACTTTTATTTTTCCTTTCTGTTCATTTATCCTTTTTTATTTTTTTCCTTGTTTTCCTCTTCTCTTTCATTTTCTTTCATATACCTGCCAGTGGCCCAAAGGAGCATTTGTTCAACGCTGCTCAAATTAAAGAAGTTACTAACTTATCACTCTCTACTGATTTTTGTGTGTAAAATCTTCCACAATAGTTGATAACCAAGAACCAACAACTAATCTTAAGCCTACTATTTATTACTGCACAATGCTTGACATTTAATTGGCACTAAATACTTGAAAACTGGTTGACCCAGGTGCGAGACATATTTAGAATTTTAAAGAAGCCCATCCCCAAGGTACATAGAGTCTAGTGTGGGAATCTAACCATGAACAGAAAAAACAAAAATACATGGTAGCACGAAGGTTCTTTCTAGCTATAACTCTATGAAACAATGACTGTTCATTATGCTTTGCCTCCATCTTCCTTTTTGCTATTTGTTTCATCTTTTTCCAAGTAAAGAAAGCATCTCACAACTTTGCTTGGTACTTCTAACTATGGCTGATAATGAAGGAAATGCAGACAACTTCTAGTGAACTGACAGAAGTGTAAGAAGTGGAGGCAGGAAACAAGGAAGATATAACTTTACACTGGAGATTTCAAATAAATAAAAATCCACTGGTTTGTTTTTCTATAAAGCATCTTTGACATCACTCAATATGTCATGCTCTACCACCTGTCTTGGTAGACTATTCCACAATTCCACATTTCCCTGAGGCAGATATGTTTTTCTTCTGATAGTCAATGTAAATTCTCTCATAATTTCATCCTATTAGACCTAATTATCCTCTTATGATCCCTTCTTAATAGGCTACAAATGTTACTAGACTGTCCTCGTTTGCCAATTGTAAACTCAAATTAGATGCATGTCTTTAATCTTCCCAGAACCCAAATCACTTAATTCTCCAAATTATCTTTGTAACTCTTCTAAGAACTTTCTCCAACTGGAACTCTTTGGATAATCGCATGGTAATGAGGTGAGCAAGTTTCAGGGTCTATCTGAATATAAATTCGAGATACAGCCTGATCAGAATAATAGATGGATACTCATATCCCTATAATTTTGGATATATTATTTCTGTAAATATATCCTGAGAACATATGGGCACAGAATGAGATTTGTTTATCCTACTGCAATCATCCATTACTGGGACCAGATTGAGGCTGCATCTGTATGTCACTTCTGGTTTACTAGTATTTACTTGAACCAATGTTACTGGAGCCCCAAGTTATAGCCAAGGAAGTTTAATTTACATTATCTGTTATTTTAGAAAACCTGTTTTCTTTTCTTTTTTTTCTTGTTATTATCCACGAGGCACAATGCAAAATCTCTATATTACCACCCTTCTTCAGTTCTGGTCATTGTTTCTATCTTTGATACCATCATAAAACATACCAAGAAAGCTTACACTTGCACTAATAGTATATAGCCATCACTTCTCACAATAACTTGCCAGCAGTTTCCTTCAAATCAAGTGTTGTCCTTCTGAAAATTGAATGTGACATACTAAATAAGAAACCAAGAGCTGTTAAAACTTCACTGTATACTTGTCATTGACTTAATCCTCTGTATTCTTTATATGCAGGAGAATGGTGACAAAATTCATTTGATTCTACTGGTTCTATGGAAAGGAGAGGATGGTCAGCATACCGGAAATAAAAAAGCTAATTCCTTGCTTGTTTGAACTTCTTAGATTTTTACAGACAAAGAACAAGAGAATATTTAGAAAATCATGAAAAGAAAAGCAAAACCCCTAGTTGCATAGTTTGTAGATTTTCTTCTTATATGAATGGCAGAATCTGCCCCAAGTTAAAAATGATAACAATACAGACACTGGAAAATAAAAATAGAAATATTAATGACTATTAACCACAGATAAGTTTACTATTATGCATTTAGGATAAAAGTCCCTTGAGAACAATCTTTGTGTCTTCCATAGTTCCTAAAACAGCTATCACAGATACGAGGCACTCAAATGTTCACAGCAGAAATTGGTGTCCCATACGGCCACCTTCCAAAATGTTCTAATATAATATTTTTTGAGCACTGGCCCTGGAGTCAGAGGGACCTGAGTTCAAATAAAGCCTCAGATAGTTGACACTTCCTATCTGTGATTGCCTTGCCAAAAAAACCAAACAAACAAGAAAAAACTACTCCCATAGTCAGCAACCAATTCATTATGTTTCTGCTTTCACTCAGACAGACACAGTCCTGCTTCAGGTCCTCCTTCCTCTTTGTCTAGAGTGCTTTGTTTCAAGTCTTTTCCCTCTTTGACGGTACTAAATGTAACTGTCAAAGTGGCACTCCAAAACCATGGTCTGGCCACGCTCCTCCCCTAGTTTAAAAAAAAAATGCTCCAGTGGTTTCCTAGTGTCACAAGGAAAAGAAGCTGACTCCTCTATTTTATAAAGCCTTTCCCATTTTTGCTCCAGTCTACCTTTCTAGAAGTATTCTACATTACTCCTCTTCATACTTTCCAGATGAAATATTATGTTTGCCATTTCTTGTTTCATTTTTTTGCCTGTTCACAGTTTGTTCCTTATTCCTAGATGGAACTTTCCTTCTCAGCTCCTCCTGTTAGAAATCCCATCATCCTTCAAAACTCAGCTTAAATATTAGCTTTTTCTCCTGTGCCCTTTTCCTATTCCTCTGTATTTACTTTGGATTTATTTGGTATTTATGTTTTATTTATATATGATTGCTCCATGTTGGCAGGAACTGCTATTTTTTAAAAAATCTTTGTAACAGCACCAAGAAAACAGGTTGGTATGTAGTAAACACTTAATAAATGTTTGCTTAATTAATGATTGAAATATAAAATATCTTTTGCATTTTCTGCTCTATTAAAATATCACTTGACCTTCAATGTTGATATTAACAATTCAGATAGTTATAAAAACAAAGTTGTTCTTTCTTATCTAATATTATCAACATTTTACTAATATAAAATTTCACCGTGTCAATCTATTATGGCCATTCTGCAAGTATAATATCCTCAGAACTCTACACATTGTGGAGCATACAGAAAGCATATGAATTATTTAAAGTAGCTTAAAATCCAGTTGGGGTCATAAGCCCAATGCAACAAAGATCAACATCAGACAATGAAAGTCATATATGTATATAAAGATATAAGGGTAGGCTGCCCTTAATAGGGGCTCTCCAGCTTAGCTTAAGGTGATTGCAGTGATAACGTAGGGAGAAAGCTTTAGACCAACACTCTCTTCAGTGGATTTGTACAGAACACAAGGATTGACTTGATTGGTACAAACCTGTAAACAATATAAGAGGGGAGGAGAGAGAACCAGGGACTACACTTAAATGGGGGATAATGTCCTTGAATAGCTATCAGCAGGGACCTAAATGGAGAGGTGACAGAATAAAAACAATATGGCTCCCAGAGGCACGAGAGTGAACAAAGATAGATATTCAATCTGTAGGATGAAGTCAGAGCAGGGAAACAGACGAAGGATAACATACAATAACACCACCACAGTGTCCTCAAATCCAGGAATCCTAACATCTTAAAGTCAAGCCAAGAACAGATTGCATTCTTCCCTGAGAGGTCTGCAGATGCCCATGCTAACCACAGAGAGCATCTGGGTAAGAGGTGGGAATGACTGGCAGTTTCCTTAGCCTTCTTTCCATGCCCTAACATACAATTTCCCCACTCCCCCATAATTTTCTCTCAGGAGGTTTCTTTCCCATCAATTACCTCAGTAGGTGCCCATTGGCATGTAGTGACAGAGAATGCTTCCAGTTGATTGCCTCCTCTATTATTTACTTCTGTTAAAAAATGCTTTAAATGTTTTTCCTATTGAATTGGTGAGTGATGTGCGGTCCGATAATGAATGGCATTGTACTAGATGGCGACGTAAGCCATGATTTGCTTGCTGTATTAGAAAGAATGGTGGACTAAAAGTCAGGAGAACTAAACTGATTCTTTTGATTTCCTTTCGCATCAGTTCCCATGCTTCCCTGTTACAAATTCTTCATATTCATTGTTTCTTAGGATGCAATAATACTCTTTTACCTCCATATACAATTAGCTACTTTCTTAACATAATTCTAGATTGATGTTCAAAATGGTTTTCCCCATTCATAGTTCCACCAACACCATATTAGGGTTCCTCTCCAAATTTAATTATTCCCAGCTTTGCTCATTTTCTGAGTATGAGGAGAAACCTCAGAGTTTTTAGTCCATGAATTTTTAAAAATCAGTATATACACTGGTTCCAATAAGGGTTCTTATTGTAATAGGTTTTATTTTTAAACCCCAAATAACTGATATTGCTGCAGGCTTTTATATAAACCACATATGACAAATGCACATGCAAATACATATTATATATAATATTTAACAAGTACCTATGCAGACTATGTTTGTCTATCATATCATATAGATAAATAACGAAGTAGGGCATAGTTAACACTAAGTGGAATTAATGTGTTTTAAAATTCAGTTAACAAAATATTTGAATATCATTATTCATTTGTGCCCAACTTTTTATGGCCCTGTGGACCCACAGGACACCAAAGCTGTCAATGGGTTTTTCTTGGCAAGGTACTAGACTGTTTTGCTATTTCCTTCTCCAGTTGATTAAGGCCAACAGAGGTTGCCCAAAGACACATAGCTAGTAAGTGTCTAAGGCTGGATTTGAACTCAGGTCTTCCTGATTTTAAGCCCAGGGCTCTATCCATGGAACCACCCAGTTACCTTTTTGAATGTCATACAAATAGTTGACTCCAACAACCATGAGTCCCATATATGCATAAACACACATTTAGTTAATAGTTAACATATATCTCACCCTTATCATTGGTTTTCCAATTGATATGACAGACAAACCTCTGATTACACATTTCTATTGCATAAAAGCAAGGTAAATTTCTTTCACATTTTAGATCTGGGGAGACGAAAACTGCACTCCCCAAGCACCCAGCTTCTGGGTAGTTTACAAAGCTTTTATGTAGTAATGTTGTGTGTCATATGAAGGTTCAGACCATGCTGAGCTATTTACAATACTGTCCCTCTCTCTTTCTTCTTCTTCCCCAACTTGAGGGGGTGGGGGTGGCAGTGTATGATTATGTGTAATTTGTTTAGCAATTTTGGTCAATATTGCAGCAGATTTATGAGTGGTCAATCAAAGCAATGCAGCTCCTATTTAGAATTTGCATGAGACATATTTGGAGAGTGAATGCTAAAATGCTGTGATGAGTTTGGGGGTTTAATTAACATTCATAGAATTTTTACAAAGATGTAGAGATGGAGAGCCAAACTGTGATGGTACAAAATTTAGGGGGCCCTTACAGCACTAGCAGTCCAGCAACATTGAAAATACAGAGTTTGTCATTTAGATTACAAGAATAATTAGGTAAATAGCAAGCTAATAGATGGCATGCTTGTTATAAGTTCTTCATTTTTCTTATTCTGTTCCCACACTGCACTGCGGCCTTCCCAGGGGTAGACTCCTACCAGGTCTTTGTCTAGTCCCAGCCTCAACTGAAGTCAGGCTGTGCTGCATGCCTGGGATGCACAGTTCATGGTACTAGAACCAAAAGTAAAAATCTATTTACCTAATTTCTGTGTTGCATCTTAACTAGCTTAACTTTTAGACTCTACAATATTCTAATCCAAATCTTCATTTGAAATGCTTTTCTTTTTCCCTCCTTCAAATATGTCTGTATGCATACACACACACACACACACACACACACACACACATATGTATATATATATATATATATATATATTTAAAGAGGTAATTTAATACCTGACTATTACACTCCAAGAAAAAAGAAAAGAAAGAAACATGCCTAACCAAGTCATAGGTCAGACACAAGACAAGTAATTCTACATTTAGGAGAAATTCCATAGCCATGCATGATCATAAATCTGTACACAAATGATGTTATTCTATTTAAAAAATCTTTGATTCGTGTCAAACACAAAAAAGCTATTTTTTGCTTGGCCATGCAGATAATTCAATTCTCTGGTAGTTGCAGCTTTTGTCCTTTCACACTGTATGCATGTAGCAAGACTCATGCCCTCAGTAACACATTTTGTAAATGATAGGAGAAAATAGATTGTTTATTTTCTAAAATAAAATGCCCTAAGTTTGGCTGCATTCAAACTCATGGCATGAATAATAGAATTGTTTTCCTAGGTCTGGAAATGTGTTCTTTATGCCTTTGGACAAGAGAGAATAGATCTTAATAGTTACCACTGTGATGAATTCCATCCTGCTGGGTTTAGAGCACTTGTGATACATGGAACAATTTTCATTCCTCCTATTTACAGAGTAGCTCAGAAGAAACTCAGTTACTTCATTGAGGTGGTGTGGCTTGCAAGTGCTAAATGTTACCATACAATCAGTTGGAAACAGATTCCTTGCCTGTATATACCTAGGGATTCTTGGTAGTATCAGCCCTACCACTCTCACATGCTATCCACGCCGTGAGGGGCAGCATGGCACCTGCTATCCACGCCGCGAGGGGCAGCACGGCACCTGCTATCCACGCCGCGAGGGGCAGCATGGCACCTGCTATCCACGCCGTGAGGGGCAGCATGGCACCTGCTATCCACGCCGTGAGGGGCAGCATGGCACAGGGGAAAGAATCCTGGATTTTAGGTTTGGAAACCTCAGTTCAAATCCTGCCTCAAACACTTTCTAGCTATGCAACCCTAGGCAAGTCCTACAGCCTCTCAGAATCTATTTCCTCATTTTTCAAATGGAGAAAAGGACCTTTATGTAACCTATTTCACAAAGTTGTTCTAAGGAAAGTTTTCTATAAACTTTCAACGATCAACTAATTAATCAGCCTATATTTGTCAAGCACTTACTACTGCTAGACAGTGTGCTAAGCTCCAGGGGCACAGAGCAAAGAGACAATCCGAGTCCTACTCTCAGAGAACTCACAATGTATAAAGAACACATTATACAGACATATGCATATATATATATGCACATACACATATAAGCACCTTATATACAGGATACAGATATACATATGTATGCACATACATGTAGATACATATATACACTGCATTCACTAGACATATATGTATACACACGTACACATATAAGCACCTTATATACAGCATACATATATACATGCATATACACATGCATGTAGATACATATATACACTGCATTCACTAGACATATACATACAGAATAATACCACATATAAAGGTGTAGATATATGGGTGGTATAAATGGGAGGCAACCTCAGAAGAAAGACATTAGTGAGGTTGGGAGAAGAAGGAGTGGACAGAAAATGCCTCTTGCAGAAAGTTGAATATGAGCCCAGTCTTGAAAGAAGTTAGGAGGTAGAGGTGAAAGAGGAAAACTCCAGGCTTGAGGGATAGCCAGTGAAAAAGCAGAGAGTAGGGCAAGTGTGTGTGTGTGTGTGTGTTCATCCTTTGTTGATGAAGAAGGCTATGCCATCAGAGAAATGATGACATGACTTGCACTTAACTTTGTTTTGAGGGAGGGAGGGCTGAGGGCAAGTATACATGGAAGAGGAAGAAGGCAAGTGTGGCTGGATCATAAGGCAAAGGAGAAGGGAGAAATATTTAAGACTAGAAAGGTAAAAAGAAAAGGTTAGATTTTGAAGGACTTTAAAAGTCAAACAGGATTTGATAGTTGATCTGGGGTAATAGGGAACCACTGAAGCTTATTAAATAAGATTTAGTAAATTTGTATACATGTTGGGGCAGGGGTAGGGGTGGGGTGAAGTGATAGCATTGTCAAATCTGTTCTTTAGATGGTGTGTTTCTCCTTCTTCCTAGAAGAGGACTTTGACATCATGGAGATGAAGACATAACTTGCAGTTGACTTTGATTTGAGAGAGGGAAGGCTGCGCAAGATCACCAGCCTCACTTTCTCCTCCAGAGCCATGGGAGCCCAGTGGTCAGGTATTCATCAGGGCCATTTGAGATGGCCCAGGATACAATAGGAGACCCTGGCCCTTTTAGGCTAAGATCTTTCTAGATTCTCAGTTTGAGTAAGGTAATGCCCATTTAATGAATAGGCCTCTTTAAGGAGTCCCCCTTTAATTAAAAAAAAAAAATATATCAAACTGGGAGGACAAGACCAAAAGAGAAACAGCTACTATTTACACTCATTCTGAGTCAGGAGGGCCTAAAAAATAGTCATTCAGTGGCGCTTGGGCAAGGATGTGCTGTTGTTCAATCTATGAATTCCTGAGAGGAATGAGTTTCAGCCTTGGTCTTTGAGAAAGAAATCTAGCCAGTAAACCCCAAGTTAACCAGGCAGCTTTTGGCCATTAAAATTTACCTGGAGAGGGCAGGGGAAGGGGAGGGAGAGATCACTTTAGCAATTGAGTAGACGATGAACTGGAGTGGAGAAAGACTTGAGGCAAGATCAGTCACAAAGCTATTGCAATAGTTTAAGTATGAGAAAAGGTAAAGGTATAAGAAAGATGTTGTCATAAGAGAAACTATCTCTCTCTCTCTCTCTCTCTCTCTCTGTCTTTCTTACACACACACACACACACACCAGGCAACAGAGTAGAAATATGAGATAATTGTGATAGGGATATTTGGAAGACAAGGAGGGTTTAGGCAGAGACACGAGCTCTGTTTAGCACATGCTGAGTTTAAGATATTTATGGGATATCCAATTCAATACACCCAATGGACAGTTTTTGATGGGAGACTAGAGTATTAGGCCTAGATGAAGAATCAGTTGCTAAGAGATGATAATTGAAGACATGGAAGCTAGCTGTTGATCCAGTGGAAATACCTATGGTATTAGAACACTCACAGAATACTGAAGTAGCATTTGGGTTGACGGTATTAAGAGGAAGATCTGTTACTTTGAAGAACGTTACCTTAGTACCGTTTGACCTAAAGCTCTACAAAATGTTCCTCTGATATTTTTGTTCATACTATTGCTTATATTATTTTCCCTTCATATTTTTTTAAGCTCAACATCTAGATTTAATTTGAATATTTTCAGAAATAATGCCCCAATTCCAAGGGCAGGACCTTTGATTTAAACAATTTTGTAGATCAGATCTCATTACTTATCAACTTGCTTGACTCTCTTGGATGATGATCACCATACATGTGTCAGGGTTCAAAATAAAATCTTTGATCATTTTGCCCGTTGGCACAAAATGGGGAAATGAAAGAAATAAGCGTTTATATAGTACTTACTATATGCTAGGAGCTGTACTAGCTGTTTTATATAAACTATCTCATTTGAGATTTGATATTCACAACAAGCCTGTGAGGTAAGTGGTATTATGATCCTCTTTTTACAGTTGAGAAGACTGAGGCAAACAGAATGAATGACTTTCCCAGGGACATACAACTAGTACGTGTCTTAGGAAGTATTTGAATTCAGGTCTTCCTCACTCCAAGTTCAGCACCTTATCTAATTAAATTAGTTTAATTAATCTAATTAAACATTAGTAGAGTAACAATGGTAGAATGTGAGACAGATATTGTTGGAGGAAAGCAGGAATTTGAGAATGACAGTATCTAAGATGAAAATGTGACAAACATACATTTCTCTTTTTCCTTTTTCCTTTCATCCTATGAATTGATCACTTATACAACAGTCAATTTTCCTTTAGCAATTCCCAACTCCAGAAATAAAGAGGAAAAAGGTCCTTTATGTATTAAGAAATTTTTATAGTTGCTCATTTTGTGGTGGCAAAAAAAAATTGTAAACTAAAAGGATGTCCATCAACTGAGTAATGGCTAAATAGACTGTAGCATATGAATGTGATGGAATGCTGATATCAGCTAGATGAAATGATATAGGTGATGATTTCAAAGAGACAACATACTTCATGTGAACCTTCAAAAGGGCCTAAATATCCATGTAACCTCTACAAAAACAGCAACAAAAACCATGCATCTAGGAACATGGAACTTTCCAGAAGACAAGAAGCCCTGGGAAAGGGAAAGGAAAAAGACTTGAAGCTCAAACAAGAGAATGTGCGATTCAGATGGAGGTATCCAGTCTTTCTTGTAGTACTACTGATCAGCCTTCAGGCACACCAACTCTCCAGTCCCCAAGGGGAAGATGAATGAGTACAACAGAGAATCATGGGCACATAAGAGCAAATCAAGATGTTTTCTTCCTCTGGTAGGTTTGACTTAGGCAGTCCAGAAGTAATGTGAGATCCACCATTAAAGTTGTATAATAGCAGCAATTGTAATCACTAGTATTTTTATAATGCTTTAGATTTTCCAAAGTGCTTTAGAAACACTAAATCACTTTTCTATCCTTGCAACAATCATGTGAGTTAGGCACTATTATTATCTCCATTTTACAGAAGAAGAAACTGAGGCAGCTGTTAAATGATTTGTCCAGAGTCACTCAGCTAGGAAGTCTCTGAGGCGAAATTCGAATTCAGATCTTCTTGACTCCAGGTGCAATGTTCTGTCTACTGCACTTATTCCTCAGAAATAGGGAAAAAATGATGTTGGGTTTTTTTTTAATATTTTGAGTAATTGCTTCCATTAGAATGTGAACTGAGGTCAAAGGCCTTTCTTTGTTTCACCAACATTTAACACAATGTCTGGTATGAAGCAAATGATTTAAAAATGCTTCTTCACTTGACTTGATTTAAGAAAAGCTTCCAAACATGAACCTGGTCTGTATTGTCAGAGGCTGGGGCTCATATGATACACAAGTTACAAAAGCAAAAACAACGACCAAAACCTGGCTTGATCTAGTTACTGAGAAAAATGACAAAGTTGGAAATTCTATCAATTTAAATCCTAAGTTTAACTGTTTTTTATCCAGGAATCCAAGGTACCTACCTAGAACTAAACTCCAGCTTCAGTATTCACCATTCCCATTCCCCAAATATTGCAGTCAAAAAACAAAACAAAACAAAACAAAATAAAATAAAACCCTCTTGCTATACTTTTTTTTTAAGCCTTATGATTTTCCTTTGATGGTAAACTGGGTCAACATATTATTGGCCCAAAAGACAGCCTATAGAGTCGAAGGATATTCCATCCTTCTGTTAATACTATATACTGCGATGAAAGTATATTCTTAAACCTATATTCTTTTCCACAAAAGAAATAAGGTACCCTGAAGCAAACAATGCAAGCCCATAGGTCAAGTGGACAAGAAAAATAATTGTGCTGTTAGAGAGTGCCTGTAGGCTTGGTTCTAAGTGACATATTGTAATCTGGGCACTGTAGGTTTCTCATAGTCATGATCATTAAATTGCCGTAGCATTGTAGAGGGCATTTTTGCATATTGTAATTCATTTCTGTTATACAGAATCCTGATTGAGCTCCAATAGCAAATGAGGTCTGGTTCAGAATATAAATGTGCAGACCTTGACCAGTATGTGTCTTCAGGATTTTTTCCCAACCTTTCCAATCCTCCACTGATAATATGATTGAAAAGTACATCACTGCTCCAACCTTCTCAGTGTCCCCAGCCAACCTTCCAACTTACTTATCACTCTCTGTTTATGTAGTACCATCTCTGACAGTATAAACATTTAAACTTTTCTATTATAGTTCTCCCAGCTTTCCAAATTCAATATGTCACTAACCTCCCCCCTCCGCCCTACCTCTGTGACCCAATTTTATTTCCAACATTTGTCTTTTCTATATATTATAACCAGTCTTTGAAGGCAGAAAACAAAGCAATAAACAATTCCCAGGCCCTATACCACCAGCATGGTACATAGGAAAAAGCATCAGCTTTGGAATAAAAGCCTTGGGTGTAAATATCTCTTCTGATGCTTACTACCTATGTAGTTGGCAAGGCACTTAATCTCTGTGGGCCTAAGTTTGGAAAACACAGAATAGGACTGTTGTGTTCAATAAAATATGTCCTATATTTGATACTTTCTTAGATTCAGTTCTCAAATCCACAGAAGTGGTCTTTGGGGAGAGCAATATGAGCCTGGCACTGATATTCCCAAGATTCTTCTCAGGCACAATCCAGGGAGATTTTGTAAGATTCCAAATTGTCCCTAAATCTGTTATATCATGGGCCAGGGCAAAATGATATGTGAATTATGCTATATTTTAACATCACGTGAATTCGAATTTACCTAGTCTTTTTTGAGATTGTCACATATTATGATTCATTTTCCTAAAGCACCTATATAACATCTAACTTTTAATTTAAAAAATAAAATGGATGAATTGGGCTGAATGCCTTCTGAGTTCTCTTCTGCTCCAGATCTATGAGTCCATGAACCCTTGTTATTCTCTATTTTGGTTTGGAGGGCATCAGAAAGATTGGGAAGAAAAGGAAATAGTTAGAAAAGACAGCAAAAGCTGAAGGTAGAGAAGAAGGAAGAGGCTGATGAGAATTATCTGAAATAATTTATACCCAACCAGAAGTGGAGTTGCATAATTAAAAGAGAAAAAGAACCAGAGGGCTGGTTCTCTCACACAGGAAATCTTGGAAGGAAGCAAGGAAATGGGCATTTATTATGTATTTGTTATTGTGCCAGACGCTGTACTAAGTTCATTACAAATACTAATCCATTTGAGCCTCAAAACAACCCTTGGGGGTAGGTGGAGCTAAAATACACATTTTGTATTTGAGGAAACTGAGGCAAACAAAGTCAAAGTGAGTTGCCTGGGGTCAGAAAGCTCATAGACATCTGAGGCTACATTTGAACTCAGGTCTTCTTGACTCCACCTGGTGGCCATGAGTTAAAAAGGAGGGCCTATGAGCAAGTTATAGTGAAAAGGTCCTTTGGACATGGAGTCAGGCTGCCTAGATTTTAAAAGTCTGTTCTGTTGGCACACTGGATAGAACACTGGGCCTGGAGTCAGGAAGATTGGTCTTTGAGTTGAAATCTGGCCTCGGGCACTTAAAATTTGTGTGACCCTGGGCAAGTCACCTAACCTTTACCTCAATTTCCTCATCTGTAAGATGAGCTGCAGAAAATAGTAAGCTATTCCAGTATCTTTGCCAAGAAAACTGCAAATGGGGTCACAAAGAGTTGGACGTAACTAAGCAGCAACAACATGATACTCCCTGGGTAAGTATCTTGGAAAATCCACTTTCCTTTTCAAGGCCTCAATTTCCACATCTAATAAATGAGGGTCTTGAAGCAAATGATCTACAGGGTCCCCTGAATCTCTAAATCTTACCAACTCTTCCCAGATCACTAACCAGGGCTTAAATAAAACAAAACAAAAACCTCTTTGTCAGGCTAAAATGTTAATGCCTGGTAATAGCTTAGGGTGTTACTCCTCCCAGCTAACATTTGCATTTTAATAGGATTCTTTTAATACTTTACCTCAAAGGAATGAGTGATGTGGGCACTTCAGAATCTGTGGCAGGCCTAGTAGTGTAGATATTTATGTATAGAGGACCTTTCAAATTGCTTCAAATAAATCAATAAATCACTAAATATTTATTGAAAAATGACATGTGCCAAAGGATATTAGAAATTACAAGTCTAGGTTAATAACCTTGAATTCCTACTAACAAAGTTGGGGAGGTCCTAGATTATACCTAATAAATGTAATACACACTATTATCATAAGATAGCACTAAGTTGTATGATAACTGATTGTAACTTTAAAATTTTTTGAGGAAAAAAAATTAATTTTTGCTTTGAGAATGAGAAATAGGGATAGCTTAGGGCATAAAATATTATTTCTTGCTGAAAATTTCAGTGAGAAGGTGGGATTCAGTCTAGAGCTACCCAGAAGATGAGGTACGGGAATTCCAAGTCAGAGATAAATGAACAAAGTTCAGAGGTAATAATGGGGTGATGGGACCTGGAGCAGGTCCTGAATTTTTCCACATAACTCAGGCCCTGGTGGCTCCCCTAAGGCACCTGGCCCAGGACAGCCCAGAAGATACTCAATACTCCTTTTAATAGACCTTTCACTGTGGCTCTCTGACCATTTAACTCCTTTCATTGTCTATATCTAGCCCACCCCAGGCTATTTACCACTCTTTAATACTGTACAGATCTTCTCACTGCCTTTTTTTTTTTTTTGCATGTAAGTACCAATCTCTCTCCTCCAATAAATTAAAAACTCACTCAGGAATCTCTGTCCATTCTTTTTAGTGTTACAATAGCAGATTTACTAGGCATCTTGCCCACTGTACTGACTTTATAATAAACCTCACTACCTTGACTGAAGGAAGACTTGAGTGCTGGAATTCTTACCAGGCAGAACTCTCCCTATTTCAATGTTCCCAGTACCCCAGTACTGCAACAGTAACACTATCTCAATTCAGATTCAGTTCAATTGCTTTTCAGTCATGTCTAACTCTTTGTGAGGCCATTTGGGGTTTTCTTGGTAAAGAGAAAGTGGTTTGCCATTTCCTTCTCCAGATCACTTGACAGATGAGGAACTGAGAGTTAAGTGACTTGTCCAGTTAAGGGTCACACAGCTAGTAAGTGTATGAGACTAGATTTGAACTTATGGAAATGAGTCTTTTCTGATTCCAGCTCTAATGCTCTATCCACTGTGCCATCAAGCTGCCCAACACTAAATAGAGAGGTGTAAATAAAACTTTATCTGGACTTTAGCAAAGTATAAACACAAAATTTAGGTTCAAATCTTGCCTCAAATATTAACTAGGTATGAGATCTGGAAAAAGTCACTTAGTTTCAAAGTACCTCAGTTTCCTCAGATATAAAATGGAGATAGTAATAGCATTCACCTCAAAGAGTATAGTAGGAATCAAATGAGATAAAACAAATAGATCACTTTGTAAATCTGGAAGTGCTATATAAGTGAAAGCTAGCTTCATGATATCATTATTTGGGGGGAAGAGGGAAAATAAACTTGAAAATAGAAGCCAGGACCAATCTATAGAGAACCTTTGAAGTTAGATAGAAAAACTTATAGGTGGGAAGCTATTTATAGATTTATATAGAGGCAAATAAGAACAAAAGATTATTCTGGAAGCTATGTATAGAAAAGACTCACACAAGTCAACTTGTATTTATTAAATACCTACTATGCACCAGACATTTTGCCAAGTAGTAGGGACACAAAGGCAAAACAAGACAAAACAAAACAAAAACACAATCCTTACTTTTAAGGATTCACAATCTATTGAGTGACACAAAATGCAAATCATTTTGTGTATATACATTCAGAAAAAATTGAGGGTATTCTCAGAATAAAGGCATTAACATTAAGGAGAATTGGGAAAGGATACTTTCAGAAAGAGATCACTGTAATGAAGAGTGCTGACCATGGGAAAATTGGGTTTTCATCAAATGTGATTTTCAGTCAGTCCATAAATAACCATTAAGCAATTCAAGGTACCTGGTTAAGTTCTGGATATACAATAAAAGGAAAAAAGATAGTCTCTGTTTCCATTAAGGCATTCTTGGTCTAATGGGAGATGGTACCTGCAAACAACTACATGTAAATAAGATATATACGGGACAAACATGGGATAATCAACAGAAAGAAAGTACTAGAATTATGAGAGATCAGAAAAGGCTTCCTGTATAAGGTAGGATATTAGCTGGAAGTTGAAGGAATCCAGGAAAGTTAGGAGATTGAGATAAAGAGAGAGAACAATCTAGTCCATGGAGGATAGTCAGATAAACTACCTGCAATCAGGAGATGAAGTGTCTCATTCAAGGAATAGCAAGGAGGTCAATATTACTGTATTAGAGAATGAGTGTATGAGTGTGTGTGTGTGTGTGTGTGTGTGTGTGCAAGAAGGTTAGAAAGGTGGTGGCAGTGAGCAGGTTATGAAAGTCTAAACAGATAATTTTGTATTTAATCCTGGAGATAATTAAGGATCCAGTGGAGGTTACTGAGTGGGAGGATGGGCAGGGAAGAGTAATATTGTCAGACTTGTATCTTAGGAAGATCATTTGTGGTAAGAGAATTTTAGTATTGCTATTATTTTGATAGGACAGCTGGTCACATTACAGGCTGGAGCTTGAAGAATTTAGTTGAGATTTCAAACTTTAGTTCAGATTAGGGATAGAAGAATTTTTGACTCAGTTTTATTACCTCTGTTTAGTTAAGGGGAGACCTCAATTATAACCCTAGTGAAACCTGGTCTGTTTTTGTTCTATCTACAAATTTCCAGCTTCAGAGAGCAGCTTTGGTTCAGGTGTTTGCTCATCAGTTTATTATTTTACCTGATATAGATCTTCCCCTTCTGCTATTGGCTTTTTGATTTTTAAATGTGTACTTTTCTCTTTGCCCTTTGTAAAACTTCAGCTGTATCCTTCCTGCTGATGGAAATATGCACCTATCAACAAATCTCTGAAAATATTTATATCACTTTGCTAAATGGAGAATGGATTAGAGAGAGGAAAAGACTGTGGTAGACAGACCAGTCAGCTGGCTATTGTAACAGCCCAGGTCTGAGGTAATAAGGACCTGCACTGGGGTAGCAGGAAAGAGGACATATATAAGATACATTAATATAGCAACAAGCACCCTCACACATCCAGGATGGCCTGCTAGCACAGGTTCTTAGATTTACTTTTCTAAAAGGAAAGCAACTTTTGAGGGATCAATAATCTTCTTTAATCACATATACCAAGACAGAAAATACAAGCAGGGAAACAAAGACCAACAGACAGGGCTTCTAAATGTCTGACCATAAGCAATACACACATCACAGATCAATAGACAGATCCAATTGTCTGACTTACACACATGCTTAGTTACCATAGAGAGAAGCGCCAAATCTGGATTTTCAAAGGGAGCACTCCTTAATGCCTCCCAGAGTCTCATTTGGCACACAAAACTTCTTGCAAAAAGTAAGCCCCAAGGCAAAACCTTACCTCAGAGTACATACATACATGCTCTCTGAAAGTATTAATAGTATATTATATACATATACTATTATAAACTACTGTATATGGCAACTGGGTGACTCAGTGGATACAATGCTAGGCCTGGAGTCAGAAAGACTCAAATCCCACCTCAGATGCATACTGGCTGTGTGACCCTAGGCAAGTCACTTAACCTCTGTTTGCCTTAATCTACTGGAGAAGGAAATTAAAAATCTCTCCAGTATCTTTGCCAACTCCATGTGGGGTCATGAAGTCAGACATGACTGAATGAGCAAACCACAAAATCATATACCTGATGATGCAGACAACATAGAGGATAAAATAACAAATTAAAAGTGACCTTAAAGATCCATTGTGACAGCCTTTAAAAGTTGTGGTTCAATTTAAGGGGAAAAAAAAAAAGAAAATGTGCAGCTGCCTATAGATAAAATTCATCTATTATTCTTCTTCCTTTGGTCCCAAGTATAAGAAGCTTTTGCTTCACAGAAAATGTGAAAGAGAAGATGAAAAGATGAACTAAGAAAGGAGAAGTAATCCTTAAAGTTTACATGAACTGCTTAGCCATGCTTAATCCTTAGGAAATCAGAGATTTGCTTTCTGTGATATCTGGTTAGCCTGCTTGAAAGTATCTTAATGCAAACAATATGTGCAGGAAAGAAGTTAATATAGATGTCAACTGTCACATTTTTTCACTTCATTGGGGTATTAATCTCTCTATTTGATTTTTGGTTACTATGAAATTTCTGAATATTTCTGCATACATATTTGTATGTGTCTTGTAAATGTCAAATGCATGTGATTTATTAGCTCTAAGGAAACCTCCTTAAAATGCAATTATGGAAAGCATTTATACATGAGCAGATCCAAAATTCATTAATTCAATTTCAAGACTTAAAATTCATTCAATTATAAAGGAAGAGTTAGATTATGTAAGTTCCATAACAAAATTCTCTCTTTCAATTGTAACATTTTTTTTTCTTCTTTTCATATATTAGGGCATAAAGAACATTTGAGACCAGACCATGACATGGCTATTCAGCTATAATAACAAGATAGGCTTTAGTTTAAGTCTTTGATTCATTGACCTTTGACCTACTAACCTTTTTATGTTTTACTAGGTGAATTCAGAAGGGCTCAGCTATACTTGAAAAGAGAGCCCTGAACATTTGTCAACTAGGACTAGTGTGCTAATAGCGCTTCTGATCCACAGATTGTGCAAGTTCCAGGAAATTTCTCAGATGAGAAAGATCAGTCAAGAAAAGTATCCCTCAACTGGGATCAATTTCTTTCTCTTAAATTGAGAGGAGCCAGGAAATCCTAGGTTCAGGTCCATCCTCAAATACTGTGAGCTGTGTGAATGTAAACAAGCTGCTGGCTCTATCCATACTGTCAGACAACTCCATACAACTGGATGAGTTCTTCACTGATGAAATCATAGCACAAAACTAAAAATGAAAATTCAGGTAAATGATGTTAACGAAGGTATAAAGGTTATTCTGTGACAAGATTGCAAAGAAAGAAGGGAGAATAATACTGCTTTTATACAGGAGAATATCTGATATTTCTTAGTGAAATAAATTCATCAAATATAATGTTTATCCAGGCATTTTTCTGTCCCATTTAATTGTTCATGTTCACATTCTTCTTTGAAGTTTTCTTGGCAAAGATACTAAATTGGTTTGCTATCTACATCTCCAACACATTTTACAGATGAGGAAACTGGGACAAATAGGGTTGAGTGATTTGTCCAGGGTCACACAGATAGTGTCGGAGGCTGGATTTGAACTCAGGAAGGTGAGTCTTCCTGACTCCATGCCCAGCACTCTATCCACTGTGCTGCTTGGTGGCCCCAAATATAATGCTCAAATATATTATATTTAATTATGTAAGTGCCTGGCACATAATAATAATGATCATAAAAATAATAACTGCTAACACTTACATGGTGCTTAATGCATCAGGGATTATGCTAAGTGCTTTATAATTATCTTTAACAGATGAGGAAACTGATACAAACAGAAATTCAGTTACTTGGCCCAAGGTCAGGTCTTCCTGACCCCAGGCCTGGCACTTTATCCACTGCACCACCTAGCTGTCCCCACAGTAAGCACGTATAATGCTATTAATTGATTAATTCTAGCTCAGATTGGTTCTGCAATTTTCTTTCCCAGTCTTCCAATACTTTATCCTATAAACTTAAAGCAGAAAAAGCTGGAGCCGATTGAGAGGCCAACCGAGCCCACAGCAACCATGGCGTCCAAGGCATCCGCACCATGCAGCTCACTCTGAGGACCCTCCAGCAACAGACCTTCAGGATCATCAACCCTGAGGACATGGTTAAGGCACTGAAAGAGAAGGTTGAATCTGTAAAGGGAAACGATGCCTTTCCAGTAGCAGGTCAAAAAATTGATTTATGCAGGCAAAATCCTCAACGATGAGGAACCGCTCTCAAAGAACACAAAATTGATGAGATGAACTTTGTGGTGGTTATGGTGACAAAACTCAAAGCTTCAGTAACGTCTGCATCATCACCAGCGACAACTCAATAATCAAATCCTGCTATCACCACACTACATTTAGTTCACCTACAGCAGCATCTGTGGCTCAGATCTGGACTCCTTCCCCAGTCTTGGCTCCCACCCCTGCACCTACGTCGGTCACTCCAACACCAGCTGCAGCAGCCTGTGAACCTATCCCTACTAGTGTTCCTAAGGAAAACCAGCAGAGAGGTCAGGAGGAGCTCCTGCTGGTATTAGCCAACATCTTCTGACAGACTTTATGGGCACACAGAATCTCAGTTTAATAAATACTGTTATGATGTCAACTCTGTCTAATGAGAATATTTCCACATACTGGCCAACAGTTCATACTAACATTGCTTTGCTGATGTGGATACAGTAATTACTCATGTATTTGGAGGCTGTCTGTGTGGCAGCCTCAAATAATGGGAACACCACCAAGAACCTGGCAATAAGCAAAAAAGAAAAGAGGCCTTTGATCAGCCAAAATAGGTGTCATTAGGTCCAAAAGGCTCATACCTTTTACTCATTGAAAAACTCCTCATATTCTCATTCAAAACCCATTTGCTTATTTGGGACATGGTTTTAATTACCCTTGTTATAAAGGGGTTCCTTTTCAGTAGAAACTGATAACAGCAAGAAGTGACAAGAAAGTATAATATAGATAATATAAAAAGTACATAGAATAACTGAAGGAAAAAAGCATTACCATTTAACCAAAGATAAATTATCCTGCAAACCTCAGTGATTGCACTGACATTTTTCCTTTAGTCCCAGGACAGTACAGTAATAATTGATGGCATCATTATTACCCTAAGTCAAAGAATGGTTAAGTATACTCTGTTTAAGAGGTTGGAGAAATACAAGATACTGTTAGAGAAAGATTTCTACCTAAAATGGTTAAATTTTTTAGATTGATACTTCAAATGGTGAGATTCAGTTATCCAGAAAATTAACACATGAGAAACTTCACTTCTCCAAGACTGAATATATGAAGTATATAACCTAATTTTTCAAAATTTTAAGTGCTATACTGCATTTATCCATTTAACAGAGATAGTCCTTTTGATGAGGTATTTCAGCATTTGATTTTAAATAGCTGTTAAATTGAATACCAATAAAATTTATTTCTTTCAAAGAAAAGCTAACATTTTTCAATGTTATGGTTGAATAGCAAGAAAACTAGCAAGGAAAAGAAGTGACAAAACAGTCCCAGCTTAGTGTCTAGAACAGGGCTTCTTAAACTTTTTCCACTCAAGATTCCTTTTCACCCCAGAAATTTTTTGTGACCCCCAGTTATATAAGTAAACAAAATAGGTATAAAATTAAACATTTACTAATAATAAATCAAGAAATTTATTTTAAAACGATTCCTTGGTATACACATAACTTTACCATCTATTAAAGATGAAAGCAAATTTGCATACTAATAAGATGGATTTTCTTGTTTATTGTGACATAAAGAATTAAATCTTAGTGGAATACTTGATAATGCATGAGGCAGAGCATCTTCAATGTTTTTTTCAAAATTGATAAATATTTTGATTTCATAATCTTCAGTTCAAAACTAAGGTTGCAGTGAAGTCATACAATGCAATACAGGCAAGGGTTGCCACAAACACTTTGGATTCGTTAAGTTTTTGATATTGAATTAATTTTTGGTTTTTGAATGTTCAGAAACTTTTTACTGTTGCCAAATTTTTTGTGACCCCCACAGGGGTAGGGAGGTCACATGTGGCCTCAAGGCCGTAGGTTCCCTATCCCTGATATAAACCCTCTATCAATTGTAAATATTGATGAAGTGCTTCTATGTGCCAGGCACCAGGCTGTTAGGAACTAGAGATTCAAACACAAAACTTAAGCTGTTTTTATTTTCAAGAAACTTACACTCTATCAGCAAACAACATATAAATACAAAGTTATATCTAAAATATAAATCAAGTGAAGTACAAGATAATTATTGAAGGAGGGATGACAGTAGCACTATGGGGATAAGGAAAGGCTTCACGCAGAAAGCAGAACTTGAATTTTGCAGAGTATTGGGCATTCAAAGAGGCATAGCTGAGGAAGGAATGCATTCCAGGCATGAGATGGGAGATGAAATACCATATGTGAGAAACACTAAGAAAGACCATTTTGGCTAAATTGTAGAGTGTGTGAAGGGAAGAAATAGTTAATAATTTAGGAAAGGTAGAATGAAATTCGGTTGTGAAAGCCTTAGAGGATAGAGTATTTAGTTTAGGGTCAGGAAGAATTGGATTCAAGTCCGGTAGATAGTAGGTCTTTGAAACTAACTTGATATCTATGTAACCCCATGCAAGTTTATATGCCTCGGGCAACTGTTGAGGACTTATCTAATATTCGGTAGATTATTTTGATATTGGCAGAGGGAATTCCCCAAAAGGACTAAATTACAGCACTTTTCCATGTTCAGAACAACAGTATGTTCACTGCAAAAGTGGATATTGCATTCTTTATTTTTTATGATATTCTGAACTTAAGAAATAAAATAAGCATTTCCATTACATAGCAGAATGGGAGGAAACCTCAAAATGATTGTAGCAAAATTGCAAATCTATCACTAGGAAGTTATGACAATGGGTAAACCACTTTTGGACAACTTGTTGGAAGGCATGGACAAAGGTAGCCCAGGACACGTAGGCATAGCTAGGAAGACATCTGCATAATTTGAGGGAAGACCCACATCAATGAGTACTATGAGATGAGGCATAACCAAGTTAAAAAAAAAAGATTTGGCAATAGAAGTATGTTAATATTGCACTTGTATTATGAAGGATTCTTCTTTTTCTATTTTAAATCAATCAGTCAATAAAAATATATCAGGTGCCTACTTTGTGCCAGGAACGCTGCTAAGCACTGGAAGAAAAAAAGAGGCAAAATTTCCTTACCTCAAGGAGCTTACAATCAAAAGAAGACTATTTCCCAACACGTCTGAAAATAGCAAAATGAATAGCCGATGTGAAATATATCCATAAATTTCAATTTTGTTTTGTTTAGGACAGGCAGTAATAAAAAGAGAAAACAGCTACCCCTGACCAACTGTCTTCCTTAGACCCCAATACATCTGAGATGTTTCAAAGCTAAATAAAACTACTAGCAACATAAATAAATATTTTTAGAGGCCAAGGGGGAAAAATATAACTACCTGACCAATAGAAACCAGCAACATCAACTTGTTCTGTGTGGTTTTTCCCATCTTTGACAGCCACAGTATTTCAGAAGATAACAGATATGAGGTATTTATGGCAGGTACATTACTACTTAGGAACTAATCTCACACACATGGCTGTTAACGTGAAATATGGATTTTAATAATCCCAGCTCTGTGAGATATGTGATCCTGCCTGGTGGGGATGTGATTAGCCACAGTTTGCGAGATTAATTGAGATATATAGCACATGACTACAGTTAGTGAACTCCAAACCAGTCTGATTATGCAGAGTTCTGCTAAGTTAATGCTGTATCCTTATGGATAAAATAACATATAAATCATATACTCTGTTGTGACAGGGAAGAGAACCTATCTTTCCTTAAATCATGGAAAAGGTCACTTAAATAAAGTGGTTCTCTACCAACACTGGGGAGCAGGGAAGAAATGCACCAGGAGAGAAATACTGCAAGAACGTGAAAATCCCCCTACTGTTATGTCTTGATTTAAAATTACTAGTATTGGATGTTGTTTTCTTCCTGAAGTAAAATGAAGAACTATTATTTTAAGAAAGTTACAATTTAAGACATTTTGGTTTTACAGATAAATGTTTCTGAAAAATGTTTTCATTCTCTTTTGCAGAGTTTGAAAAGGATGAATGAATGGGAGTTTTGGTAATTACTGATGAATGATTGTAGATCAATCAACATACATATATCAAGCATTTATTAGATGTCAATACTTCTCTGGCACCTAAGTCAATTAATGCAAAATTGACAAAATCTCTGCCCTCATAGAGCTTCCATTCTACTAGGTGTTCCCAAAACTATCCACAATGTCAATTTCCCCTTCTCAAAGTATCTCCAAACATTAAAGTACCTGGCAGGGAAAGAATATGTGGTAGGTAGATTCTCACACCAGTAGGATCTAGGTCCATTTGGGGTTTGTATTCTAATTAATTGATCACTTGATATTTTTTTGAATCTACGATAATACTAAAATGGATATCTCTTCCACAGTTACAGAGTTCAACCCATCTGTGCGTTCTTATGGTTCTTGGACTTTACATCAAAAAAATTCTCCAGAGAATATGGTTTAATATTTCATTTCTGATTGCTTTGTTTTCCTCCATCTATATTAATCTATAACTGTTTTCAGATATTTTACTACAATTCTAAAGCAAACTTCCTGTAGGCTGATAGTGATGCTATACCTGGGGTATCTGTTATATCTCTCTTTACCTTCATATCCATTCACAAACAGTCTCAATATTATCTTTTATATCAGTTATTGAAAGCAAGCTATCAATGGTAACATGTTATAGGTTTCTAAATTATATATGACTATATATGTATATATACATGCATACATACATGTGTATAGATATGCATCTATACACCTATATGTATCTACTATATTACCCCTTAGGTTTCCTACAATTTTGATTTTTTGTATATTTGTTTTTATATTTTTTATATTTATTTTTTTTATATTTTATGGATCATGCTACATAGCCACATAATGTTACTGGGAGTATATTTATGAGAAAAAGATTAACTTTGTCAGAAGCAAGCAATTTGAAATCATTGAATGATTTCCTAAATGTGATCTATTACATTCTTTTTTCTCTTATTTAATCCTGGGCTCATTTCAGTAGACCATTTATACTGTTTTCCTGATACACATATTGATTCAAAAGTCAGCTTATCCATTTGTATATTCTAGGTGAATCATTCTTAATCTGGGATCCATGAACTATTTTTACACATATATATGGATACAGACACATACACACATACAAAATACATTTACATACAGATTTATATATACAGCTTATGTAAACGTAAAACCCCTTTATGATGCATGGAATCTTAAATTGTGTATGTCTCATAGTCAGCTGTGTGATTATCCAACTCAAAACACATCAAACATCTAAATAATGTACAAAGTGCTATTAAGATATGTTCTACTATAGAGAATTTTCTGTGAAAGTCTATCTGTTCTCTTTTCATGTTTTCAAGTATACCCTCAATTCATGTACTGAAAATATTCATGAAGATTTTATAGAGATGAAAAAGTAGGCATATTGGTAATATTGATGTTTTTCTCTATAACATTTTAAAGTAAAAATGTAATATGTGATCTTTCATTCTTTCAGAACTTTACCCTCCTTGAGATGGTTCAAAATGCATCCCTTAATATTTTCAATATTACAAATCTCCAGCACAGGTTTTCTCAGTATCTATTTGATCATAACCAGCTGTTCTCTCCAATCACCATTTCCTGACTGCCATTTCTACTTTCTTAGATGTTAAGATTCTCTATTTGGTGGTTTCATTGCCATGAATGATGAATACAGATAGTTTTAGAAATGCTCATAGATCTATTCCATTTCCTATTTATATGTTTTCCTCTATCCACAATCTTCTGTTATTTTTTTTTTCAGAGGGATCTATATTACCTGAATTCCAAAGCAAATTCCCTTTAGGTTAATATTTTCCTTTACCGTTTTATTGAAATGGTATGGTGCATTGCCTTCAGATATATTTCATTTTAGTGCTTTGCAAATAAGATTATATTCTAAACTTTTGTTTACAATATATTATCCTTGGCTGCCACACTTCTACTTGGCTGAAAGATTAAGTGTTTATTGTTTCAGAAGGTTTCCAAACTTGGGGAATTCCTTATGGTGACTGTTCAATAATACTTGAACTCTTCTAAGAAATGAACATAATTAGTCATTTTTTTTCTTTTACCCAATTTCACATTTTTCAGAATAATAGCAACAACTAGTATTAAAATAGCAAGGAACTTTATGTCTCCCAACAATCTGGAAAATAGATACTATTACCTCCAAATTACTAATGAGGAAACTGAGGCAGTCATCTAAGTCTCTTTCCCAGGGTCACCATAGCTAGTAACTATCTGGAGCTGGATTTTAACTGAAGTCTTCCTAATTGCAGGTATAGTACTGTATCCATCGTGCCTCCTAGCTTAATGTAGAATCCATAGCTTGACTAAATAGGGTGAGTTGGAATCAGGGGTATGTTGGAACCAGCTCCTACTGGCTTACAAGTGCCAATTGTCACATTCCTGAAAATTGGCAAATGCTACAAATCAGGGCTTGATTTATTGAGGAGTTTTAAAAAACTATTCCGACTTAGTGTTAATATGTTAATAATGCAGACTAACCTTAAAAGTATGTCTTGTTCCCCCCACCCTTTTTTTCCTCCCCTCGAGAGCCAGTCCTTAAACATTTACCAGCACAGCCCTGGTTGGGGATATTACAATTGCACTGTCTTCTTGTCTTCATCTTTTCTTCTAACTCTGTTCATTTGTATCTTAGTTCTGACTAGTTGATGACTTCACACAGGCAACTTATTCTGAAATGATTGTCACATCAGTTTAAGTAGTAGCTTCCTGTTTAAGATATAATCAATTACTTTTGTGCATAATATTATTCATTACTTTTTATGTCTGATGCCTTCTGACTTTTTTTAAGGATGTATTTATGTATGTATGTGGTTTCTGATTAAAAGATACACCTCTAACTTTTCTCATTTCTGAACAATTTTTTTCATTTGTACTGAAATTAATAAATAGCTAACTTGTTTTTGAACACTTTATTTAGTTCTTCATAGAATTTCCCTACATTCGGTCTCTTTGCTGATGTTCATCATGGGCACTGTGAGGTGAGTTGATCAAGGATCTCATAAAATATTATTTGTTGCTTTTGATGGCATGATGATACCACCTTGGCCCACTCCTTTATTTGCCTCTCTGAGGAGAATGTAAGTTGGCTTTGAGCTAACTTTCTATTTGGTTACAATGTCAAGGAAGACATGGTTTAGCTCTTCCAAAATCTAAAATGTCTGGGCTAGGACATAGTAAAATATTTAATAGTGAATGTATTTGAATCTTGCATGAATATACCAAGAGCTAAATTAATGCCTACATGTCATCTATATATTTTACGCTTCTTAATACCCTTTACCCCCTTTTGTGCCAGCTCACTACTGTCATCGAGAAAGTGGTGTGTGTGTGTGTGTGTGTGTGTGTGTGTGTGTGTATGTGTGTTTGTCCTTCATTGCTGAAGATGGCCATGCCATCAGAGAAGTGATGACATGACTTGCACTTCACTTTGTTTTGAGTGAGGGAGGGCTGTGCAGGTCACTACCCTCCCGTCTCCTCAAGAGCCATCTGAATCCAGTGACCAGATATTCATCAGGATGACTGGAGATGACTCAGGATGAGGCAATTGGGATTAAGTGACTTGCCCAAGGTCACATAGCTAGTGAGTGTCAAGTGTTTGAGGGGAGATTTGAACTCAGGTCCTCCTGACTCCTGTACTCTATCCAGTGAACTACCTAGTTGCCCACCAAGGAAGTGGTAAGGGATCAAACAAGGATGAGGGTTGTTTTTTGTTTTTTTTTTTTAATCACCATTGTGGGTAATCATAACCAAAGGATTTATCATCTAGTGGCCAAACTTCTTGCAGATGAACAATTATGGACTCAACTACGCTGGACCTAGGAAAGAAGACCCTGCCTTCTTCTGGGACTGTACTGGTAATATCAGATACTACTTACACTTTCGTTTTGAGTAGGTTAAGTTTTACAGACCCAGTAAAGCATTGTATTTCTCTTGTCTAAGAACATCCTAACCAAAATTCAAAAGACTTATCATCCAAATCTCATCTAGTGATTTTTGTCTATTTGACATTGGACAAGCCACTTAATAATCCTTGGGCCTCAGTTTCCTCATCTGTAAAATTATGAGATTGAATTAGGTGCCCTCTAAGATCCCTTCCATCTTGAGGTTTATTATCCCATAATACCTGTTACCTGGTATCACTACCTGCTCCTACACTGGCAACTCACAAGGATTTTCTAATAAAGAGTAGAGGGCTCTGTGATCTATACTGATGGAAAGGGAACCCACACAGGTGAAATCAGGGATCTCTGCAGAATTGAAACACTTGGATAGGATCAATACCAAAAAGTCAATGAAAGAAAAGTGCTGAACTCTTCACACATACAGGGACCTCTCTAGAGTAGCACAAACCATTCTTACGTAAGAGTTAGGTTTGTCAGATGACTAATTGAGATGAAGCAGGTCCAGGTCATTAGAACTTACTTTAGGCTTCTCTTGGGCTATCTTTGGAATTCCAAAATGGATTTGAAATGTTTTTAACGACTAGGAATGTCTAGAGACTCTGAACAGTGCTGACTGATTAATTGTAAGGACTAACTGAATTCATCTGTACCTTTATTAAGGAAATTGAATGGCTCAGAAATCCACAGAAATTTAAAGAGGACAAGAAAGTGACTTACACAATTACTTAACAGAATTAGAATTTTTAGTTTGATTGAGGGATCACACTGCCACTTCTCTGAAGCAATTAACCCTGAAGAGAAGGGAGATCGATAGAATCCAGATTACAGGAATTTAAGTAAACACTGTTTAAACACCCACCTTGTAGTAGCCCCGTATTTATGTGAAGTGTCATCAAAGGGACAGAGTGACTTTCATATGAAGAAAAACCAGGGCTTTCCAGTTTATAAAGATGAAAGATTAGAGGAGAAAAAATTGGACTTCAAAATATATAGAGGGTTCTAGACACAGTGAATTTGAACTTAATAACTCAATCTCAGTACTTGTACAAAATTGTACAGCCAGAGCATTCTCCTGTATCTTACCGAACTTCAATTTTATATGTAAAATGGGAGAGAGCAAGTATTGATTATACATCTAAATATGCTAGGAACTATGCTAAACACTTTGCAATCATTATTTATTTCATTTGATCTTTGCAAAAACTCCACGAGGTAGGTGCTACCCTCATTTTACACATAAAGAAACAGAAGTCAAGAGAGAAGTTGTGACTTGCCCAGGGTCACACAGCTAGTAACTGCAAAGGGCTGGATTTGGACTGATGTCTTCCTGGTTATAGACCTAGCACTCTATCCATTCTGTGCCAGTGACCTGCCCATGGTGCGATTATCTGGTGATAGGTCTTTTTTATGGTTGTTGTGAGAGTCAAATGAGATAAGTTACATACAGTGCTTTGCAAACACTAAATAAACAAAACCATTTCTACAATGACCTCTTTAGTTCTTCAGACGAAATGATGATTATAGGACTTTTTGGTTTCTTTAGTGGAAAATTTTCAGATCTGCATTGGTAAAGGATGTTTTTTCACAAGAAGAATAATGAAATCATAGGTTAAAAAAAGTGGTTAAAAAAATTAAAAAAAAAAAAACCTGGACAAACCTTGGTATAAGCATCTAACTTTTTTCCATAAAATTATCAGACTTCATTATGTATATATTACAATCCATCCTCAAAATACTTCTATAAGATTAGAGTATGATAGATACCCAATAGAGCCAAAGTGACCCTAAGTTTTCCAAGGCAGAAAACAGTGCCAGCAGAACAAAAACTCTATCAGATCCTACCTTGAAGGAAAAGCTCCATGTATTGATATTTAGCTTATTCTTTGGATGACAGAGACTAAATTCAGAGAAACTCATCTCTAGGTGGTTGGATAAGAGGTGGATTAGTAGTAGTAGTAGTAGTAGTAGTAGTAGTAGTAGTAGTAGTAGTTGTAGTAGTACTTTAATACTGCCATAGCAATTCATAAAATTTACAAGTGGAAAACAAGCAATCTATAATCCTAAAACTGCTATATAAATGTTAGTCATATTGTTATCATCATTTTGGACTTACTTCAAATGACAGCTCTTCTAATTATTAGCTGTGTACTTTTGTACTCTTGAACAAATCATTTGATTTCCTGGGACTCTCTTTCTTCATCTGTAAAAGGAGAAGACTGGACTGACTGATCTCTAAGTTTCCTCCCATTTCTACATTTTTGTCCTATCCATGAAAGTAAGTCATCTTATTCAAAAGAAAGGAGAACCCTGTTGAGATCATAGCTACCTGAAATATTACTGCATGTCATTTGCACATGTAGCTCTGCTACCTAGAAACATTAACTGGGAAGCTAGTGCTGACACCTGTCAATAAAAAAAATTTAGAATAACCCCTAGATATCTGTATCTTCACCTGACATTCTATGGCATAAGCCAGATTTTGCTTTGCAATATCTTTGGGTAATATTTTAATAAGAAAAATATTGGAGCTAAAGGGGAAACTAGACATCACCTAATTCTCCCAATTCTTTCGTAAAAATGAGGAACCTGTAGTCCAGAGAATTGAAGGGACATGCCCCAGAATTCATTTTAAGGAATCTTTAAACTTTGCTTGAAAAATTAAATCCTCATCCCTTTTTGAATGTGAATGCATTATTGGAAAAATTGGGGAGCTATTAAAACTCTGCTTTCCTACCCTATACCCAAATTTTATGGTTCATTTCAAAACAAGTGATTAAATTAATCATCCATCTATCCACATGGACACTAAGTAGAAACTCAGGAAGATTTCATTTGGGAAATATGAACTGCAAAATCTGACTCTCTTTCTTAAATCTGAAATTCTCCAAGAAGCCTCAAATTATCTCTACTTTCATTCACCCTACTGTATATGCATACAAACAAGTATATATAAATTTTTGCCAGAGTCTGATCTTAATTTTTGTATTATTTTAAGTTCCTATATTATTCTATATTTCATTTTCCTTTTATACACTCGACTTTCTACTTAAAGGCAATTAACTGTAAACTACTCTCTGGTCTTGTTCTGCATTTGTATTTGGATGAGTTTTGGCTTTGATTTTTCACTTCCTTTCCTATGTGCTAAATAAAATTTTCCTTGAGATCCCTTAGCTGCTTCACCCAAGCATTATCTCCAAAAATCTCTCAATCTACTTTGACCCTTACTCTTCCCTTATTATATTCTCCTATTCCTGTTATTTGTGTACATAGCCATCTTATTCTCTTAAACTGGAAACTGCATGAGGGTAGATTCTCTCACATTTAAAAAAATGTCTGTGCATCCTCAGTGTCTTGAGTAAGTATCAATAAATGATTGCTGGATGCATTGAATAAAAATGAATATTTGGGGGATAAACTGAATTTACTACTATTCTCTAGTTATTTCATATGTGTGCATTTTCTCTCCCTACCTAGAGAATAATAATGTTTGCTGCCATTTTTTTATACCACCAATATGCTCAGCAATATGTTGGTCAATAGTAGGTGCTCAAATAGTCCTTGCTCAGGGAATGAGATTATTTAATTAGTAGAAGTAACATTGTGTGTAATGGTAATTTAAATGGGAAGATCTTTCCCATCCATTGATACGCCCATGTGACCTGTCTGGGTCACATGGAAGTCTGAGTCAGTAGGGGGAGGAGTTTGCTGAATGGGTAGAAGGAAGAGGCAGAGCTAGAGCACAGCTGAGAGGAACGTAATCATGAGAACAGTCAGAAGGGTGAAGGCAAGCTGGCGGCTGGCTGGTGTGAGTGAGACAGCTTTTCATGATTTGTTTCCTGGAGCTGGTTGTGGGAAGCCTAGCAGGGGGAAGGCTTGGGGATGGTGGTGTTCTCTGCATTGTTGTTGTGTGTAGATTTTTGTTACCATGATGGATTTGGCTTTCTGCTGTCTAAATATATGTTTTGGTTCTGTCTTCCCTGTGGAGAGTCTGTTGTTGTATTTCACAATTCAGAATTGTGCCAGCATATTCATGGCTGCTGTAGGTGCTGTGACTATTGCATTGGCATTATGCACTATTAGGTGAAGGTCATCCTAATAAGGTAATCTCCTACATTGATCAATTTCTAAAATTTTAGTAGTATCTACTAAAAATCGTTTTATAAATTAATCCTCAAAATATAAATAGGTAGACAGATTGATATAGATAGATAATGTAAGAATGGATTACAATATAAAATGGTCCTTCACATATATACTATTAGCTTATATTTTCTATTCCACAGAGGGGGCAATATGGTACAGGAAAAAGGATGTTCATTTGAAAATTTGGAGATTTTGGACCTACTTCTGGCCTTACCTCTACATTGATGTTTGGTCTTGGGCAAAGTCACTTCCTCTCTCTAGAGTTTAGTTTCCTCAGATTTAAAATGAGTTGCATCAATTAACTGAACTCTAAGGTCTATTCTTGCTCCAGAATTTTATGTCTATGGTAACTGAAAAATCCTAAATGAAAACTTTGGATGATTTGCTTTTCAAAATACCTGCATTGAGAACAGTGTGCCTAAAAGTCTTTTTTATTCCATTTTCTTATTTTTACAAGGAATTCTTAAAGTAATTTTGCTTTGAAAGGTTATTTTTATTAATTATCCTGTGCCCAAGAAGAATACTGATTTTAAAAAACCAAAACCTTTTAGAGATAATGGAATGATGGCAAAAAGATGTGAAATGCCCAAGAAGAGTCAAATTGGAGATAAATGGGTTTTCTTGGTTTCCAGCCATGTTCCAGTCAAAGAAAAAAATTTATGTTTTAGAAATCAGGCATGAGGATTTTCCTTTAAAAAAATACATATTTCAATGGCATTATTTTATTTACCCTATTTCTGAGTGCTGCAAGAGCACTTATCCCTGAACTGATAGACAGGATGAGGCTGACATAAGCCACCAAAGGAGCAGGGAGGAAATGTTTCACATTTGAGAAGTGCTTATATTTTCATTCAGGGAGTAGAAGGAATTGTTAGCAAGGGACTAGTAGTGAAGCACTCCAAATCACTGTGTTGCAAAGAGATAGAGCAGTTGGCATTCATTACGAAGTGGGATTAGGGAATCACCTGACAAAAATTAGCACAGGATAATAGAACTAACGGATTAATTTTATGATAAATGATTGCCTTATTAGATCAGTAGGGTATTTTCTAGTTATTCCAGATTTGTTGAAGGATATTAACTATTCCCTCTATAGCAGAGGTCCTTAGCCTTATTTTGAATATGAGGAACAGTTAATTCTTGTTTTCAGATTACTTTTAAGCTCAAAGAGTTATCTGCAAAGATCACCATAGATTTTCCACTTATTTCATGAGGCTAACTGTTTAGCATAAAGCATCAGGTGCAATGGAAAGACCACTTGCTTTAGAGCTATAGGACCTTGGTTCAAATTCCAGCCTTTAATACTAAACCTGTGCAACTTTGTACAAAATGCTTTATTCCTTGCCATACTTTCCTTATCTGTCAAATGACAGAGTTGGACTCGATGGACTTTGTGGTTCCTTCTAGCTTTTAGATCAATATTTTCTATCATTTGTAAGTTTTTTTGTGTGTTTTTTTTTGCTTAGAAATTTTCTCCTAATAGGATTACTCTGTCTTTAAAAGTAACCTTCAGTGTACTCTATATGGTAAGATTGACTAAAGAGAGCAGGCTTAAAAATCTTTCCTATATCTTTTGGAGCTAATATCTAATCCAACTCCAAAATCCATTACATGACTATGGCAAAAAGGAGCACAGTTGTGAAATCTGTCTCTCTCAGTCAAGACTTGGTACTTAGCAACACTAAGTGGTGCAATGGATAGAGTCATATGTAGGTCTAGCTTCAGAAAGACCTGAGTTCAAATCTGGCCTTTAAGACTTACTTAGCTGTGTAACTCTGGACACAAAGGGGTATTTGCCTGAATCTCCTCAACCGTAAAATGAGGATAATATTAGCACCTGCTTTACAGTGTTGTTGTGAGGATGAAATGAGATAATATTTGTAAAGTGCTTAGCACAGCACCTGACACATTGTAGATGCTTAATTAATGTTTTTTCTCTTTCCTTATTCTCTTTTCTTCTATTCTCCATTTATTATAATTCCCTATTTTTTAAATTAACAAGCATTTATTTTCTGTCCCTCCAATCCTATTCTCAATTTAGAAGAAAAAAAGAGAAAACAACTCTCATACCAAATATTCTTATTCAAGAAAAGTAAATTCTCACATTTCCCATGCCCAAAAATGTATGTCTCATTCCACATCTTAAATCCAATCAGTAGGTGTAACTTGCTCAAATTCAAAGGCATAGTAAATGCCAGAGGCAGGATATGAACCCAGGTACTTTGACTCCAAAGACAATGCTCTTTCTTGTGCAGGACGCTATCTTTGCCATCTCAAGTTAGCTGTTGCCACCAGTCCCAAACTACTTGATTCGAGTTACACCATATACATTAGTGCACAGTGAGCACTTATAGGAGTTGTAAGACATGATTCTTCCCAGTACAACTAACCTGAAGCAGGAATAGTTCAGACTAGCCTCAATTTTCTGTTTGCAAAGGACAGTGAAGTTGAGGCAGAGAAGTGGTCCTCCTGGGACAACTGAAGAAGACATGAAGAAAGACCCTCATGACAGAAATTTGGCCTGAGTAACACCTCTAGGTTATCTCCCCTGAAACAACAGACAACAAGCCCCGAGGACAGCTGAGTTGGAAGGTAGTCTTAACCTCAACTACAAGAATTTTCACCTCACAGTGAATGTGGAGGATCAGACATCTGAACAAGGTTGGACCCTCTGATATCAAGGGATGCCAGGTCCAGCTGTGCTGCTGAGACATGATCCCTGGGCTGAGGCTGAAGATGAGAAAGAACTAGCATATTCCTGTTAAGTGCAAAAGAAGTGGGATGGGGATGCTGCTGGATGTAGGCACTTACAGGAGAGCTGAGTTCCCGGTTTCAGTTCAAGGCCAGAGGGGAGAACTGAAGGTGACATCCATTGAAGGGTCCTCAGGGAGCAAGAGCATTTCAAGCTTAATGTTCCTGGGGGTCCTAGATATGGCTTGGAGGGGAAGAAGAGTGCTGAGGTTGGATCCAAGAAAAAGCTCAGAAAATAACAATTAGAAGTACCTGAGTCCAGAGGCAGACCAGCCCCAAGTCTCTGACACCCCAGGACTAGAGGTGATTATAATCACAAGCTGCTAAAAATAAATAAATAAAAATATAAGAAGTAAGAACCCAATCATAGATAGTTATTATGGGAATAGAGAAGACCTGGGTTCATATTCAGAAGAGGATACTTAAGCAAAAAAGCCTCTCCTATCCCAAAGAGCAATGTAAATGGTCACATGCCCCCAAAAAAGTTCTTAACAGAACTTAAAAAAAAAACTTTAAAAATCAAATAAGAGAAAATAAGGAAAAATTAGAAAAAAAATAGAGACAATCTGAGAAAACCAAGAAAATTATGAAAAGAAACTCAACCAAATGGAAAAAGAGATCCAGAATCTTAAGGAAGAAAACAACTCCTTGAAAACTAGAACTGGGCAAGGGGAAGCAAATGATGTTATAAGATACAAAAAAAATAATAAAACAAAATCATAATGATGAAAAAAACTGAAGAGAATAAGAAACATGAGAAAAACAAGTGATCTAGAGAATAGATCAAGGAGAAATAAGAATAGTCAGACTACTTGTAAGCTACAATTTTAAAAAAGAGAATTTTGTTACAATATCACAAGAAATAAAGAAAATTTCCCTGAAGTTTTGGAACAAGAAGGAGAAGTCACAATAGATAATATCTACAATTCATGACCTGAAGGAGATCCCAGGATGAAAACCTACCAGAATATCATCACCAAGTTTCAAAATCCATGGGTTAAAGAGAAAATATTATAAACAAGAAAAAAAATCAAATTCAGAGCCAAAATCAGAATTACACAAGATCTAGTAGTTACTATACTAAAAGGTCACAGGTTTTTGGAATACTGTATATAGAAGAACAAAAGAACTGGGGTTCTAATATGATATCTACATTTTTCAGAGAAAAGTTAAATTGTGTAACAGTGGAAATAGTCGTACTATAATAGTGAGGGACTGTGATCTTCCCTTCTCAGAACTAGTCAAAAATAACTTACCCAGCAAAGTTAAGAATAATCCTGAACAAGGTGGAGAGGAAAGGGGCTGAGAAGGACATTCCATGAATTGATAGACTTCAAGGATTTTGTTGCAAAAAGACCAGGACTTAATGGTAAACTTGACATATAAGACCCAGGAGAAAATATAAACACCAAAGACCAATTACAAGGGATTCAATATAATCAAACCATTTACTTTTTATATGCAGAAATGTTAATAGTATTCTTTAGACTGTCATTAGTACTTGGGTAGTTTGAAAGAAAGATTGACAGCTCAGTATGAAGAAGTGATTCTAAAAAGCAAAAATGTGCAGAAAAAGGTTAAAAGAACAATTGTCTCATATAAATGAGACAGGAGAAGAAGATCCAATGCAATGAAAACTGGTACTGTTCGACCCCCACTCTCTTCAGATATGGAATAAAGAAGGAATAACATACAAATCTAGAAAGATATAAAAATCTCCTAAATTTATAGAATTAAGAAGGTGAGGAAACAGGACAAGAGGGGATTTTTTACAAGGGTATGTAGATTAAGATTTAGGATGAGGGGAGAAAAAAAATGGAGGGATCCTTAGAGGAGTGGGTAGAATAAGGAATAGGAGGGCTAGGAGAGAGATTCTTTAAAAGGGTGTGGATTAAGGAGGTTGTAGTTAGAAGTAAACTAGAGGAGGTGTAGAGTAAAAGGAGATGCCGAGACCAATAGTGAGGGAAAAAAGGATGCAGGGAAATATACAAATAGTAATTATAGCTTTGAATGGAAGTGGGATGAATGCAACCATAAAACAGCATAATGGATTGAAAATCAGAATTCAACAATATGCTGCTTAGAAGAAACACATTTATAAATGACAGATATGCACAGAGTTAAAATAAAGGGCTGGAGTAGAACACAATATGCCTCAGCCAATGCAAAAAAAGCAGGGTTAGCAATCAAAGCTAAAATGGATTTAAAGAGAAACAGTGAAACTATATTATGAGAAAAGGTACCATAGATAATGAAGCAATATCAATACTAAACATAAATGCATCAAATACTATGGCATTTTTCAAAGGAAAGTTAAATGCATTATAGGTGGAAATAGATAGTAGTACTATAATAATGAAGAAATTTAATCTTCCCCTCTCAGAGCTAGATAAATCTAACCAAAAGCAATAAATAAGAAAGACATTAAAGAAGTGAATGAAATTTTAAATTAGCTAGAAATGATAGATATCTGGAGATAATTGAATGGAAAGAGAAAGAAATACACCTTTTTCTCAGTGGTAAATGGTACCTTTACAAAGACAGACCATATATCAGAGCATAAGAATTTCACAGCTAAAGCATAAATATTAAGTGCTTACTTTACAGACCACGATGCAATAAAGTTACATTTAATAAGGGACCATGGAAACATAGGAAAAAAATTTATTGCAGACTAAACAACATAATCTTCATACCAGAGAAGTCTGAATTATTATGGCATTAAAAGATAAACTATGTTGATATTATATGATACCATACATGTATTTTATGCATTTCTGATTTTTTCAGATAAAGGCCTCATATCTCAAGCATATATATCAATTTGCCAAATCTAAAAGAATGCAAGTCATTCCTTATTTAAAAAATGGTCAAAAGATATGAACGAACAGTTTTCCAATGATATGAAAAAGTGCTCTAAATCATGATTGATTGGAGAAATGCAAATTAAAGCAAACTTGAGACATCATTTTACACCTATCAGATTAGCTAAAATTATAGAAGGGGAAAATAACAAATGTTGGAGGGGTTGTGAAAAAAATTTGGACTTTAATTAATTGTTGGCGGATCTGTGAGCTGATCCAACCACTTTGGAAAAATATTTGGACTTATTCCCAAAGAATAAACTGTCTACACTTTTTGATCCAATAATATCACTATTAGGTCTGTTTCCCAAGATGATTAGGGAAAAAGAAAAAGAATCTATATGTTCTAAAATATTTATAGCAGCTTTCTTTGTGGTGGCAAATAAATGGAAATTTCAGGGATGCCTGTCATTTAAGGAATGACTAAACAAATTGTGGTATATGTTTATGAAAGAATATTGCTCTGCTATAAAAAAATGATAAAAATCATTGATTGTAGAAAAGCATAGAGAGATCTCCACAAAATGACAAGTAAAATAAGCAGAACCTAGAACATTGTATACAGTAACAGCAGTATTGTTTTAAGAACTTGAAGAGACCAAGTCATTTTGAGTTTTATAAATACCCAAATTAACTGCAAAGATCCTATGAAGATACTGTTTGAATCCAGAAAAAGAACTGACAGTGTATATGTATGCATGTGTATATATGTATATATAGTAATGCATGTATATGTATGTATAAAGTACAGATTTATTTCTAATGGAATCCATATCAAAATTGTAAGGGGGAATGGGAGGGAGAAAAAAGGAAATTGCAGGATAAGTGTTGTATATTTGAAAGGAATAGGAAATTGTATATAATGGACCTGCATCTATTCCACTTTATTATGGAAATGCTTGCTTTTTAATGCTTAATTTCTTAAGTTCAGAACAAAATAAATTTCAAAAAAGAAGAGTCAGACACAACTGAGTAACAACAAGGTCACCAAGAGGTTAAGTCCCTTGCCCAGAGTTACCCAGGCAGTATGTGATCTTAAATACAGATCTTTCTAGCTCTGAGGTGAGCTCCCTATTCATTACCCTCACAATGACTCCTCTAAGGGCAAAATTAATTGTTCCTTTGGTGAAATATTTTACCTTGATTATAGCTCTTGGTGAATGAAATGGCATGTTTGGATTTCATAAGGTATTTAAGTTTCACAAATCTTGTACTTCACTGCAAGGATGCAGGCTCAGTAAATATATTTTCATGTTCTTACAGCTGGGAACAAGGCAAAAATCTTAATGGAAACAATTGGCTTTAGAATAGAAGGGTAAACAAAAGCATAATTTATCAATTTAGTATTTTCCTCCCTTGCTATATACAGTTATAACGTGACTGTGAGTTATGTAAAACTACAATTCCCAAGAATCAAAAATGAGTATGAGTATGGATAATAGAGAAGCATATGGTGGGTGTAATTGGGCTGCAATGGATCAGGAATAAGGAGTCATGAAAGAAAGCCAGGGTTAAGAGTATTAACAAAGAAATGCGATGGGCTCGTCACATGGTGAAAGTCATGGAAACATACATGCTTCCCTATCATCATCTTAATGTTAACAGAAAGTGAGGAAGGTCCCCAGTATGTTGGGTGAACCGTTCTGTGACAAACTTACGGGAGGATGAAGGCAAGAATTGCATGAGGTAGGCAGGGATGAATGGATTTTATAATCTATATTATTATAGGGACCACTAGATCATAGATTTGGAGCTGAAAGAAATCTTAGAATTTATCTAGTTCAATTCTCTCCTTTTACAAATGAAGGAAGTACAACCTTAATAGAGTAAGTGACCTGCCAATGGTCACAGAATTGAAAGAGGCAGCATTTGAACTTATGTGCTCCAACCCCCAAATAAGCAAATCTTTTTCTATGATATTCTTTAGATCAAATATTCCATGGAGTATTTGAGCACAGTTAGTCACTATTCCTGTCCAAGTACGATGGTTGTAAAACATAATTAAGCATTATGATTTTCCAGTCCATTTTAAATAAGAAAGTACAGTTATCCCTTCCACCTCATGGGGCTTAGGGATGTGGTCCCCCTCACAATCTAGAAAATCAGCATAAAAATTTTTGCCCCTCCCTTCATACCAGAGAAGAAGTCTGGATTATTATGGCATTAAAAGATAAACTATGTTGATATTATACGATACCATACATGTATTTTATGCATTTCTGAGTTTCTAAACATTCTTTTATGTTGTCTGCCAGCCTTTGTGTGTTGTCTGTGGCTTCCACAAAACTCCCTCAACTCCCCCAAAATTTTCATGCTAACTCATGATATATTGAAACTGCAATGGGAAAGTCATAGCATAGAAAGGCTAACCACAATCTTTTTCTGGTATGAAGTAAACATTCTGAAGAATCAGTCCTTTTTCTTCTTCTCCTCCTTCCCCATCAGCTGCAAAAGCACCATATCTATGCAAGGTTAGACCTATTCAGCAGTGCATGATAGTAGGATGCCAAAGTAGGTACTATATGGCTTACTAAAATAAGATAACACATCAAAGGGTAATGTCAGCCAGTAGAGCTAATTCATCCTATGTATCATATGTGGAACTAAGTTGAGCTTCTCTTGTTACTTTCAACAACATGTGCTCAGTGCTGAAGAATCTGGGATGAAACAGTATTGTTTTGGTTTCCTTTAGGGAAGGAAGCACAAATATTGACCACAGAGCCAAAAAGAATGACCCAGTCAGGAGACTACAAGGAGTGGCTCTGCCTTCTGGCCCTCTCTTCCGAACTGCTGAGCTTGCAGAGACACCTATTTGGGTAGAAAAGATTCTCTTTCCCCTTCCACATTCACCTCTTTCCCCAAGAGTTATGGTGGCTATTTATACATGGCATAGGATATATGCTCCCTAGGCAACTCTGAGTCTGGGTACCTCTTACACTTTTTCTTTCGTTCCTTATGGATGGGTGATTGGGTAGTTATCCTGAGAGATAATCTTTTTAGGAGTAGCTATCTTGGGAGTTTGAATGTTCTTGGAAACTTCGGTTAGAGCTGACTGAAGGCATGAGGAATTTTCTACAGCTAAATGTTATTGGAGAAGATGAACATAGACCTTGGTTTGATGGAAATGATGGAAGAGAGGGACTTCAAGGGAATTAAACAGAAAGTTCATAGTTATTCAGCACTCCCACAAAAATGTTTCATATTTTGATGTTTTAAGTGCCAACATCTCTGGCGAGTAGTACTAAGAGTTATTTGTAACTGTATCATCTTTTAAGTCTTTGACTGCAGCACTTAGGAATCTCTATGTTTTAAACAGTTCTTTTATGGGGAGCAAATAAATATCTGTCCTATACTGGTATATGGAATAACTTTTTATGTTCCTCTTTTTGGAGACCCTAGAAATGAACCAAACCTAAGCTTTAAGATATTGTCTGGAGTTCTGCTCTGAGTCAGGGTCTTAAAAGAGTAAGTGTGAGAGGAAAACAACAGGCTCCCCTCTTTAGAGGCCAGGATTCCTCAGAGCTGAACCCAGTAAGCATGTGAGACCAGAGCTAAGGGTCCCTTACTGACACAGGGCATCTCACACTCTTGGGCTAGCATCATCCATTGATATCTTTTATCATTATACACCCAGAAAAGTACAAGTCATTGTATAGAAACACTTTTTAAAAAGAGATTATTGTTTTATAGTGTTCATTGGAAAGAAAAGTCAGGGTTTCCCTCCCTTTAGCAGAGAGACATTACTTAATAGTAGTAGTCATTTTTGTTATATAAATGCTTTTATTAAAAGCAATTTTTAAAAGTGATCCAGAGTAATTTTCTAGGTAGTTAAGTTTCCACTTATCTAATTTCAAGTATTTTAACTCTGTATGTTGTTGATGAAGATGATAATGATGATGATACCTAGCATTTGTATAGCTGTAAACTATTATATATGTTACAAATATGTGTGTATAAGTTTATGTATCTATAAATATGTATATATATGTTTATCTTTCTCTGTGTATGTGTACATGTATGTATGCATTATGTATATATAGTTGCTTAGTCTTTTTTCAGTTATGGCTGACTCTTCCTGACTCTATATAGGTTTTTCTTGGCTAAGATATTGGAGTGCTTTGCCTTTTCCTTCTCCAGCTCATTTTACATATGAAGAAACAGGCAAACAGGGTTAAGTGACTTAACTAGGGTCTCACAGCTAGTGAGTATCTGAAGCTAAATGATTCTCAAGAAGGTAAGTCTTCTGACTCCAGGCCTGGCAATGTACATACATATACATGTTACAACACACACACATATATGTATAAAATTTGATTCTTACAACAATCCTGAGATGAAAGTGCTATAATTATCTGTATTTTATATCTGAGGAAACTGAAGCAGTATAAAAGCAAGGACCCTGGCATACAGAGGAAGGCCTGCTGTACAGGTTCTTTGATTTGCTTTGCTCAAAGGAAAGGCAACTTTTGAGAAGTCAACAATCACTTTAGTGAAGTACATGTATCATTCACTTAGTTCAGGGGAAAACATCAGCACCCTGAACTTCAGAAAAAATACAAAGAAATCAAAATCAACAGACATGGTTTCCAAATGTCTGACATAAGCAATACATGCATCATAGATCAACAAACAGATCCAACTGTCTGACCATTACATACATACACAGTTAACCAGAGAGAGAAGTGCCTATATCTGAGTTTTCAAAGCCAGGGGCTCTTTAGTGGCTGCCCAGAATCTCGTCTGGCCAAACAAACATTTCATATGAGTAAGACCCAAAGTAAAACCTCACCTCAGAGTACTTAAAAATTCTTCAGAGTCATAAAGCATCACAACCCTTGAGAATCAGTACCTCATTAACACAAAATGTGGGCCATCCTACAAATCTTCTCAGGACATTAATGGCTGGAGAAGATCTTCTTTAATCACATTATTCAATCATAGGCACTTGATTATATTAAAATAAAAGATGCATTGTCAATACAGGCTGAGAGAATTTAAATGACTTGCCCAGTGTCGCTTACTTGATAAGTGTCTGAGGCGTGATTTTAACTTGCAACTCCACATTCAGCACTGTCTCCACTATGCTACATAGATTATGAGTACAAGGTGATAGGAAAGTAAATAGATATATAAATAGGTATACTTTTATTCCTTCAGAGAAAATAGCATTCTTCAAGTCAACAAGAATTTACTAAGTGATCACTGTGTGTTAGGTACTGCATTTTACTTATGCTCATGATTGGGAAAGCTTAGTATAGTTATTTTTTCAAATTTATTCATGCAGTATGCGCATAGGGATTTTATAAACAAATTTACTTTATTGGGTACTCTGTCAAATTAGTTCTTCTGTTTTCTCCTTCACTTTCCCATTTTGTTTATGATACACCTCCTGATTGAAACAGTCTTTTTAGAGATGCTTTTATAACCTGAAGCTTCTGTCTGGTACAAAGAAATAACCATGGAACCACCAATTCATTACTATCATTTCAATTTATCTTTGGCCTCTCTAGATCTGTAATCAAGTCCTGAGAAGAACTGAGAAATGCAACATATATATTATACAAATCCATATTTTAAAATTCTACTCACATAGTGTATGCTTTTAATTATTAAGGGCAGACACAAGGATTTATGCAAATATGGTCTAAGATTCTAAGTCCTCTCCTGAGTCACAGGGCAAGTTTAATATCCCATACTTACCCACACTTTTTTCTGAAATATAATATATTACATCATTCCACATTATTAAAATTTTCCAAGTTGCTAAGAATCTATTCAGGGAAATACATACATATAAGAAGACAACAGACTCTTAGGTTCCCTGTGATTGGTTTCTCTGGAAGTATCAATTATCATGTGGTTCCTGAAATGCCAGATTCTTTTTCATGAAGTCCAAGAAAAGTGCAGTGAAGTAAGTACTGCATAACTTGAGTGATTAGAATAAGCTGTACACTCCATAAAGTATGGCTAAGTGAGATTTGGAAAATTCTATGTGAGCTTTCTGGTCATGACCTTTGAGAGGCAACGTAAGCTCAGGAGCCATGACACTTGAAGCTAGCTAAGTGGCAACTTAACTACCTAGAAAATTACTCCAGAGCCCTTTTTTATGTTTTTAAGAAACACATTTAGTATACAATGAACTGAATTCTACTGTGTGAATAAACCACTTTTGGGCTAGGAGGTGTGTTATGCTGTCAGGCTTCCAGTCATTCCTTAAACCATTCTTGCAATAGAGCAAGTGAAACTTGATTGCCTTTGTTACTCTTATGATAAGTATCCTTTCTGGCTCCACTTCCCATTCAGGTGTTCTGATATCTTAACAGCATCTGATACAGTAGTCAGCTGGTGTGCTATACTTGTTCACTGATGAATAAAATTAAACTTCCTACTGATAGCCATTGAGCTGCATAACTCACAAGCACTGGGTCAGATTTTAATGTTGAAGAAATAGTCACAAGAAAAAAAAATACTTAAGACAGTGAGTATGCTTTAGTTGGGGAAAGGCTGAACAAATTTCAATATGTAAATGCAATTGGATATTAAAGTGTTGTGAGAAAAAAAGAATAAAAGAAGGAATTGAGAGAAATATGTGAAGAGTTTTAAGGAAAGCATGAACAGGAGAACAATATTCTTAATGACTGTAATAATATAAATGAAAACATTATTAAAAGATAGTTAAACTCAGATGAAATGCAATAATCAATACTAGTTCCTGAAAACATCAGAGAAAATATCTTTTTCTTCTCGGGAAAGGCAGGGGACTGGTAGTATAAAATCTTACTACCAAGGTAGACATGGTTATGGTATGGACTGATTGTGCTTGTTTTCATTGTTATAAGAGAATGTTGAATGTTGGTGAGAGTGGAGTGAATGATAGATAATGGTAACTAACTATGGGGAGAAAAATCTGAAAGTTATCTATAAATTTTAGAAAAGAGTTACATTAAACTTTCAGTTATCCATGTACTAGTAACTGCGATTTTTAAAAGAGGTTGCCTGTGTTTGAATTCTCGGTTAGTTTGTATTTGGAATGTGATGTAAGCAAAAAAGGTATGGATTTAGAGACAGAGTTCAAATCCTGATATTACTTTTAACTGTGTTTGTCATCTCATTTATTACTTTATGCAGATGTTTCTGCATCTGCAAATGAAGTGAATGCCATAGCTAATGTATGAGGTTCCTTCAAGTTCTTAGTGTATGAAACTGGGAAGAATCTTTTCTTTTCATATTTCTACTTGAGACACCTCTGTAACACTCTGTCCAAATGAGTACTAAGGGAAAACAAATGGATTTTCAACAAAATATTACAAGGAAGGGATGAAAAAATACTATGTGATGTTCAGTTTAACAATCATTTATTAAAAGGCTATAATATCCAGGTCACACTGTAGGCACTTTTAAATAAATTTTGCTTGATCTATCTTGGATTTTATATCACTCTTTTTGATTTGAGACCAACTCAAATTGAGAAAATTAAGTTCATCTTTGCTAAATGACTAAAGGAATATATCAATAATTTGGCTAAAAAGCTGTCATTTTTGAGTAGACTCAATAGAGAGAGAGAGAGCTTCAAGTCAGGCAGATCTGTGGTCAAAACCCTTCTCTGATATTTACTGTGAAACAGGCAAGTCACTTAACATTAATGAACCTCAGTTTCATCATCTATAAAATGCTGTTTATATATATATGTATTTATATATATGCATGTTATATAAATATATAATATATTTATCTATTATATATAATAGTTATATATTTATTATATGTTATATTTATATAATCTATTATATATAATATAAAACATATAAATATATATAAGTAATATATATTTATATACATGTATATATGATTGACAGAACACTACTGTAAGAGTCAAATGAGATAATGAGGCAGCAACAGGGAGCAAAGAATTAAGTATTTTTCAAATCCAACTTTAGACACTTACTAGTTGTGTAACTCTGGGCAAGTCACTTAACTGTCTCCATCTCCTTGTTTATAAAATGAGACTAATAACAGTACCTATCTCCCAGGATTTTTGTGAGGATAAAATGGAATGCTACTTGGAAAGTGCTTCATAAATGGTATTTTTTATTATTGTAATTTAGTGTGTTTTTCAAACTTCAAAGCACTATTAAATGATTGTTAATATTATTTTTGCAATGAAACATTATAAAAACTAATATTTTATAGTTTGACTAATATCTCCAATAAATATGAGCATTTATTTTGGGGAAATTAAAACATAATTAATTGTCACCAAAAAACATCCACAGGATAGATTGATAACATATGCTTAAATTAATTGCATGTCCAAATGTGACATATAAATTATTAGGTATTTACTAAGTAATCAGAAACGGTAAATTTTCAGATTATTAACTGCATGACAAACTTACAAAAATATTTGATTCTGTACAGAACTGATGTCAAAGAACCAGTTAATATTAGAGATAGAAGAGACTTTGGGGATCATCTTGTACAAACTCCCACCCTAGAAAAATCAAGTAATGACCAGTTGACCCCAAGGTCAAAATGAGAAGAATGAAAGAAAGACCTGATAGAGTTACTGACTATGGTGACAAATCTGGCCAGACAAACAAAATTTGAAACAGAAAATTCAAATAGCACAACAGTCAAGATTAGGGTCTCTCATTATATTGCCACTTTAAAATGGAAAACAAAGCAGTGAATTATTTAAAGACGTTACATTCATGGTTTACTAAGCTGTCAACATGTATTATTTATATAATGATTTTGATGAATTTGATGTATATCTTACTACTAATGGAGGAAAAACATTTAATGATAAATATACTTGTTGAATGAGATAATTGCCATTCAGGTTATAGATTCAGTAGTTACAAAATAAGAATATGGGGAAGCATAAAAAAGGCTTCCACAAAATTTAATTCAAGTATCGTCTTCCTCAAGAGGTATTTCCTTATTTTCCAGCGTGCTAATACTGTATTATCACAATCATCCATCCATTCATCTAACTATATTTAGATATGTGTGAGTACATGTTTACATAGATATAGCTATATATATAGCCATATCTATATCTATATAAATCTCTGTCTACCACATATTTATATATGCTTGTATGTATCTCTGTATGACTGTATATATATATATATATGTGTGTGTGTGTGTATGTACATATATATATCCCTTGATATATACTCAGAGACATATTAGTATATCACTCTATATTTAGAGATTTCATATATTGATGTAGATGATATGTATATAGATAGACAGATGACATTTATGTAGTATTTTAAGGCTTGAAGAACACTTTACATACATCATCTTATTTGATCCTTCCCAAGAATCTTGCAAAAAGTAGGTGCTACTATTATTCTAACTTTACTGATAAGGAAACTAAGTCCGAGAAAAGATTAAGTAACTTGAGGTAGGATTCAAATTCATATCTTCCTTAATCTCATGTCTAGCATTCTATTCCATGGTTACTCAGGCCACCAGTATGTATTATACACCTATATATGTACATAACATCTCCCCTGAAAGAATGTAAATTCCTTGAAGACAAGAACTGTTTCATTTTGTTTTTGTATCACCAGCATCAAGGCACAAATCAGGATTTAATAAACATTTATCATTTTTTAATTAATATATTTATTTTAAATTGGGGTATTGTAACCATTCATAATCCATATTCCAATAATCTAGTATTATAGCATCATTGACTCCTTAAGGGCCAATTGAATTTTGATGGTGGATTTAATATTGACTGAACTCTTCTACCATATAAGTATATAAATATTTCTTATTAAAAAGGTTTCAATCAGAATGGCTCGAACTAAATATTATAATTGTTCATAATTTTGTATTATTTAGATCATAACTAAGAAAACTGGTTTGAGTGACTTACCCAGAGTCACTGGCTGGATTTGAACTGAGGTCTTTCTCACTTCAGGCCCAGTGCTCTATCCACTGTGCCACCTCACTGTCCAGTACACTGTTTCTATGGAATGCCAAAATAAAATGGTAATTTAAAAGGAAGTGTCCCAGAACTTCTCAGTTTATTTAACAAAATTATTTATCCTAATAACATCACTTTATGTAAATCTTCTTCATTATTTAACCCATTTTCCCGACTGTCTTTTCTGTAAGGGGAGCTAAAAAAAAGTACTCTGTATGACAGAACTGTATTTAACCTGCTCTGTAATGAAAATGATGAAAATTGGCAGTTTATGAGGTAACTGAGTTAATCGAAGACATTCAATTCTTTCTTTTGATCTATAGTCATAATCTAGAAAAAGTGGAGCAAATTTATTTATTTATACTACATTTCTTATGAGAAGGTGTAACTAAATTGTTTCCTACTAATAAGGATTGCCATCCCATACTATTGATCCACAACGAGGCACATACTACGAATGTTTTTCTAGTTGCTCTAATGGATTTGTGTTGATCCACTCATACTTCATTTCCTAGCTCCATTACAAACAACATGTAAATGGGTACAAAGTTTGTAGCCAGGAAACAAAGTCCCCAGTCACCCATGAAACAGAAACTAACCATAGATTTGGCAGATTGTGAATTCTTAAACATCTGTCTAAAAGTTTACATTAGCAACTTTGTAATTTTATTCACTCGAAGCTATTCCCCTAAAATGGCAAATTACAAATTATCTACAGGAATGTAAATGGCTCAGAGAAATTTGAGAGGACCTTCAAATATTAATATACATTTTGAATTCATTGTACATATCTTGGTTTTTATTCCATGCTACCATATTTTTTAACTTTAATACTTGTCTTGATATCATAGGCAAAATTTTACATTTCTCTCCCATCTCTTTTTGCTGTTCTGCGCCTTATGTTCTTATTTACTTTTGATTCTTTTCCTTCTTATATTCTTTTTTTTATCTTCTTGAGTGTTTCTTCCCTTGATATAGACTGACTAGCACCTACTTCCTAGAGTAGCTGAGAGGAGTTGCCATTGAGACTTTCTAATTGACAAATTATTTGCCATACTCCTCTTTCTTGGAGTAGCAGAAATTTGAGGGACCCAGGGATAGGATAGATTATATTCATCTTTAGAGGGGTCACTTTTATTGTTTACAGCAATGACGGTACTGTGAGGAGCAAGCCACAGGATTCACTCTCAATGACATGCTTTGGAGAAAGAACATGGGGCCGCTGGAGACCAAGAGGCATAAGTTGGTTGATAAAAACTCCTTCATGAACCACTCATGTCTAACTGGTGCCACTGTGAATAAGACCTCTGGCTATTCTTAACACATTCAATGGTGCTATAATTTCATTGACCATCCCTGTGACTTTTGTGAGTGAAACATCATTGCCTGACCCTCATTCTCCTATCTGTGTTGTCTTCCTATATTAGAATGTAAGTTCCAGGAGGACAAAGACTGTCTTGTTTTTTTATATTCACATCACTATCACTTATATTAGTGTCTGGCATGGGGTAAGCCTTTAAATGCTGCTTTCATTCATTCATTCACACTTAATAACATACAACACGCTCTCTTAGGGTTGACATGGACTTATTTTTTCTTCCCTGCTCCTTCATTGTTTCTTTCCTTTTCTAAAAAGCTAGGTAGCTCTTTTTCACTTTGTTTCTTTTATATCCACCAAATAGTTTGTATGTATGTGTGTGTATAGATGTAGATGTGCGAATATGTATGTGTGCGTGTGTGTGTGCGTGTGTGTGTGTATGTGTGTGTGTGTGTGTGTGTGTGTAATTTCTTGAACATAACATCTGATGCAGGAAACTCCCAAGGAGGATTTTTCTTCACTATTGTAGACCACCAACTTAGAGTGTTTGAGAATTGTTTGGGTCATTGAGAGATTAAGTGACCTGTTCAGAGTAACACTGAAAATGTGTCAGTCAGGACTCAAAGCTACCTCAACTCTGCTCCAAACTGTATAAATATTGCACTTTAAAGCATTACGTATATGATTTCTGATGAACCCCACAACAACTCAAGAGCTGGCACTTGAGGGATTGTGATCTCTATTTTATAGATAAGGGAAGAAAATTTCATGAAGAAACTTAAGAAAACACCTATGCAAAAACATTTTTCCAATCATTTTTGCATGTTTCATAGCACATGAGGATTTCCAATAATGGGGATTTCCAATAAGGGTTTAGCGATTATTATGAAGATAATGAGAAAGAAGACTAATTCCATCTCTCCCTTAATGCACAATCATTGGATTTTTTCAAGTCTTATTTTTCCTTCCTTGTGTAAGAAGGGCACCATTACCAATCTAATGTATATTACAAAGGACCAAACTCCTTTATTAACTTAATTCCAGTACTTGAGGGCATCTGTAATTTCGATAATGACAGGACATTCTCTGCTGCTGCAGAATGAGAATCCCCCAAGCCTTAGCAAGACAACCCTCAGAAGTTGTGGCAAAGCATTATCACTAGAGAGGATAATTGAATCTCATAGTAGCAGGGGCCCTTAGAAGTCATCTAGGCTATATGAGGACCTGAACAGGAAGCCCCTTTACAACATCCCTGACAAGGGGTAAGTTTCTAACTGAGCGCCTTAAGTGCTAGATCAGAAACCTCCTCTCAGGCCACAGTATTTTTGTACAGTTCTTACTGTAAGAAAGGCACCAGGGTACCAGCTTCTAGGGATGAGCATCTCCAAACTTAACAAGATTATGCTTAGTTAGAAGACAATCCATCCTAACCCCATTCTTGAAGTTTTACTGCCCAGTCAAGAATCTAGCAGAACTTACTTGAGCTTTGTTAGCATAACCCCAAGAACTCAGGGTCACTTCCATCATAATAGCTAATAATTAATAGTATTTATATGGTGATTTGAGTTTACAAATTGCTTTACAAAAATGATCTCATTTCATCCTTACAATAATTCTGAAAGATAGATACTATTATTATCGCCATTTTACAAATAAGGAAACTGGAGCAGATAGAGGGTAAGGGATGCGATTGAAGTCCCAAAGTTGGTAAATGACTTTAGGTAAGTCACTGAAGCTGTCTCAGATGGAAGTTAAATGACAGCCATACCACACCTTATGAATATGCTCCAGGCAACAAAGGGAAAGGAATGAGCATTTATACATTGCTTACTATGTGTCAAGTATTGTGCCAAGCACTCTACAAATATGATATCATTTAACCCTCACAACTGTGCTAATAACAATATGTCGTTTCATTTCCCTCATTTCAAAGAACAAATGTTATTTCATTTTCCTCAATAATAACCCTGCTGTAGTCTACAAAACTGAGGCAGACAAAGGTTAAGTGACTTGCCCACGGTCACAAAGTTAGTATTAGAAGCTAGATTTGAATTCAGGTCTTTCTGACTCTAGGCCCAGGGTTCTATGCACTGTGTCACCTAGTTGACCATATCTCTTATATGAAATATAACAAACCATATCTCTTTTCTTGATGAATAGCCTAGCCAGATAAAGAGATCACAAATAGGCAAGTGATCACTTGGTTATGAATTGTTTGGCTATGGCAACCCATGAAAGAATTAGAAATACAAAGTTAACCCCAATTCTATGTTTCTGCAGAGGGCGCTAAGAATCAGTATTTTAAGAATATATTTAAATATACTGTAGTACCTCCTCCTAGTTACGTTGGAGAGTCAGGACTCCAGACAGTAACGATGACTTTTCCTCTCAGGTTTCTAGTGCTAACCCTGAATGGTTTACAGTTGTTTCTAAAACTATAACTCATGAGAGGCCACTCATATATATATATATACTGTTGATTATTATTTTAGCTCATTGGAGTGAATTAGCTTTTAGAAAATTGTACCGAGATACTGAAAGTTTGTTGAGGTAATTTTTCTCATAAAAGCAATTAGCACAATCTCTTCCTTCCCAATCCCCCCAAAATGCCTAGGACATGCTCTGCCACATTAGTTTTGGAGTCTAAGAGAAAGTAAGGGCATGCTTAGAGAGCACATATAGCAAAGGATGTATCTCATAGTTCATGGTTAGAAAAAACATTTTTCTTCCTTTCTGGAGTCTTTATATTGTAGGTTTTGGAGGACTCTGAAGTTTGGAGCATCTCACAGAGGGCTGAAGCTACCTTTCCTTGGTAAGTCTGGATTGTCCTTAACTCCCAATGCGATGACGCTTTCAGCATCTTCTGTTCTAGGGACACTCTTACCATTGTTAACGATAAGTTATAAGTTCAAAAGGACAATATTCCTTTCACAAGGAGGAGGGGAGAAAGGCAAAGGTATTCTTTTCTGTTCCCCTCTTCCTTACAGTGATTGCTTCTCAAAGGTTTATTTTGAACTATCCCAACATTAAACTGACTTGTTAATGCAATCTCAGATACTAAATTGCCTTGCTATTTTATCTAACTCCCTCTATCACCACAATCCTGCCCATATGGCATGACTGGTTCTCTTAAACCAATATTGACATACTGCTTCTTGTGTAGTGCCATCTCATTTCATCCAATGGCTCTAGGCATTTCACTCCTTCCAAACTGATTAAGAATTATTTTCAACCTAGTTTGTGTTTTGATTCAGTAGAGGTATCTAAGAACTGAGTGGTTGATTCTGTAGCTCAATCAAATGGCTGTTCTCACCTGAGAAGCATATCAGGACATAGAGCAGCATAATGCTAATTGGGTTTGAGGAGTGGAATATACCCCTCTTACAATGCACTTCATTATTAGTATTCTAAATGTAAGATCTTTAGAAGATATTGACAAACTACTGGAAGAATTAAATTGTCTCAATTTTTATATTTCTGCTATAAATGAAAGCAGAAGTGCAAAGGTAGACTGATATATATATATATATATATATATATATATATATATATATATGTATAAATGGCTTCAACGTTCTCCAAATAAAAGAGTTGGTAGGGTTGGTTTTACCTATTGGTGAGGGCAAAAGGAAACTTCAATTCATATGACATTAGGTCACCTCTCATTACAGTATTTGTTTTAAATATTCCCTAAAAGACTACCAAGGAAGGAATTATGTATTGCACACTAAAATTTGTTACACAGGTTGAGCAGTAGAGAAATTCTCCAAATAATTTGAAAAATAGCATGCTATAGTGAAAAGAACACTGTCTCTAGAATTAAAAATAAAGTCTTCTGTGTTAAAGTCCCACTCCTGATACTTACTCCCCATATGACTTTGACCAACTCATTAAACCTAGCTCAGGCTCTTCTTCCTCATCTGTAAAATAAGGAAATGGAGAGCCGAGTGGTATAGTGGATAGAGAGATGGGCTTGCAGTCAGGAAGATCTGAGTTCAAATCTGGCTTCACACTTAACCCTGTTTGTCTCAGTCTTTTCATCTGTAAAAGGAACTAAAGATGGAAATGGCAAACCACTCTGGTATCTTGGGCAAGAAAACCCCAAATGGGCTCATGAAGAATGGGTCAAGACTGAAAAATGATTGAACAAAAAATGAAGAAGTTGAAATGGAAGGCCTCTGTTTTCTCCAGATCTGTGATCATATGAGTGGGACCTTTGTGGCAAAGCAAGTCTTTATTGACTAAAAATATAAAATGTCAATTCCATAATCAGAGAACATGTATGGACATATACATGTCTACCACCATCTATCCATTGAACTGGACCTCATTTGTAGCAAGCAATCCTGGTTAGAAATCACTTCTACAAGTGTAGATTGGTATTATCATAATTATAATTATAAGAGAGTTGCCAGATCATCGACACATTAAGTGACTTCCATGATGTCATACTACTATTACTGATAAATTACATGGCCTCCATGGAGTCATTCTACTCTTATTGGTACATTAAAGAGTATCCATGGAGTCATACTACTATCATGTGTCAAAGTCTGGACTTTAACTCCAAAGCCACTTTTTTATTTCATTTTGTAATGCTGCCTCTTTAACATGTTATTAGAGCATTAAAACAAAGTCAATTTCTGCATATATTTACATGCACATTAATACAAATGCATATATCTGTAGTTCCCCAAACAACCTTCTTTCCCAATCATCTTTTCTGATCCTTCACTTTGTACATGAAGAAAGGAGGCTCAGAGAGATGAAATTGTTTGCACAAATTACATAGCTAGTAAGGGCTAGAGCCCAGACTCCAAAAAAGTGTCTTTTGACTTGAACTCCATGGCTTTTTTTCTTACACCATTCTTCCAAAAAACATTTTTTGAATGCCTATGAGCAAGGAACGCTGCTGGCTAGGGAAAATATGTCAACTAGTCTTCAGGTCATAATAATAAGTGATTTGGATATAGTGCTTTTGCTACAGGATGTCTTTTGACCTTCATATAGCTCCGTGAGGCAGACACTACAGGTATCACTATCCTCATTTCACAGATGTGAAAATGGAGGGTCTGAGTGACTAAATGATTCGCCGATAGTCACATACCTACTTTATGTTTAAAATAGCATTACTGTTTCAAAATCCTTTCTGTATTTCACTGCAAAACACATAAGCCTTAGAGATTAAGAAAATCACACAGACTCACAGAATTTGAAAGTTGGAAGGAACTTTAGAGTTCATTTAATCTAACTCAGTGTAGGTAGAGAAAGAACCTTTATCTGAGATGTCCAAAGTTAGTTTTTACAAGGTATTTGAGACCTCTTCTGCTTGCAAGTCTTATGAACTATGAGCAAGAAAAATAAAATATAATAAAGATATTTAAATCTACTAGGTAATTAGATTAGCATGACATTTCATGTTGACAAGGGTCCAAAAATATCACAGGTCTCTAACAAATAAAATGAAATGCTTGAAATTGAAGGTACTCTTTCAAAAGCCCCAGGCTCCATTCCTTTGGCAAAGGGGTGGGATGTTCCTGCATTTATCATGCTGTTGCCCTTCAATCAGATAGACAATCAGTGTGTTGGCATCCGCAGATGCCTGAGGGATTTTAGATTCCTGGTGTGGAGCAGGCTCACATCACTGAGCTGGGCTCCTTGTCAGGGGCATTTTCCTCAATGTTTAACTACTAAATGCTTTCTAGCTTTTGGAACCTTTCCTTAACAGGAAAGATAATTAAATAAACCCAAGCCTTTTTCTAAACTCCAGCCAATAAAACATACATGATTATAGAATTCAACAGCACTGTTTTTGCCCAGATTCTGTATCACTTAAAAGGCATTCATTGTCATATGACAATAGGAAATAGTCTTTTATTCCACCAAACCTAATCCTGCAGGCACCTTTCAAATGTTTCCTACAATGAGAAATGGTAAAAACGTTGACAGGGAAATATAACTTTATACAAATTTCTTGTTGTATAATGTGCTCGAGCTTCTAAGAGGATATTCAAACAAGGCATATCCATATTTTAAAAACCTAAGCACTATGGCTGCATATTAGTGAAGAACTCAAAGCAATATGATTAACATACGACAAGATCCCAGGGCTGTAAGGTTTTTATATACTGCAGATTTCTTTAATTTGCAGCACTTTTATTTGAGTAATAAATTTATCCTTTCCCAAGATTTGTGTTTTAGGCTCCAGTCGGTGGAATCATTCCTCCGAGGAACAAATTCCAGAACTCACTCGAAAAATTTAAGTTTTTTTTTTTTCACTTCCTTTTCTTAACAAACACCAATTTGTGAGAGGGGAAAATATATCGCTTCTGCAAAGTAATGCAGATTTGAAATCTGCAGACTATAAAATTTTATAGGCAGAAGCTCTTGTTATTTTATTGTAGCATGCACTTCACACGTGTCATGGAGGCATGCACTGACTGCAAAGGCCTGGCAGAAGGCCCGTAAGAAAGAAATGTGGTTCGTTTTGGCCAATTGTCTTAGCATCACAAAAGCTGAGGAACAGACCTGGGTCTGGCTGGCCACCAACCAACCACTGTAAGGCTGCTTAAAAACATCTATTTTCTTTCCTATCACACTGTCATACTTGGCTAGCTTGTTTTCATCTTTTACATTTTCATAAAGTCTTGCTAATCTATTTTCCTTTAGTGTCTTAATAGTATGTTTTCTTTGAACATACTAGAGTATTTTGAATTACATATTTTATTTGCTGAATAATTCTATCATTTAATTTTCATGATTATCATGAGAGCTAGTGATGGTAATTTTTTTTTTTTGTTTATGTTTGATTCTTTGGATCTGGGATTGGGTATTCCATTGGCATAGGGAGAAAAACTGATAAGGAAATTTCCCCTATCAATGCAGGTTGGCAATTGCTCTGCAACTTATCCTATGCGTTTAAATTATTTGTCCAGGGTCACAGACCCACTTGATGTCAGAGTGAGACTGAGAACCAAATCTTTCTCACTCTGAAGTCAGCTCCCCATCTGAAATGCTACGTTGTTTCTCAGGGTTATCATTAATATTCTCATTCTCCATATGAACAAACTGAGGCAGTCCTCAGTTACATTAGTAATAAATGGCAAATCTGAGACTAGAGCCTATTCTGTGATTTTCACTTTATTCTTTTCCCACAGTGCAACACTGCTTTTTAAAAACTAATTGTACTTTGTATTATCTACATTATAATAGGAAGACTCATAACCTGCCATGTGGATGACTGAGCAAAATGCATCTTTATTCTCAAGTGTCTAGAGGAGGTTAGAGGGAGAGAGTTAGCTAACCCTAAGGATGAGAACATGGGAAAGTGATTAAATGGTGGTATCTGAGCACAAAAAAAAGTCAGAAGAGAAAGAAGCTTGGAGGAAAAGATATTTTGGCCATTTCGACTTTATAGACTGACTTTTCAGCCTGACTGACACATGCTGACTATGCAAGCCTGGATAAGACACACGGGGCCTAATGCAGTTCTCCCACAAATGTCTTCATCTCTGCAGGTCTTCATTTCCTTACCTACAAAATGAGAGGGTTGGATTGTATGATCTCCAAAGCCTCCTCTAGTTCTAAGCCTTAGGAATCACTGTGACCAGATTATACCTTAGGCTGATTTGCAGTGTAATATTATGAATTTATGGTTCTAGAATGAGCAAGCTTTTCTATGGAGTCTATGTCAAACTTGCAACCTTATACACTGGAAACATTGGGGAGATATCTGCAGGGAGTAGGTCATTAAAACTGGTGGATTGAATGAACTTGTGAAGGGAAAGAGGACCAACTCTCGGAGAACACCCAAACTGAGGGACGGGGAGAAGAGAGAAGTCCATGATGAATATTGAGGATAATTAGAGAGTTAGGAGAACAACTGGTAAACTAAAGGAGAAAAGAATATCCAGAGGAGAGGGGAAGGGAGGAGTGAAAGGGGGTTAGAATTTTAAAAATCTGCAGAGGAATAAAGGAAAATGAGCCAGAAATAGTCATTTCTGCTTCTTGGGTGCCATTGAAGAGGGGAAAATGTCCTAGGAGAAGGTTATTGCAACAACCCCCATTGCTGTGGGGGTGGGGCAGGCAGGGAAAGAAGCACCCCCAGCACAATACACTTGTCAACCTCTAAACTCCCCACCCTGGATCAAAGTCAACCCGATTTAGCTATAAAAACTAAAAACCACTGAATTTGGTGATTTTCTAATCACTGATGACCTGTGAGAAAGCCATTTCAATAGAATGGTAGAGGAATATTGCATCAGGTTATATAGAAAGTTTGGTTAGGAGAAAGCACAGCCATCTAGCATGGGAATCTTTTTCAAGGAGTTTAGAAGTGAAGAGGAAGGAAGAAATGGGATGATAGCTAAATGGGTTAGATGTGTAAGAGAAATCGTTTTTTGTAGGATTTGGGAGATGGGAACATTTTTTTTCTAGACATATGGGTAAAAGCTAGGGTGAGAGGGTGAAGATATATTTAAGGAAGGGATAGCTGCTCAGGAAGATGCTGGATGTGGCGAGAGGAAAAGGAATTAATGGTTCAGGTAAATGAATTAGCCTTTATCTGCAGTAAGCTGGAGGGAAGAAAGAAGAGATGGTGGCAAGAAAGCTTGAAGAATGGAGGGGAGAAGCTGATTTTACTTTGAATCATCTGTCTTCTCAGGGCAATAGGAGTTTAGGTAGGAGGGAGAGAAGAAATGAAATGATTTTAAAAACTCATTATAGAGAATGAGATAAGGAGATAAGAGAAGGAGTTGAAGAATAATGAGAGAGGTAGATATTGAGATATGAGGTCGGTGGAAGAAAAGAGAATTTATGATTTTTTGGATAAAGGATGGTTTACTAGAAGAGGAATAATTAGAAGTAAGTCTTAAGGCTGGAGATGCTACATGTTTCCTTCCCCTTCTGGCCTAGAAAATATTCCTACAGAACTTGTTATCTGCATATGTGAAACTATATCTAAGAAATATATTTTTACTTTTACTCTCTAACATAATAGACTAGTCCTAAGGCAATCAGTAGGAAGAATCAGTGAAAATTGAGTAAGGGTGAAGTGCAGAAGTTCTGGAATTTCATCAGATAAAATTTCCAGTGAGGCATTTTCTAGTTTCTTGTAACTATATATTTTTTATATTTAGTATAAAAATGAGAATCAGAAATATTTCTAAGCCTCTTTATACTGTATATTCCTTTACTACTTTCATTAGTATGTGGTCTTTAATTTATATTTTTGTCATTTCCTAAGCTTCATGCCAAGTGCTTTCTCATTTATTTGGAATAGCACCATTTGCATCCAGATTCCAGTCCACAAAAAAAAGATTTGCATACTGTCTTGTAGAAGCATAGCCACTGGTAAACATGTTCATCTCTACTTATAGCATATAAAACTATTCTTCAGTGGATTATACTGAAAAGACAACATTTTTGGTAGGAATTTTTGGCTACATATATATGTAATTTTAATACCAGATTAGCTTAAGGTCATATTAGCTCAGGTTCATATTCATGAAATAATCTATTATTGTGTTGCAAGTAAATTGTATTTCAAAAAGTATACCACATTAGTTAAAAAGCAAACAAACAAACCTCCTATCCAGAGAGACATACCTTGTTAAAATGAATAAAAAAATAGAAACGAGAAAAGAAGCAGTTTAGCAAAACCATCCAAGACAACAATAAAGGAAGTTTCTGTTAAATTGGAAAGTTCAAACATTCTTCTTGGAGAAGCACGCAAAGGAGTTGATAGAGATAGTTTAATAACACATCCAAAGGCAAAAGCTAGTTCATTTTGTGGGACGTTATTATCTGTTGTAGAGAATGAAGAGGCCAAAGAGTTTGACAAAGAACTTAAGTCCCTATAAAATAAATCAACCTATCCTTCAAAATTTGCTTCAGTGCAAGGATAAAAATTTAAGGGTGGTAAAAAATGTGTTGGAGGATATATTCCAGGAATAAGGAGCAGGAAAGACCGAAAACTTGAAGATAACACTGAAGCCTCATATTTACAAATCATTAATAGAAAAAGAAAAGTAGTAGGTGCTGGACATAGAGAGAATCTAATAGCATTTCAAAATTGAATTTATTATATTTTTGCATAAAAGAAATGACTTGTTGCTGATTTGGGAGTCAACTCTGAATCAGTAGTCTAAGAACCAAAAAAAGTTTTAAAGAAAATTTAAAAATTAGTACAAAGTTCAGCCAGAATAAAAAGAAACTATGCCTTATTAAAGTAATTACAACCTGATTTTTTTTAAAAAATAAGATATTGATAACAAAAAGTGAGATGTGGATGGAAGAAAGGACATAGACCATAACTAACTGCATTTTATGCTGAAATTTAATTTATGTTCATTAACAGCCAGAAGAAGGAGATGGGAGAATTTTAATAGAGTCTTAGTCAATAAATCCTTCATCCTTTTTTTCTTTTGCCAAGTGGAAAGACAAGGGCAACACAGTACAGCATATAGACTATAATGAGGAGTCACATACAGAAAGATGATGTAAGATTATGAGCTCTACTACTTCATAAAACAGAAAGAAGCAGGAGGGCAAAAATAGTTTCTTTTTTAAAAATTTAATTTAATTTTAAATATTTATTTATTTTTAGTTTTCAACATGAATACTTCCATAAGTTTTAAATTTTCTCTTCTTCCCTCCCCAAGATGGCATGCAATGTGACATGACTCTACATATACATTCCTATTAAATACATTTTCATATTAGTCACATTGCATAGGAAAAAATTATAACAAATGGGAGAGAACATGAAAAAGAAAACAACAAAACAAAAAAAGAAAATAATCTGCTTCACTCTGCATTCTAATCCATAGTTCTTTTTCTAGATGTGTATGTCATTTACCATCATGAGTCCTTTGGAATTTTAGGTCCTTGAATTTCTGAGAAAGGCTAAGTCTATCAAAATCAGTCATTGCACACCATGGCTGTTTCTGTGAACAATGTTCTCCTGGTTTTGCTCACTTCACTCAGTATCAAATCATATAAGTCTATCCAGGTATTTCTGAAGTCTTCCTGTGCACCATTTCTTATACCACAATAGTATTCCATTACATTCATGTCAGGGGCCGTCCCCGGACCTCCTGGGCAGAGAGGTAACGGCCAGGAGTCTATACCCGTCCCTCCCCCCCCCCCCCCCCCCCCCCCCCCCCCCCCCCCCGGCAATCACGCACCTCACCCCGTGACTTCCGGGCTAAGGGTGCAGGGAAGGCTCGTGTACAAGGCACGATACCGCCCTCGGGGAGGTACTGAGGGAGCCCCAGTAAGAGTAAAAACACACCTGGCCACCTGTGATAGGACCAAGCAGATGGTCCGAATGGGGAGGGAAGGTCCAGAGAGACCCCTGCCCTATCGCCACAGGGCACGGCTGGCTAAGGGGAGGGGGCTGGGGCGACAGTAGGCTGAACTCCCCAATCAGGGAACTAAGGGCTAGAACCCGGAAAGGATAAGGAATATAAGGCAATGCTCTAAGGGGGTTCGTGGGGACTGGACTGATGTGAACTACTGAATAAACATCTGCATTGCTCTACCACTCTGGCTCGTGCTTGGTTCGCCCGTGCTCCAGCCTCCGGAGGCGGGGCCCAGAGACGTCTGAAGCTGCGTGAAGCAGAGTGAGGGGTTACTACTCACCGGGAGGGTTGATCGGGACCGTGAGTCCCGGACACATTCATATATCACAGCTTGTTCAGCCATTCCCCAATTGATGGGCATCCCCTCAATTTCCAGTTCTTGGTCACCACAAAAAGAGATACTATAAGAGTAAAACCAGTTTCGAGAAAATAAAGCATGCGAAACAACTAAATAAAATCAACCTGAGGGCATCAGTGGATGAAAATAGGAGGAAGAAGAATTTAATTAACAAATCATTTTTACCATCAAGAACAGTGGGGTCCCCATCTTTGTATGCAATACCACAGTCCCAGAAGTGTTTATAAGAGAGACAAAAATAACACTAAGAAACAAAAATAGATAAAGGAGCTGGATTTGTCCAAAGTAGTGAAATCTGTAGGGTGGGGACATTTGGAGGATAGGGAGGAATAGAAGATGAATTCTGTTTTGTATAAGTTGAAATAATGATGCCTATAGGGCATCTAGTTGGAAATTTGAAAAGGGCTCCAAAGAAAAATTAGGGCTCACTATATAGACTGAGTTGTCTCTGCCTCTGTTCCTTTGCATAAGCCATCATTTTCATTAGAGGTTATAACAAAACCTATGGGAATTGCTGAGATATCTATGAGAGAGTCTATAGAGAGAAGAATAGTGCAGGAATGAGTACCCTAAATTAGGGGGAAGAAGAGGAAAGATAACTCAGCAATATCTTTCTAAATACAGGAAGAAAATAAATAGTACTAACAATAGTGGCACTACTGATGTGATCTCAGAATTATATTGCCTTTATATGCAGGGCACCATCCTTTACATCACAGAGTGGTAGTATCAATTAGCATAATAGAAAGAATACTTAGTTTGGAGTAAAAAAAAAAGTCTGGGCTCTGATACTCATTAGCTGTGTGACCTTGGATAGGTCACATACCACTCTCCAATCCACATTTCTCTTTATAATGAGAGAGTTGCATTAGATCAGGAATTCTTAAATTTTTGTATCATGGACATATTTGACAAGCTTGTGAAATCTATGGACTCCTCAGAATAAGGTTTTTAAATTTATAAAACAAAATACAGAGAATTACTGAGGAAACAAATTAAATTGAAGTAATTATCAGAATATATATTTTTAAAACTTCCTGAACCCCTCAATTAACAATCTCTGTACTAGTTACTCTCCCAGGTCACTTCAACTTCTTACATTCTATGTTGTTGAGTCAATTTTATTCTACACTGTACCGTTCTACCTGTGCCTCCAGTAAGGAGGGGTTTGTAACCTTGAAAGGCTCACAGTCAGTCTAGTTAACTTGACTCATAAAGTAGTGGACAGTGGTGTTGAAAAATGTGTTTAAAGCAGGTTTTCATTTCTCAGAAGAAATGATTTTTCTTCTTGACAGCTAGAGTTAAGTGCCAGAGACACAAAGAAAACTATTTGAAAAGTTAAACTTTTAAACTATAGTGTCTAAAACTACACATCCATTCCCACAGGTATAGAATGAGAAGAATAATGTTTTGGCTCTAAATGTTCAAAGTTGCATGCAGGCTTTATCTGCCTAAGTCCCAAGATACCTTTCAATTCTATGTAACTAAACATTTTCTTACTGCAGATATATTAAATGTTATTGCATAGGGCTGAGAGATGCTGTGATAATTCCTAAATTGTGTTTTGTTTTTTATAAATAGCTTTGAAAACTAGCTGGTGTGGGTATCTGGACTGGCTCTGACATTTTTGTCAGTTTCTTAAATGTCAAATATTAAATCTTAAATGACATGAGGACTCACCTGCTCTAACTTCCCCATTTTATAGTTCAGAAATGGATAACTTTTATTTTAGGTGAATTGTAGCCAATTTACTGCATGGTCAACATTAGAATCTAGTTTTCTTGACCCTTATCTAGATTTCTCTACTTGCAGCAGTTCTCTACGTGGGGGCTGGGGGGGCACCATAGAAGAGTGTATAGAACTCTCAAGGTACAGTTGGAAAGGCTTCACTCTAAACCCATAAGGAAACCACTTTAAGTCACTGCACTTTTCTAGTCAGAATCTTCATCTTACAGTTGATATAATGATACTTTGCTTATTTCACTGGGTGGTTATGATGCTCAAGTAAGATGATATATATATATATATATATATATATATACATATATATATATATAAAATGCTTTGTAAACTTTAAAATTATCCAAAGTAATTTACTATTAAAATCATTAAATGATTTCAAGCTTTTTTTGTAGAATACCTTTCTTTTTTTCTTTTTCTTTTTGATTTTTTTGTAACTTAACTATAACATAGAGGATGTGATGTTAAATTTTTACTCTCCTAGTCAAGAAAGTGGTTGCTTATTCAGGACACACAGTCATAGATCAGCACTCACAAAGTTATAGCTATAGAGTATGGGAATACTGGAGATACCCCACTTTTTAAAATATATACATATGTGTACACACACACACACACACACACACACACACACACACACATATATATATATATATATATATAATATATATATATATATATATATATATATATATATATATGTACATCTTTTGTCTTTTGACAGTGAGGTCCTTATTCGAACTAAACTGCCAAGCATTCAAACTCTGCTCCAGAGAGCACAACTCTGATGGGCTGGCCATGTTGTTCGAATACAAAATGTATGCTTGCCAAAAAGTCTATTTTATGGAGAATTCACACAAGGCAAGTGTTCACATTGTGGTCAGAAGAAGTGATACAAGGACATTCTCAAAGCTTCTCTTAAGAACTTTGGAAGTGATTGTGTGGCATGGGAGATACTGGCATGGAACTGCTCAGAATGGTGTACCCACATCAGAGAAGGTGCTGTTCTTTGTAAGCAAAGCAGAATTGAAATAGCTCAAAGGAAACGCAGGATGCACAAATTGAGAGAATCCACCCCAAATGTCCACATGGACTATCTGTGCCCAGCCTGTGGTAAAGAATTCTGAGATCATACTGGTCTGATCAGATGTAGTCAGACCCGCTGAAATTTCACTCCAGCATAGTCATGTCCTTTTGGTCCTCTTTGAGAATGAAGGATGATAATCAACCAATATGTGTACACATACGCACACAAATATAGAATACTCCATCACCGCTAAAAATTGCCAGTTCTCTTCTATAGCCCCCTCAATTACTTAGTAATGAATCTTGCGCATAGCAGGAATTCAATAATTATTGTTTTGATGACTGAGTGAATAAATTGAAGTCATATACAAGATCTGGGAAGGCCAAATATCTATTGAGGATACAAATTTTCTGTCAAATTGGCAGAATGACTGAACAAGAGGATGACCTACTCAGCAAGGATAAGACTGTTGTTTTCTTTCACAAGCTTGGTAATCATTGAGCAAAATGTCAATCTTTCTCATATTACAGAGAGCATAACCAAAAGATACAAACAATTCAAATGAATACAGTTATTATATTCTCTTAAATCAGTTGTGAGACATTTTCAACACTAAGTCAGTGATGAAAAAATGTCATATTTCTTCTAAAACAATGCTTACAGTAAAAATAAAATCATACAAAACCCCCAATGCAAATAGTACTCAAATGACAAACATCAGATTGGCAAATAACCAGTATGACAGGCTGTCTCTGGAGCTCCTATAGTTCCCTTCACCCTCACCCTAGTAACCCACTTTGTTTCCCAGCTAGATGAACCTGAAAGATGAGGTGAGAAGATCTGCTTGGGATTCAGGTGTCCTGATCTCTAGTCTTAGCTAAGTTTTTCTTTGTTTTTTGCTCATCTTTAGAATGACAGGGTCAGATAAGGTGATCTAAAATTACCAAGCTTCCTACTAGTTTTGAAATTCTATGTATTTTTGTTGTGAATTCCTGGGGGACAGTTAGCACAGCAGATGAAGAAATATAGTAGGATGGAATGTGTAGGAAGGGAGTAAGTATAGCTATTTGAACAGTGAGAATCTATTAGCATTAGAGAAGCAATGTGAACGTTGGAATTGTATTGAACTCTTCACTATTCCTTAGGCACATAATAATTATTAATGAAATGAGACAGAGGAAAGAAATCAAATAACATTTTTATTCAGGATATTCTGGTAAATGTTTAACAACTGGCTGTCTGCAAAAAAAAAAATGTATACATGACACACTTCTAAGAGTAATCTGTATTATTAACATTCTTCCATCACTTTTTTAAAACCTAGACAATCAAGAAAATAAATCAATGAGTTTCAGCCTTTACTCATTTCTAAGGTGTCAATGTTCACAATGAAAATTTAATGCAGTAATTGACTCTTGCAAGTTCAAGATGGTTTCAGCACAACTTACTTGCTACAATGAAATTCCCACATTTCACTGTAGTAAGGTAGCACATTGGTGATTGGAGTTCACAAGTATATATTATCTAATGTGTCCTGTTGGTGCCTCTCTCACTAGAGAATCACAGCTAGAATAGTATATGTGAATTTAAGTGTACTTCATGCAATTTTTTCACTATCAGACTGCTTTAAGGTTTGAGTAGAACTAAGGATATTTGGAAGGTATTATATGATGGCTTTTTTTAACCTCAGTCCCTGAAAAAGTTGTGGTACTAGAAAAATCCTTTCTGCGGACAACTGTCTCCCCTTATCTCTCCTTCAAGGCCTTCTGAAGAGTGGCTGAAGGCATAATATCTCTCATGAAAATCTTGAGAGTTATACTACCATGCTAAAAAAAAAACCCAAAACATTTCAACTGAACCTTTTTCATCTCTCCCAAAAGGGTCCTTGATGCTAGAATTACTATGGGGACTCCTACTGCAAGGAAGTCACTGTTAAGACCTTATTGGTGTGGTTGGGTCAAGAAAGAAAACATGGTTGACCTGGACCATGACCATATCAGACATCACAGAGCAGGAGTGAAGAACGTATGCACACACCACAAAAAGTCAAAGGGTGAACTAGACACAAATTTCACAGTATCTTTCTTCCTCATCCAATACTGACAACCTGGTTTGGAACTGTCCTCTTGGAAATGATATATTTCACCCTCAACCCTTTGGACTTTGGTACTTTAAGTACAGAAACTTTGTGCTGACTCTTTTAGGCCTTTTGGTTTATATTTGTTTTGAAATCAATTTATACCTTATCACCTTCTGACCTAAAAGCTTGAATTAGTCTTTGAAAGTTGTTGCACCCATCCCCACCCCAGGCAGGGTATCCAAGTGTTACCTGTTCTGAACTAGAAAGCCCATGGCTAGGAATGACAAAGAAACAGGTAACTGTTGTGATATCTCAATCCCTCACAAATACATGTATGATACATATATACATGTGTGTGCATGTATACACACATACTATATACATACATATATATATATATATTATATCTGGAGAGAGAGAGACAGAGGAGAGAGGAGAGAGACAGAGAGACAGAGAGACAAAGAGCCTTGTATTGTAAAAAACGTTGAGAGATGAATTTTGATATCTTTCTTTGAAACAATATTTGTCCTCCAGAAGAAAGAAGTTATGGTGGTGGAATTGTCAACTTGTTTTAGGTCTTAAATGAAGAGATGACATGAAGTACCTTTCTCTAATGGAGCAGTTTTTGGCAGTCTCAGCTACACTTACCTGTAGTTGATTAATTGCCTTGAGTGCCTGCAACTTCTAATCAAGCTATGAATCTAATCAAATGTGTGTATTGAGTTCCACTTTTCCTCACCACTAAAGCTGTGACAGACCTTCCCACTCTGATTCAGACCTATAGTTTGGAGCCTGTCACATGATGGGGGAACATTGAGATAACTCAAGATAGAACCATATCACAGATCAGGAGGCTACTTGACTGACTACGGAATTGACTGAGCTATGAAGAGTCAATTATAGTCCATAAGCATTTTAATCAAATTCTTAGGTGGAGTTGTAAATGCTCACAAGTGGAGAAAAGAAACAGGGCTGAATAGTGCAACCATTATGGAAAATAATGGAAATTATGCAGTGATTTGGGTCAAAGGTGTAATGTTTGCATTTCTGGCAGAGTTCACTGATACTATCTGTGTACCGAGTGTAATTTGATTTCTCTGTGGGATGTTAAAATGACAGAAATCAAAGAAAGTCTCTCTCGATTTCAAGTTATAAGGAACAATGAAATGCTCCTGAAGGAAAGAGAAGTGACCCTTCAATGGGAGCAAAGGGAATCTGAGGTAGGAGCTGTAACACTTTGCCTTTCTCGGTATGACAGAGAATGGAAAAGAGTAATACAAAGAAGAAAGGAAAAAGGGCAACTGTACAATGAGAATGTAATATTCAAAGCTCTTTCTGAAGAGGAAAGAACATTTAGCGTAGTGCCTGGCACACAGTAGGTGCTTAATAAATATTGATTGATTGGATGAAGAAGAAGAGGAAGTTAATTTTCCTTAGAAGAATGATTTAAAAATATGCTATTTGGGGAGAGATCATTGGGAGAGTAGCATTAGTTGCTGCTTCTTTGTATTGGGGTACTGAGGAAGCGATGTGTCAAAACGATAAGAACCATAGAGAGGTATACTGTATTATTAGTTTTTGTATCCAAGACATAACAGAGAATCTCCCAAAATATAGCAAAATGGAAGGCTGCTACTTCATATAATGACACTTCCATAAGGAAACTAAAAAGAATTGCCAATAATTATGAAGCGTTGGACAAGAAACTGAAGACCTTGAGGCCACAGTCTGTGTTTCTTCATTGCCGCTGATTGAAGGAAAAGAATGCAAGAGAGAAAAATTAATTTGGAAGAGTGAACATCTGACTAAAAAGATGGCATCTAATATTGGACTCTAGCTTTCAACATAAAGATGGCTAGATAAAAAGTATACCTATGTTATTGGCCACGTGGTCTGCAAAAGTCAAAAAGGCTTTAAACTAAGAAGGCTGAGGGATGGAGAAGACTCCTTTGTAAATCTCCCAAATTAGACACCAGAGAGCATAGTCTTAAAGAAGAATAGCTGCTGAGACACTTGGAAATTCTGAGAATACAAAATTCAAGGAAAAGACACTAGTAAAAGGGTAGCTAGATGGGACAACTGCTCTTCAATCAGGTCTGACTCTCTGTGAACTCTTTTGGGGTTTTCTTGGCAAGGGTACTGAAGTGGTTTGTCATTTCCTTCTCAAGATCATTCTACGGATGAGGAATTGAGGCAAACAGGCAAAAATGATTTGCCCAGGGACACATAGCTGGTAGGTTTCTGAGGCCAGATTCGAACTCATGAAGTGGAGTATTCCTGATTTCAGGCCTGGCACTGTATTCACTATATCACCTTGATGCCCACTGCCGTAAGAAGTTGAGGTAACACACAAGAGAAACTAAAGGCCTAATATAAGACAAACTTAACTTCATAGGTTATCCACTGAGACATGGTAGGATAAAATCCATAACTAGACCATGGCTCTAGATGGATATACTTTATTTGAGAGAAACAATGTAGATAAAAGGAGATGAGACTAAAATTGTTTATTAAGAAAGTATTTTCATAAAGAAATCTAGAGTTGGTAAGAATGGAGGAAATCATGTGACATAGGAGAAACAAGTGATTTTATCATTAGATTATACTGCAGAATATTTGGGAATTTGATGAAGAATATAGGTAATATTTCACAAACCAGTCACAGAGGCATGATAAAACAGGGTTGAGGTACTTTAATTATCCATTCATTTTTTATCTTGCCCTATTTCCTACCTTCTCCTGCCATTTAAATTTGTACTCTAGGTCCCAGAGTATTGTGGGTCTCAGCAATGGTGGACTTTAGGAACTCTGCAAACTTGACACACTTATTTTCATTTCAGTTCTAACCAATGCATTTGGGTCCTCCTTTTCATTTTCTCTACATTGCATGGATACTAATGGATCGGGCAAACTGACCATCAGTTATTCCTAAAAATGTGACTAGCTCAACTTTTTTTTCCCAGTCATGTATTTAACTGATGACAACTTTAAACTTCTCATCTTGCATCATGCCTCATTAGTTAGGCTGTGCAACCTGCTCTCATTCACCATGTGCTTGAATATTGTTCATGTTTGACTTGAATTCTTTGGACACCTGTGTGCCTTGATTTACAGCCAGTCATGCACCACTGGAAAATTATTGATGTTTAAAAGATGGGGTTTTGTCTCAAGGAGAAACTTAGTATCATTAATAGAACTGCATACTTTTTCAAAGGTAACCTAGCCCACTCTTCATTTCAGGGCATAGTTCACTGTTATCATGTACTTAAAAGGGCATAAATTTGATCATTCGCAACAGAGTTCTACACAGTATAATGGTATTGAAATAGGAAATTATTAAACAAGATACATTACTGATGAAAATAAATACTATTAGCTTCCATTAGAAGGACATCCAAACCACATATATAGCAGCTACCTTTAAAAAAAATGAGCAGTCCTGGAAAACAGGAAATAAGAAGAAATAAGTGGTGAAACAAACAGAACTCTTATAATTTGCAATCTGCATATGACAGATTAGAATACAGTGTAACACTTAGGGAAAAGAAGAAAAAAATTCAGAAGTAACAACATAGAAACTTTCAGAAGCACAATAATTTAATAATTTACCTTGACAAAGAGGCAGGGGAGTAGAGCAGACAGAGTTTTGGATTTGGAACTAGAAGACCTCTAAGAACCCTGGCATGGACAGTTTTACCATCTCTCTCAGCCTCATTGCCTTTATCTGTATTTTGAGGCTAATAAATATTTGTCATATCAGTCTTCCTGAATTATGAGTAAAATGCTTAGAAAAACTTAAAGCACTTTTGAAATAAAGCTATTATGGTATTTTTATCAAAAATATGAGGGATTTAAAAGCCAGTATCTTTTTACAATCTAACTTCAACCACAAGTTATACCATGTAGATATTAGAAAAAATAATAACTATGAATTAATTATAAGGCCATACTGCATTAGGCTATGGTATGCATGAATAAACACATAATTTTTATTACTTTAATTCAAATGCAAATTTTTTCAAGATTAAATTTTTTACCAGAAAATATATTATTTTAACTTTAAAAAATTTTATAATGGAGAAATATATTAAAACTGCAATAACTTATAATATTTCCCAGAATATATTTGTGCTTCAGATTCACAGTAAAATTAACAGCAGAGCACATTGTCTAAAAATGTTGGTCTAGCACCTTATTTTGAATGCTTTCCCTGTGGCCTGAGTAGCATATAGCAATTTCTACTGAAGAAGCATCTAGCTACTAAGTTCATCCTCTACCCATAAGGAAAATAAAATGCATCTAAGAATCATAGTCAAAGATTCAAAAGAGAACCAACACATACCCAAAAAGGAAGAATCACCTGCGCAACATCACTAGCAGTTGGTTATCTGGTCTTTCCATGAAAACCTTCAAGACCTTCCAAGACAACTTATTCTGCTTTGGGATAGGTCTAATTCTTAGGAAGCTTTGTGTTGCTTTGTTTGCCAATTCACTGAGCTTAAATCTGTGCCTTTGGTGACACCATGTCGGGTGATACATGAAGTCAAGCAACTTCCCCGGGTCACAGCAAGGGTAACAGTAGTCTGATGACAACTCTTTGGAACTTATTTTACCCTACTGTTCACTTCCTGTTATTTCTTGTTTTCTTAGAAGTATCAAAGATTATTTGAACAGAATTTTTCCTGACTCTAAATCCAACACTCTATCTACTTGGCCACTTGCTCTAATTGGAAAAAAATAAGGTTTTTCATTTAATTGAGAAGATCCACACTTCCCATAAAAATTTTATGATAACCACTTAGAAAAACAGTACACTAGACACTGTGTAATCAGGAATTCATCTTCAGTTTTATTTAACAGATCTTAGCAAGCACTTACAGAGACAGAAAAAGGAAGCAAAACATAAGAAGTACAATTAAATAGAAAATGGACCCACTATATATTGCCATTACTTGTTTTCAAAAGAAATGCATAAAAAAAGTCGAAAGACAGCTACAAGATAAAATACTTTGCTGCCAAGATGCTCCATTTTCAGTGACCACTAGGTATGTACTTAATATCCTCTCTAAAAGGCATGCTTATGTGTGAAGTGAGGTTAATAGTTTTTCATAAGGAATGTCTTCAGTTGTCCTTTTAATTATAGTATAATAGCCCTTATCCTATTGGAGTGAACCTAATGAATACGTAGGAAGTGAGTTTATCCTTGGAAAATGTTAGCAGGAAAGACTCATCTAGGGAAAGAAATGTAACTTATCAAGTATCTAGAGTTTGGTACTTGTAGTATTTTACTCATGAAATAATGACTGGAATTTGGGAAGCTTATCGGCAGCGCATTAGAATATTTTCATAATATAATAGATTTTAGATCTAGAAGAGAGTTTAGAAGCCACAAAGTCCAAAACCCTCATTTCATAGATGAGGAAACTAAGGCTCGAGTTTGTGACTCATTCAAAATTACATAGGGGGAAAGTAGCAGAACTGAGATTTGATCTAAAGTCTCCAATTCAGTATTTTTTTAACCAAGCCAGACTATCTCCCTTTATGTCAGTATTACAGAAATGTGAGCTATTATTTATTATTATTATTATTGCAGCATATATAATTCATAAGGGATGCTTCCAATTTCAAAACAATTTCAAAGAAAGAATTATCATCCTTATCCATGAATTCCTTCTTTTTTTTAAACTAAGGTTGGTTTTCTTAAAAGAAAATTTTCAGTCCTGAATCCATTTCCTTTTTCTCCTAACCCATTGAGAAGAAATTAGATACCTATTATCCATATGAAGTCATGTTAAACATATATCTACTCTAGCCATGTTGTAAAAGAAAAAAAATAAGATAAGAAAAAATTAAAAAGTGAAAGAAAATATTCTTCAATCTATACTCAGAGTTTATCCATTCTTTCTCTGGGGTTCATCATGACTTCTTTGGAATTGTCATGGATTATTGCATCCATCAGTGCAGCTTAGTCTTTCATGGTTGATTATCTTTAAAATATTGCTTTTATTGTATACATTATTCTAGTTCACTCACTTCACTTTGTATCAATTCATAAAAGTCTTCACAGTTTTTTCTTAAATTATCCACTTGGTCATTTCTTACATAGCAATAGTAATATAGAACAGTAGTATTGCACAAAAATCATGCTCATCAGTAATTCAATTGATGGGCATCTTCTCAGTTTCCAGGCATGAATTGTTTTATCATTCCTTCCCACATCAATTTCTCCCATTTCCAACCTCCTTTGTTTTCCCAAACTCATTCTTTGCCACATAGCTTCATCCTTATTATATAAGGAGGAAAAAATCACTGACCCTGAAGTCAGACAAAGGACCTAGGTTTTAATCCCAACTCTGTCCTTTACCACCTATGTTACCTTGGGCAGGTCACTTAGATATTAATTTCCTCCTCTGTAAAATGAGAAATTGGATTACATGGCCATGGAGATCCCTTTAGGTTTTAGATCTATGCCCTTGTGTCTCATCTTATTCTGGGATTTATGTATATTAGTTCTAGCTCATGACAGAATTCACTCTGTTTCCTAAACAGATCATAACTTCCCCATGAAAAGTCAGGCTTGGGATTTATATTTCACTCCCTTTGAATGTCATATGATACCTAATGTAGTAACAGGTAATAATAAAATGATTATGTTTATAATCTGATTTCAGTCTTGAAAAGAGCTTTGCATATATAATCTCATTTCAACCAACCTCATAGTGCATACACCTAGGTTTAGAACCTCACAAAAACTTTTCAAAGATAAGGAAACTGAGGTAATAGTGTTTAAATTACATATCCAAGGTTATACAGCTAGTATATCTCAGGGGCAAAATTTCAACCCAGGCTTTCTGAAGACTCTTAATCCATCACTCTATCAATGTCTATACTATGATGCCTCTCAATGAAAAATATTGCCTAAGTAATGGACACTGATAGAAGAAATCTGAAGTGGTTCCTTATTACCTCTAGAATAAAATATAATCCTCATTATTTCCATTGATTATTTGGGACTCACATCTTACTTCATATTACTCACCCCCAACCCCCAAATTGTTTCTATATACAAGGTTTCATTTCCTATCTCCATGCCATTGCACGGTAGTTGCCACATCTTAAATGCCCTGCCTGCTAACTTTTACATTTTAAGATTCTCTAGCCTTTGAAGACACAGCTGAAGTGTCACCTTCTACACAAGTCCTTTCCTGATCTCTCAAGTCTTTAGTGTTCTTGGTTCCTCCAAAACACTTTGAATTTCTTTCTATGTTTTTTATCGAATTTTGCCTATCTTAGTCACTAGTTAATAAACATTTATTAAGCACCTGCCATGACCTAGTCATTGTGCCAAGTGAAGAGGATATAAAAATGAAAAAGAAGATAGTTCCTGTCTTCAAGGAGCTTCCAATCTAATAGAGGGAAATAATGCACAACAGAATGCTGAAAACGAAATGGTGATGGGGATTGTCTTAGAGGACAGCAAGTTGAGAAATGAGATGTCTACTTAGATATCTCTTCTTCTCTTCTCCTTATAAGGAGACTGAGCTCATGGCCCCACCCTCCAATGGGGATACGAATACTGATTCAATCTTGCAGATGATAAGATTTCCCAATGATAAGTGTACCAGGGGCATGATGAAGAAATAAAATAAATCCCAAATTTCCTACCCCAGTGGGAAATGAGGAGATATCTGAAATTTCCTTCTATAACCATCATGTATATCCAGAGAAGAATATCCTGGAGGGAAGGGGTGGCTTCATTTTTGTGTTTACAGTGTCACAGAATACATGGAGATCTAGCCTCAGAAGCAGAAGGACTTGAACTCAATTCCTGCCTCTGATATATATTGGCTCTGTGATCTGGGATAAGTAACAGCTTTTCAGTGATCTCGGCCAGTGGTGTCAACTTTAAATAGAAATGGGAGCCACTAAACCATACATAAGAATCCCTGCAAGTTGTATATTGACTTAGAAAACCACATGTTAGCATTGTCTATTCTCTACTGTATTTTTAAATGCGGTTAAATATTTCCCAATTACGTTTGTTCTGGTTCCTCATACAATAGTATGTACCCTCAGAGTTGTGTGCCAGGTACCTTATTAGGGAGTTCTCTATACTCATAAAAGCATAGGGTGAGTCCCTATCTTATCTAGCATCTCCCCTCTGCCTCACCAGTAACAAGTATCTAATTTTTGTAGATTCAAAGAAGTTAAGACCCATTAAGATTCCTAGACTGAGTGCCTAACCAATAGATTGTAATCTCCTTGAGGTCAGGGACTCTTTTTTGTCTCTTTTTGTATCCCCTGTGTCTAGCATGGTGCTTGGCACATGGTAGGCATTTAACAAATGCTGATTGATTGATTGATTGATTGACTAAACTGAACACTCTGAGTACATGTAGATTACATTGAAGACATGAAATTGAAAGGAGAAGTGAACATGCAGAAAAGGGCCATCATATGATACTATACTTACCAAAGGTCTTCCCAATTCCTATACGTCAAATCAAACGATGGAACGACAATTACTCATTTAAAACCATTCCCCCCATTTCCCTCCTTCTCCTCAGTCCACTGTCTTCTCAGGCTCAACACAAACAGGAAGACAGTTGTAATGAGTGTCAGTATTTCACAAAGTGTTAGGCCAGATCCACCTTTGATGGACGATCAAATCAAGCCAGGATGCTACACAGTTCCACAGTTCAGCCTGTCTGGATAAGAATTTTTGCCTTGCCTATACCTAAGTCCCACTCTATAGAATCATGGCATCTCTGAGTTGGAAAGGTGCTAGAAAATCATATAGCTGCAATGGAGGATCATGAGGGATAGTAGACTATTCTCATGGCCTGCAAGTTATCATTTGAGCCTGGAAATATTCCTGGTGCTTGAATTTATGATGAAAGAACATTCTCCAGGCTAGACATCATTTCCAGATTAAACTGAAGCTAAGTTCCCTACATATGTGTTTTGTGGTCTGGCATCTCTATTTAAGTTAACCCACACTCCATATCAATCTTCCACGAACCCACCCAGTTAAGAAGGATATTCTCCTCTGTTCGGTGTCCAGATCTTTATAGAGCAAACTATAGATTAGGAGTATTCCCAGGATTTGGGACTCTCTGGGGGTCAGTGGACCTATGCAGATAAATTGCTACTGCTTAGAATCATCTGACAACAAACATGTATCTCTTTGTAACCTTATATAAAATCTACAAAAGCAACCATGAGTTTTTTTTTGTGAAAGCATGGGAATCTCTTAATTTGTAACTAAATAAAGGCCTTGCCTTAATTGTCGGGTTTTGTTTTGTTTTTTGCAATCTTTCAAAAGTTCTGATGGATGGAATACTGATCTCTCACTCACTATTTATGCTAATGCACTAGCTTAGGAATTGTGTAAAATGCATTTATTGACTGGATTCATCTTTAAAAGAGCCTGAGTGGTGAAAGAAGCCAAATTGAGGGACTGCTGATTTTATAATATATTCTGAAAGGGTCTATATATCTTAACTCATCCTTCAAAATTAGTGATCTAAGACTCACATTTACACATTTCTCTTGAATTTTTCATGTTCTCCAGCTCAATATGTCAAGTGTGACAGAACAGATGTAGTCAGTGAGTTGATCAAACAGTTGTTTCATTTGTATTACCATTCATTATTATATGTCATAAATGATAGCATAGCTATGCCACTTATCAACTATTCAGGTGTCTCTTTCTAAGTGAAATAAAAGGTAAAAGCTCTAAAGGAATGTAAAATTGGATAAATAGGAACACTGAAGAATATCTCTTAAAAAGAATGTGTCAGGATTGAGCAATCATTGAGTTTGAGGGTAATATGTATGTGGAAAGAATTCACTGCATCTACATTAAATTGTTGCCATTTTTCTGAGTTCTATTCCTAGCTCTGCTATTCAGAGTGTTTTACTTTCCTTTTATGACTATAGTATTATGGTTGCAAAGAGTTTTATATACATTGTTTCATTTAAAGCTCATAATAATACAATGACATAGGTAACATGCATCCTGGGATGGGAGAAGGCAAGTAGGGATAGAATGAAATGGGAAAAGACATGTTTTAATTGATATAGGGAATTCTAATTAGGAAACTCCCTCTACCAATGAGGAACAGTATCTATTCTACTAAAATTAATAGTCAGAAATTTACCTGGAGGATACTTAGACCTTTGGTCAGCATTGAACAGGTAGTAGGTATCATGGGGGGACCTTGAACATAGACATTCCTGACTCCAAGATCAGTTCTTTATTCACTATGACATACTGCATGTATTATTATGTCCATTTTACAGCTTAAGAAACTGAGGTCTAAAGGAGTTTTGTGACTTTCCTAGAACCAATAAGTACCAAAACAGAGTTGTAGGTCTGAATTTTCCATTTTATATTATGCTTCCTACACTACATTCCAATACACACACTGTATCAATTTTTAAGATCATTAATATGTGAGGCAATGTGATATAAAGCAGAGGCATTTGGTCTTCGAGTCAAAAGGATTTGGACTCAAATCTGAACTCTAACACATACTAGATATGTGAATATGGATAAATCATTTAATATATTAGTAACTTCACGGAACTTTCTAAGACAAGAAGTTGCCAATCTGCATAAGTAGGAGGAATTGGGGGTTCCCTATGCCAATGAAATCACAGGTGTGGAACTCCTCACTTCAAAAAAAGATAGTTAACATAATGCTGGGTACATAGTAAATAGCATTACCATTAGCAGACATATCAAAGTAGAAACTGTAATGGATGTACCTCAAGGGGAAAGTCTTACTCTTTATTTTTTTAAGTAGAAAAATATGCTTTAATCTGTACTTAAACTCCATCAATTCGTTCTCTGGAGATGGATAGCCTCTTTCATCCAAAATCCTTCAAAACTATCTTGGATCATTGTATTGAAAAGAATAGCTAAGTAATTCACAATTAATCATCCCGCCAATATTGCTGTTACCATGTATAAGATTATCCTGGTTCTGCTCACTTCACTTTGCATCAGTTCATATATGTCTTCCTAGGTTTTTCTGAAAGCATCCTGCTTGCCATTTCTCACAGTACAATAGTATCTCATCACAATCATCACTGCAGCTTGTTCAACCATTCCTTAATTGATGGCCATTCCCTCAATTTTCAATTCTTTACCACCACCAAAAGAGCTGCTGTAAATATTTTTGTACATCAAGAAAATTCTCCTTTTCCTTCGATGTTTTTGGGATGCAGATTTAATGGTACGATTGGGTGGAAGGGTATGCACAGTTTTATAACCCTTTCAATATAGTTCAGAACTGCTTACCAAAATGGTTGGATCAATTCACAAATCTACCAACCATGCATTAGTGTCCCAATTTATTCACATCACTGCAACATTTGTAATTTTCTTTTTCTGCCATATTGACCAATCTGATAGGTGAGAGGTGGGATCTCAGAGTTGTTTTAGCTTACGTTTCTCCAATCAATAATGATTTAGAGAATTTTTCAAATGATTATATATAGCTTTCTAAAAACTGCCAGTTCATATTCTTTGAAAAATTACTAATTGGAGAATGGCTCATATTCTTATAAATTTGATTATATATTTGGGAAATGAGACATTCATGAGAGAAACTTTTGATTTTCTCCTGGTTTCCTTCTAATTTTGGCTTTATTTTCCTTTTTAATTTAATCAAAATTATTCATTTTACTTCTTATGATCTTCTCTATCTCTTCTTTGGTCATAAATACATCTCTTATCCATAGATCTGATGGGTTAAAATTATTGTACTTCCCTAATTTGCTAATGATATCATCCTTTATGTCTAAAACATATATTCATTTTGATCTTATCTTGGTATATGATGTGAGATGTTGGTTTACACCTAGTTTCTGCCAAATTGCTTTCTAGTTTTCCCAGCCATTTTTGTTAAATGTTGATTTATTACCCCCAATTTTAAGATCTTTGGGTTTAATAAAACATTAGATTACTATGGTCATTTACTACTACGCATTGTGTATGTAATCCATCTACTGATCTAGCACTTAGTTTCTTAGCCAGTAATAGAGTGTGTTCATGACTGCTATTTTATAATACAATTTGGGATTTGGTACTACTAGGTCACCTTCCTTCATACCTTCTTTTCATTGATTCCTTTCATATTCATGACCTTTTGTTCTTCCAGTTGAATTTTGTTATTATTTTTTCTAGTTACATAAAACACTTTTTGTTCATTTGGTATGGCACTGAATAAATAAATTTAGGTACAGTTGTCATTTTTACTAAACTGGCTCAGCCTGACCATGAGTAATTAATATTTCTCTAATTGTTTAGATCTCTCCTTATTTGTGTGAAAAGTATTTTGCAATGTATTTCATATAGTATCTGTCTTGGAAGGTAGACTTCCAAGTATTTAAATATTGTTTGCAATTATTTTAAATGGCATTTTTCTTTCTATCTCTTCCTTCTGGACTTTGTTTGTAATATATAGAAATGCTGATGATTTATATGGGTGTATTTTATATCCTGCAATTTTACTAAAATTAATTGTTTCAAAGAGGGTTTCTTTTTTAGTTTATTCTCTAAGTACACCATCATATCATCTGCAATTTGTGATAGTTTTGTTTCCTCATTGCCTATTCTAATTCTTTCAGTTTCTTTTTCTATTACAATATTGAATAGTAATTGTGATTATGGACATCCTTCCTTTGCTGCTTATCTTATTGGGAAGGCTCTTTGGCTTATCTCCATTATGGACAGTGTTTGCTGATGGTTTTAGATACTACTTATAATGTTAAGCAAGGCTTCATTTATATTTTGCCAAAAAGTTTTTGCTACATCTTTTGAGATAATCATAAAATTTTTATTGTTTTTGTTATTGATGTGGTCAATTATACTAATAGCTTTCATAATATTAAAGCAGCCCTGTATTATTGGTATAAATTGCACCTAGGCACAGTGTGTGATCTTTGGGGATATAGTGCTATAAACTCCTTACTACTATTTTATTTATAATTTGTCCATCAATATTGATTAAGGAAATTGGTTTATAATTTACTTTCTCTGTTTTGCTTTTCCTTCTTTCAGAATCAAGAACATAATGACATCATAAAAAGAGTTTGGTAAAACTCCTTCTTTTCCTCTTTTTATATTGTGTTTATGGTACTGGAATTAATTGCTCTTTAAATGTTTGGTAGAATTCACTTTTGAATCTATGTTTTCATAGGAATTTTAGCTCATTTATGGCATGTTCAATTTCTTTTTTCTAAAATAGAGTTATTTAAATATCCCATTTCCTCTTCTGTTAATCTGGAAAATTTGTATTTTTGTAAATATCCTTTTCACTTAGATTGTCTGTTTTACTGGCATATAGTTGGCCAGAATTGCTCTTAAAAATTGCTTTAATTTCATCTTCTTTCCCCCAGCTGGTTGAACATTCATCCTTTTCATTTTTGATACTAGAAATTTGGCCTTTTTTTAAAAAATAAAATTAACCAATGCCTTATTTATTTTACTGAGTTTTTTTAAATATAAAACCACATCCTAGCCTTATTTATTATTCCATATTAAACCCAATTATATTAATTTTCCTTTTTTCGCTATTTCTATTTGTTGTTTAACTGAGGATTTTAAAATTTGTTCCTTTTCTAGTTCTTTTTAATTGCATGTAATTCATTTGTTCTTTATTTTATTGATGCAAGCATTTGCAGAGAAATTTCCCCTATGAGCTGCTTAGGTTGTACCCCACAGATTTTGGTATGTTGTCTCATTGCTGTCATTCTCTTTAATGAAATTATTGGTTATTTCTTTAACAAGATTCCATACTTTAATAAATGTTAGCTTGACCACAGAATCATAAGACTCAGTGTTAGAAAGAATATTAGAGGTCAGCTAGTACAAACTGCCTGGAGTTTGAACAGGTGAAGTATTAGGTTCATTTCTCTGTATCACATTGGACCACAGGCATCAAAAAGCTGGAGATCAATAAAAGGAGAGCAACCAGGATGGCAAATGATCTCCAGATCATCTTGTATGAGGATCTGTTGATGGAAAGATGTCTATTATTCTAAAGAAAAGAGGATTTAGGGGGGGTGTGGCAGCTATCTTCAAATAGTTGAAGGATTATTCTGTGGAAGGGAGATTAGATCTACTCTACTTGGCCCAAGAGAACTAAGTTAAAAGCCACAGGTGAAAGCTGTAGAGAAAGGCATTTTTGGATTGAATATGTTAACTTGTTTTTATAGCACTGAAATCATCAAAATTTGATACCAGTTGATGGTTGATGTTTTGATAAGTTCTCTATTATGCCTAATTAACACAGTCTCTTTTAAAAAAAATTTAGAATCAAACACCAGAATGCAAATATAGAATAGAGAAAAGAAAAAAAAATCATAAGCAAATATTGGAACCTAAATACAAAGTAAGAAAAGAGAAAAAAAGCATGTCATGTGCATAGCAGAACATAAGAGGGGATTCAAAATATGTATGATAAATTTTCATTTCAAGAAAGTGTGTATGATAAATACATGCTATGTTGAGAGTGGTCCACCTTTGCTTCCTTACAAGTGTTTTTTTTTGTTGTTGTTCTCTACTGTGCAGTTTTTACTTTGCTTTTCTTCCCCTCCCCACAAAGGCTACAATTAAGGTCCATATGTATGTAAACACATACTTTCTCTAATAAATTCTACTCCCCATCTTTGTTTTTATGTTTGTACCTATCGCTTGCTTCCTATACCTGCTGACTGCTCTACTTTACTTCTACCCACTACTGCCCTCCAAGCATCCCTACCCTATCCTCCCATTCCCATAAATCTAAACACCCTTTTATAACCATCTATAACCTGTTCCCTCCCCTCCCCTCCACAGATTCCTCCCTTGTCCTCTCCACCCTCCCTATCCCCCTATCATTTTATTTCTTCTGAATTTAGAAGACGTTTATACTCCTCTCACTCTCTCTCTCTCTCTCTCTCTCTCTCTCTCTATATATATATATATATATATATATATATATATATATATATATATGTGTGTGTGTGTGTGTGTGTGTGTGTGTGTGTGTATTGCTCTCTATTAAGTCCATTCCAATGAAAGTAGATTTAACCACCAGCCCTCCTCCCCCACCTAATTCCTCAGTAACAATTCTTCCTATCGTACCCCATTTGTGTAAAATAATTACTCTTCTTAGCCTTTCCTAAATGGTTTTACTGTTTAATGTCTTTGTCATACTCAGGTCTACCCCATTCTTCCTTACAAACTGCCCACTTACTAATAACAATCTCAAACATGTATTTTATATTTTACATATATAAAAAGAAATGGTCTAGCCTTATTCATCCCTTGAAATCAGTCTTTAGTATGTACATCATGTTTCTCTTGGCTCTTGTATGTCAAATCTATGAAGTTCATTTTTTTAACAGTCTTGAAAGTCTGACAGTTGATCAAATATCCATTTTTTTCATTCAGGATTATTCTTAACATTTCTGGGTATGATATTTTTGGCCAGATTCTTTTTCTCCGGTTCTTTTGCTGTCAGTATATAGTATTTCAAGACCTGTTGTCCTTTAATGTTTCTGCTGCTGGTCATGTGTGTTTCTAATTTTGGTGCCATCATAATTAAATTGCTTTTCTTCTTGTTGCTTTTAGTATTTTATCTTTGAGCTGGGAGTTCCAGAATTAGACTATAATGTTCCTATGAATTTTCCTCATAGGATCTATTTCAAGTGGTGATCAAAGAATTTTTTTTTCTATTTCTACTCTCCCCTCTGCTCCTTTGTTCTAATGCTTCAGGACAATTTTCTTTAATTATTCTTTGTCTTATTGTATCGAGATTCTTTTTTTTTAAATCTTAGCTTTCAGGTAGTACAATTATTCTTGTTTTTTTCTTCTTAACCTATTCTTCAGATAAGTTGTTTCTCTCATGTTTCAATTTCTTTTCTATTTTTTTTACTCTTCAGTTTGTTTAATTATTTCTTTATCTCTTACAACTTCACTGGTTTTGTCTTACCCCATTCTAATTTTCAAGGTGTCATTTTCTTCCTTAAGGTTCTGGATCTCCTTTTCAAATTGGTTGACTTTCTTTTCATAATCTTGTTTTTCTTGGATTAGTCTTTTTTTTTCCTCTATTTGTCTCATTTGATTTTTTAAAGTCTTTTTTTAAAGTTCTTCTATGAATACTTTTTGAGCATGTGACCACTTGACATTACTCTTTAGGGTAGAAGAGGGTTTCTTTGCTTCAATATCCTCCTCTGAAGATGACCCCTGGTCTTTTCTATTCCCATAATAACTTTCTATGGTTGGATTATTTTTCCTTTGCCTGTGCGTTTTTTTTGCAGTAATAGCTTAATTTTTGTTATCAACTTTAGCCCTGGGGCATGGGGGATTGAACCTCTTGCCCCAGATCTTCAGTTCTACCCTCCAGGCTGGAACTAAAGCCAAACTTGCAGCCTCCTGTAAGTGCCAATAGCCAGCCATCTGCCCCATCGTTCCTGCACTCACCAGGCTTGTGCTGGTTCTTTCTTGCCACTGAGGCTCTTTGCAGCACAGCTGGGTCCTGCATTCATTGTCAGCAGACATTCCCTCTATCTACCGTGGTTCAGATGCCCAACTTCCCTCATTATCCTAGTGGTAAAAGTTCCTGTGGCTGGGGCCAACACAGTCTCCCAAATCAACTAACCCCAAGGCTTACCAATTGTGGCTTTAAGGGGCTTGCAAGCTTGTTTTTAACTAAGACGCTAGGCTGGAGGGGTTTACTCTTCACAGGGGCCAAATCTCATTCTGGGATTTTTCTTCTGATCTTCTTGAATTGTCCCTGGAAGACCCCTCTTGTACCCATATTCTTATTAATTTTTACCCTCACTTTTACCCTAAGGTGCTATTTTATCTCTTTGGTGGGGGAAAATCTTAAGGGCTTGAAATTTTCTGACATATTCCACCATCTTCCCAGGATTTGCTCTATGAGCACAGTTCCTATTCAAATTAGTCATGGAAGCAGAATTCACGGTAAATCAGGATGCCTCAGAAAAGAATTAGAAATCTGCACCTATCTTTCTCCCGTGACCATTACTAGAAGTCCTCTCTCTTCAAAGAACCTTTGGAGCCTCAAAGATATTTACTGCTATAAGGGAAACTGCTTCTATTTGCAAAGGAATGGAATTATTATCTGACATTGACAGAAATATGAATATAGCACAATCTTTATAGGGCACTGGAGCAATCCTTTCTCTCTCCATCTTTGCCCAAATGAAGATGGACCATTATCTGTTACTCTTTCTGATAACTACAATAATAAATGTTCCTATTTGCTGAATTGGAAGATTGTGAGACTTTTTAAAAAGTAGATTTCTGTACTGTTACTTGACCTTTTGTACAACTTTACTACTGTCTTTTCTGCCTTTTTTTTCTCATTATCTAGCAAAATCTCTGCCTCCATGCCCCAATCTATAGCCAGTATCCTAATGTAAAAAGTAACCGGGCTTAGCTATTGACATAAACAAATCCAGATTTTGGTCACTTCTCACATCTCACCAATGATCAGATAGCAGATATCACAGTTCACTGTTGATCAGCCATTGGATATTGTCCACTGTATTTTCTATTTTGCTATTTTCTCTGATTCTCATGAGAATTCATTTAAATCATTATAAAGGGGGAGACCAGTTAACAGAAATGGTTATCTGGTAAGTCTGTGAGAAACTTTTCCACCTCAATCTGCAGAGTTCTTCATTTCACACGAATTCAAAAGTATATTAGGAGCAAATCCCTTCTCAAAGAAGAAATAAATAAAATGGACTTAAAATAACATACCCAAACACTGCACAACTTGGAATAACTTTCATGAAAGTCAAATAGCCAAAATCCTTTATACTTGACACTTCTATTTTTCCAAGGGTCGTGAAAAGGGCTTATTCTATCCTATGAAATTTAAATTTTCTGTAGATCAAACTGCTCACCCATAAGCTAAATGCTCTAGCAACATTTTTGAGTGAATTGGGCCGAAGTGGCTATTTTTCTTCCCCAAATTTCATCAACTTATCTTACTCTTTATATTATATTTTGCTTTGGATTTTTCTCCTTCCCTTTCTACTCTCTGAATTTTTGGGCCAATAGGGGGAAAACTGAAGGTCAGTATGTTGCAACTTAATTAGCCTCAGATAAGATATTGCTGCAGAATTATGATTGTCATAAAACTCACACATACACATACAAATATATTTTTCATTGCTCTTGCTTTTATAAGATTCTGGGGAAAACTGGATATTAATTTCTAACTTATTTATTCTTGATATTCTTATTTTATGTCAAGCATGTCCAAAATAATTCCTTCCATAAGGAGAATTAACGCTGTGAATTAACTGGAAATGCTGAGTTGTTTACAATTTTCTCAGAGATTTATTTCTCACTATAATACAAATATATAACACAGAGCTATTCACACAGTCTCCTGTGTGAATGTGCTTATGTATTCTATCACACTTCCCAAATCCCACCACTTGTGACTTCTAGATTCCTATTTAAATAAATAGTGATATGAAGCTTTTTATCCAAATATAGAGGCTGAACCAACTATCTAGCTAGACTATGTTCCTTTCCTTGTAATAGAGTCAATGAAGAAATAGAAATAAATGATATTGAAAATAACATGTTCAAATTTACAAGAATACAAGTCATTCCCCAGTTGATAAATGGTCAAAGGATATGAACAGGAAATTTTCAGAGGAAGAAATTAAAGCTATCTATAATCATATAAAAATGCTCCAAATCATTATTTATTAGATGCAAATTAGAGAGATGCAAATGAGGTATCAGTCATACCTCTCAGATTGGCTAACATGACAAAACAGGAAAATGAGAAATGTTAGAGAAGACATGAGAGAGCTGGAGCACTGATTCATTGTTGGGAGAGCTTTGAGCTGATCCAACCATTCTGAAGAGCAATTTGGAACTTTGCCCAAAGGGCTAAAAAATGTGCATATCATCTGCCCCAGCAATGCTACTTCTAGGACTGTATCTCAAAGATATCATAAAAATGGGGAAAGGACCCACATGTACAAAAATATTTATAGCAGCTCTTTTTGTGGTGGCCAACAACTGGAGATTGAGGGAATGCCTATCAATTGGGGAAGGGCTGAACAAGTTCTGGTATATGAATGTAATAGAATATTATTTTGCTATAAGAAGTGATGAACAGATGGACTTCAGAAAAACCTGGATTTATATGAACTGATGCTGAGTGAAGTGAACATAGCCAGAACATTATACACAGTAATAGCCACAGTGTGTGTGGACTGTTTTTGATAGACTTAGCCCTTCACAGCAATGCAAGGAGTTAAAACGTTTCCAAAAGACATATGATGCAAAATGCCATCTACATCCAGAGAAAGAAGTATGGATTTGGAACACAGAATGAAACAGACTATTTTCTCTTTTTTATGTTTTGTTTTTCTCATAGTTTCTTCCACTCGTTTTAATTCTTCTACACAACATGACTAATATGAAGATGTGTTTAATAGAAATGTATGTGTAGAGCCCATATAAGATTGCATGCTGTCTTGGGAAGGGAGAGGAGAAAATCTGGAACTTATGGAAGTGATTGTGGAAAATTAAAAACAAATAAATTAATAAATTAGGGGATGGGGGAAGAAAATGACACATGATCAAAACCTGAAGGGTTTAAATGCTGCCTATAATAGTATATTTTACCTCGCAAAGTCAACATTAGTGGCTATGTATATGTACAAAAATAAGAAGAAATAAAGCTTTCCTCCTCTTCTTAAAATTCTTAGCTCATGTCATCCTCTACAGTGTCAGAATATACTAAAAATTTAATGAAAGTTTGTTGATGGATTGATAAATGAGAACTTCCTGATCCTTCCACTTCAACTACAAGTCTACTCCCTCCCTCCCACCTTTATTGGAAATTATTCTGTGCTTAGTCTATGTATGTAATTATCTATATTTATATATGTGTATATTTATATACAGATTTACACACATATATGAGAGAGAGAGAGGAGAGAGTTCCTTGATGCCAGAAGATATTTAATTTTTTGTCTTTGTATACCAAGTGTCTAGCCCAACGTCCGGATCATATAGGCACCAAATAAACATCTATTGATTGATCTCCCACAATGAGGAGAGGTATTATGGTGTAGAAAGAGAAGTGTAGTTAGATGGAAGAGCCCTGGGTTACAATTCCAGCCTGATACTTCATGATTTACAAAGCAAAGTTGCATATAGTATCTTATTTGATCTCTGTATCTTGATAGTTTGGTTTATACATATATACATACAAATATATACACATTCACACACAGAGTATACTTGCCAAAATTAAAGACAGATATATTAAGTTAAATCTAGTCACTAGCTAATAGTTTGTAGCAAAGTTCAGCCTAAAACCACATCTCTAGTCAGCCCTGTTTCTACTACACCTAAAGAGGACTGAATGAAGTCCCAAAAGGTCATCAATGAAATATAGCATGGTGGTGTTTACAGACCATGGTAGGATTGAATCTTGAATGTTTCTGGTTGCTAAGGGGAGAGATTGAAGTTTCCTATGTTGGGTGGTTACAGAAACAGTCTAGACTAAGCCTATGTCACAAAAGAATGAATCAAGTGATCCTGTGCTGCTCATTGACCCCAAAATCTGGGCAAGTTGGGACCATAAAGAACAGCTCAGATATATGTCACCCATAAATAACAGAATGAATTATATTCCCTATACTCTCTTAGAATAATACCAATTTTTCACAACAATTGATGGTCTGGTAGAAAATTTAATTAATTTTAAAAAATGACATACAGCTTCAGAGCCACCCAGGCATTTAAATATTGACTCATCCCTTCCAATATCCAAGCGAAAAAGATGACTATCTTTCTCAACCCTCCAGCTTGCAAAGGCAAAGGCAAAAATATTTTTGAACTGAATGTTGTCCCATTTTTATACTTATCAGGCATGGATGTGACTGTAATCAAGACCAACGATGAAGGACAAGCCAAGAAACATCTAGGATTCAGGGAAATGAATGGTAGATACATAGTAAATACCTTTTCATAAATATGTAGCAGTAGCATTAGTAACTGCTGCAATCATAGTTGTAGTGACAATAATAAAAGCAACGAGATAATGCCTAGGAAACAATAGTAATAATTAATGACAAGAATAATTATTAACAGGAAATAGTAAATGATTAGTAATTATTAAATAACAATAATTACTAATAGTAATAATAATGAATGGGCAGTAGTAATAATAACACACGGAGGTAATAAATAGGAAATCACCTTCGGAGACAGGAAGACCGGTTCAAGCTCTCTCTTTCACATTCCCTTGCTATGTAATTACTTAAACTTTCGATGCCCCCAGGTAACTTCCAAGACTATAAGTTGTGGAATAATTGCAGATCTTCATTGGTAAGGGGAATTGCCTCACTGGGAGATCTTTATACCAAGTACTATCAACTAGATACCTGCTTTATCCCTTCCCTTCAATAAATGAAGACATACCTTTCAAACCAACGCTGTTAAGTTTATACTAAATGACCAATCAAATGGCGTGGGGAAAATGTTTATGTATATATATATATATATATATATATATATATATATATATATATATATATATATATATATATATATATATATATATATATATATATATATTTTAGAATGGATAATAGAATGGTTCAATGGTGATAGAAAGAGAACTAGACTCAGAGACCAGGGTTCAAATCCTGACTTTGATACTAACTAGCTGCTTGACTAATGGGCAAGTCACTTCATTACTGAGGCTACAACTAGATTGGTCAACTGTGTATGACACTGAGGGGATAAAACATTCTGTGTTTGTATATAAAGAGCTTTTGCATGAACAACAGCAAAAACGGGCTATGTAAGAGGTCTAAGATGAAAGGAGAATTTCTGCTCTTGTGGCCTTTTCAAACACCAAGAAGTCAACTTTAATAATAGTCTGAAGTTTCAGTTATATATAGCCTGTCTTTGTCATCCTGCTACTAATAAAAAGATGATCCAGTCCTTTGCATGGTTTCACAAATATTGTACAGTAGAATCATGTAATATCCTGAGGGAAAAATTGTTTTCAAAGCAGAAACTTAGAGAAAAAACAATCTCTTTTTGAAATAGGCATACAACTTCTGGTAACATATACACATGCACAACCAAACACATCATATTCATGTCATATGTTGGCTATTTCCAATTCAGGGAAAAATACATTCCAGGTAGATCAAAAGTATTCTGGACTGGCACATAGTCTAGTCATGGCTGAAATGTATGTGGAAAATTCCTGATATCCACATATATATCCCAAGAATGATTCCCATGGGAGTGAAAAAGTAGCAAAGTTTGGTGTGAAAAATAGCTGAAAAGACAAGCATTTTTTTTCATTAACCAATAGAAAGCCAAAATAAAATGTTTGTGGGACTTTAAGACTGGTGTCTTATTTGATGATCTGAAGACTGGTATAGGAAATCAAATCGAGTGAATCACACTTACAGATTCCACAAAATCTCCTTTTTCAAAAAAGCATCACAAACTATTTTTTTTCATAAACACTACCGCTTTCTAGGATTCTTTTTGTTAAGAAACATAATTTCTTGTAGCAAAATAAATAAGAATAAAAACATTAACTTTGTGACATTGAAGGTATCATGAAAAGCATTGTGGTTTGGGAACTAAGGGACTTGGATTTGAATCAGAGTTCTACTGGATAACTTGGCCAAGTCATATGACCAAGTCTAGCTTTCTTTTCTTCATCTCTTAAGTTCTGTGACAAACTATAGGAAGACGTATGAATTTTAGAGTTATATTTTATTTTTAAAAATAACCTTTGGAAGAATGGTGGCTATTATATATATATATATATATATATATATATATGTATGTATGTATGTATGTATGTATTCAAATTAAAAAACCAAAAATGATTGCAGGAAAAGTTGTAGTTGCTATAACTCTACAGTTCCATTATATATAATCATTTATTCAACATTCATTTTATGTAAATGAATATTAACGTGTGTATATAAGTGCATTTTTTGTTTGGTATATATCTGTATGTTGATATGTCATCTCCCCCTTTAAAATGTAAGGTCTTTGAGACCAGGAACTGTTTTGTTTTTCTCTTTGGATCACCAATGCTTAATACAGTGCCTGGCACATAGCAGGCACTTAAGAAGTATTTATTTGTTTCACCCACACACACACCACTAATGTTAGTAGTATAAATATCCTTTTTCATTTACATAGTACTTTAGAGGTACAAAGTACCGTCATTCCATTCTCCTAATGACCCTGTTAGGAAGGTAGTGAGTGTATTATTATCCTCCTTTCATACGAGGAGACCCAAGCCCAGGCTGTTTAAGGGACTTGACCAATGGTAGATAATGAGTAAATGCTGAGTGAACCTTTCTGCCTCCATTCCCAAATCAGAGTTTAGAGTCCACAGTTTGAGAATCCTTACAGTCACAATTTATTCCACAGTTCATAAACCTGTTTGAGAGTGTATCATTATTTAAATGGAGGGTGTCAACTTCCCGAAATTTTGTTACACTGACTGATCCATAAAGTAAGGCACACCACTCATTTGCTAGGAGTGATTTCACAATTGACATCATATGCTTTTTCATCCTTATTTGAATAATTCTAGCCATTTGGTTTCTTTTACTCAGAATTACAGGCAGTTACTCACTAATCTGAACTAGCTAAGCAGAAAACTAAATTAGTGAAAAGAATTTTATGGTATTTTAAATCCAATGTAATTTTGAATGAATGAATGAATGAATTAAAAAGCATTCATTAAGTGCTTCCTGTATGTCCAGTATTATGTTGTTTTGGAGAAACAGAAAAGTAAAAAGAGTCCCTGCCTTCAAAGAGCTTTACATTATAACAAAGAGAGACACTCATGTATATACGTACATGTCTGTTGTTTTTAAAATATGCACATATGTATGATGCAATATTATGTGAACACACATGTATATTCATAATAAATTCAAGTTTAATACACTGTCTGGTTCACGATACGCACTTAGTAAATGCTTCATTTCTATAGCTATTTAAACTAACCTTAGAGGCAAAGGCACTAGTTACTTGGGGAACCAGGAAAAGCCTTCAGTAGAAGATGTCATGTGAGCTGAATCTTGAAGGATGGATGAGCTATAATTGGCATATCAATTGCTTTGATATAAAAAGGTACAAAATTTAAGGACTGCTCTCTTTTACTCTGTATCATTCTGATTTATCTTGCAATTATTTCCCCCTTTTTTTCGCTTCTTTTGTTACTGTTTAGTCATATCTGACTCATCATGACCCCATTTGGGGTTTTCTTGGCAGACATACTGGAATGCTTTGCCATTTCCTTCTCTAGCTCATTTAACAGATGAGGAAACTGAGGCGAACAGGGCTAAGTGACTTTCCCAGGGCCACAGAGCTAGTGTCTAAGGCTGGATTTAAACTCAGGTTCTCTTGACTCCAGGGCCAACACTCTATGCGTTGTGCCACTTAAGTGCCCTTATTTTATTCATAGGTTGTACAGAAGTAAAACTTGACCTACCTTGTGTCTAATTGATTATAAATTCTTTTGGGATACACACTAATAAGATGACTTTGGTGTCCAAAATAGCAGTAGGTGAACAGACCTCCTTCATTTTAAGCATATACTCTAGAATGGGTATTTGAAATGCTATCCAGGTTTTGTGTATTCTTCCAAATGGCTTTTACATTGAATATTCTTACCCAGTATAGCAAGACAATTACCATAAACTCATTCATCCTCTCTCTCTGAAACCAAGTAACCTTCACTGTAATGGTATGAACTTCCTATGTTAACTAGAGGAGGTATAAGGCACTACCTCACTTATTACACATGCACCTGAAGGCAGATTTCATCCCTCCATGAAGAATAATAAGTATTAATCGAGTTTGCCATCCAGTACCCTCAGCTGTGACATCCCCTTTTGGCTTCTGGGCAGTAATTGTACATAGACATGAACTGCCCACTGAAATAAACAAAAACAGAGCAAATGCTCTCAACTGTGAACAACTGCAGCTCCTGGCAATGTATTGCCCAGATCAAAAATCAATACAAGAAATGGACTCAGCCAAAACAAATTAACTGCACTGGTGACTTGGACTTGTTCTGCACACTTTTGTTTGTGGGTTTAACCCTTCACTGCCCTGCATAATCCCCTGTAGGAATGCATTTCCTTATGTGCATTAGGAACAGCTGGCTTTCAAGATCGCTTTGCAGTTTAAGCCCCAATCACTTGCTTGAATTCCAAAAAGAGGAATATATTAGAAAATACCAGGAGGTTTTCTAAAATGATGTTGAAAATAAAAGCTGGAATATATTGGAATTTTACAGTAAAGCATTTTATTTCGCTAACTAATGAGACATTCGCTGGCCTACTTGCTACTCCTCATGGATAACATTATACCTCTCTCCTCTGTTAGTTGGCACATTTCCTGAATTGTACTCCCTCTTCACCTCTGCCTATTAAAATCCCTAAGTCATTTGAAGCCCAGCTCAAATGTCACTCCCTACATGAAGTTGTAGGGGAGCTAGGTAGTACAGTGGATAAAGTGCCAGACCTGGAGTCAGAAAGACCTGAGCTCAAAAAGACCTGAGCTCAAATCTGGCCTCAGACATTTATTAGCTGTGTGGGCCCCAGGCAAGTCACTTAACCCTGTTTGCCTCAGTTTCCTCATCTGTAAAATGAGCTGGAGAAGGAGATGGTAAACCATTTAAGTATCTTTCCCAAGCAAACCCCAAATGGACTCAGAAGGAGTTGGACATGACTGGAAAATGACTGAACAAAAACATGAAGTCTTTCCTCTTCCCTCTGTTCTTGATGCAACCCCCTTCCCCTCATCACTTGGTATATATTGTGTTTTTGACTTGTCTGTATACATGTTGTTTCTTTCCTGTCTTGGATCCTTGACAGCAGAGGCTATTTTATTTTTGCCTTTATAGCCCTAGTACCTAATTTGGTGGCTTGCACACAGCAGGTACTTAATAAATGCTTATGAATAAATAAAAGGATACATTCACTTATAGGTTTTACATTTTGTTTTGCTGTTTGTACTTCTCTTTGTACTTTATCAAATACCTTAATTAAATCAACGAAAGCAATAATTTTCAAGTTTATAAAACCAAGATATGGTGCAAGCCATAGGTAATTAAACAGGTAATTAATCAAAAACCCAGTCTCTTTTGGGATGCTTTATTCATAAATTGCAGCTCCAAATTGGGTACTTGTTTTGCTTCCTATAATTGTGTTAAAGATTGTTCAAAATATCAATGAAAATCTGCTTCTCTTCAGAAAATCAAAATAATTTTTACCTAATCATGACATTATCATGTTCATAGAGGGTAAAATAGACCTCAGAGATTAGTCTAAACCAACGTCCTTTTTTTTGAAAAGCCAGAAACTGAGGAAAGAAAAGTTATGTAGCTCTCCCAATATCACACAGTTGTATATATTTAAACCAGTGCTCTCTGACTCCAAATCCAATGATCTTTCTACTTTGCTATATGGGAAATTTCAAAGATATTCCAAAGAGATAATGAGAAAAGAAAAAAAATTACAGAGAAAGTTCTATTTCCAAGTTTTTAGCTAATATGTAGTCCTGGAGAACTGCAAAAGCTAATGAAATATATTATTTATATACATTTATATAATAATATAATAGATTTACAATACAATAAAGATTAAAAAAAAGGTGCTAGGAGTTCTAGGAAGCAACACAGAGAGAATTAAAGCAAAACAACATATAAAACCAAAGGTATATAAACCAAGAATTGTGGATAGTCAAGGACAGAGTTTTCAAGGTTGAAGGTTTTTCATAGACCATCCTAACTTCTCAAATTTAACTAAAAGGTCTAAACTTCTTCAACATAAACATTCATATCAGTCTGAATATATATGTATTTTTTTTTTGTTTTGGTAAATGAATGCTTTTGAACTGAGTCACTTATATGGTAGATGATACTTCTGATGTACATACTGAAGCACCTTGGACAAGGAAGTCACCAACTACTTACAGGTCATTGCTAACCTAGACTGAAGACAAAGAAAGAGACTTTGACAAGGAATGCTGCAAAGCCTTCTTACTATTTTTCTCTGACCCATTCTTTCCCCAAAATAGCTACCTTATGCCAAGTTCTAAAATAGCAAGAGAGGATAATAATAGAAATTTGTCTGTCCTTGTTCTTGGATGATTTATGAAGACTCTTTCCGGGTGTGTGTATATGGGCACTCATGAACATGGATTTTCCTAGCTCAGGCATTTACTAAACAAAAGATATCTACATACTTATATAGCTTTCACTTTTTCTAAGAAGGGAATACTTAAATAAGTAAAAAATAAAATATAAACTTCTTTAATTGTATTTGCTCCATTAAAATGCCTTTCTCCCATGTTTGATTTTATTCTCTGCAGGAAAAAAAGTTAAGACAAAAAACATTTTCTCATTTAAAAATATTGGTTTACAGACACTATTAAGGACTTTAAAAAACATAGATTTTATACTTTGATAACTAAATTGACTATAAAAAAATAAGGCTGAGTACTCCAAAGGGCCAGTTTGAAAACTGTAAGCAACATGAAGAGCACACATAAAGTTCAAACTATAAATGTAATTTAACATTGGTAAGTTTTGTCATTATCCCAAGGGAGGCTATCATTTAAAGGTCACTTTTGTCCCCTAGGCCCCATTCCTACAATTTACTATCATAGTCCACTATGCCTTCTTTCCCCAAAAAACTGATTATTGTGAAATCTCATTATGTTGCAGGATTGAATCTCCCTGATATCCACATTTCACTGGTCCTTTTTATGACCAGAGGGTTTGACCAAGAATTCCAGGTCCTCTATGTAATAAAGGAGCTCAGCAGTTTCTATCCTCACTTTCTATCACTTACACTGCTTTTGGACTTCTCTCAAACTCTCTGCCATGCCCCCAAGATGTACCTTCTTACCTTCTACTCTCCAGACCCATTTCTTTTCAGTTTTGAACTGTAAGTTCCTCAAGGGCAGGCAGTCACTGTCTTACTTTTTTGTACATATGTGCATCCTTAACACTTAGCACAGTGCCTAACACATAATAGGCACTTAAAAATGTTTATTGACTCAATGAGTGACTGAAGCACACATTGATAGGGCAGAAACATGAAAATCTAAATGCCGTAAAACATCCTAGGATTTCCTTGAAGATATTTCAACTTCAAAAATATAAATCACCTGGGCTAAAAAAAAATGGAAATTATCATCCTAAGTTTCATTCATTTAGCCCCTCCTATGACACTGTCATCTTTGCTATACCTCACACAAAACACTCCATCTCTCCACTCTGTGTACCTTCACTGGCAATTCTCTAGACCTTGAATTCTTTCTCTCCTGATTTCTGCCTCCTGCCTTCTTTGGATTTCTTCAAAGTCCAGCTAAAAAGACCAACCCCTACAGAAAGCCTTTCTGATCCCCTTTTCTACAAACTTCCCTATGTTGATTATCTCAAATATATTTTGTATATAGCTGCTTTGTTCATGGAGGTTTTGTTTGTTCTTATCTGTCTGAGATCAGGGAATGAATGTGCCTGCCCTTTGTAATTCCCAGGGCTTAGGACAGTGCTTGGCACATAGCTGTTGACTGAATGACAGACTAAGGTAAAGGGAAATCTAAAGAAGAAAATGGATCATCTTTGTCCTCAGAAAGCTTATAATCTAGTAGGGGAACTAGATCTGTAGATGGATCATGGTACAAAATACCACATAGAAAGAGAGGTACGAAGTCTTATCAAGAAAAGATTATTTCCAACTGAGATGGAAGCAGTGCTGAAGAAATCGGGGAAGGCTCCAGGGAAGAGGTGGTATTTAAATAGTGCTTTCTCACAGGATAGAATTTAAGCAGTTAGAAATACACTGAATGGCATGGTAGGCACAAGTAATGATGGCAGAAAAGGCATGGAAGTAAGAAAGTACAACGTGTTTATGAAATTATCAGTCATTCAGTTTGGCAGGATACACTGTGTATATGAAAGAAATTAGAGCTTTCTTACTTTGCAGTTTTTATAATCTTTTTTTTTTTATAGTTGTGTTCAACAAAGTTCTTTGAAACGGAAGAAGAATTCAAGGGTGATTTCATTAAATATTGTAGACAGGCAGTTATCAGTTATTAGGAATATAATGGTGTGAGAATGAAAACTCTAGAATTGCTACTTGTAGGATCTTAGAACTGCAAAGAAACTTTGAGAGTATTTAATCCAACCTCCTTATTTTATACATGAAAAAAATTGAGGGTCTGAGAGAAAAAGTGACTGGCTCAAAGACACACAAGCTGATAAGAAACAGAGTCCTAACTTGAAATTAGGCTTCTAACACCAAGTCTGGGGCATTTGCCAGTTCCTTCTGGATAATGTCATTGTTCTCACAAGATGAATACAGGCTGGAAGTGTGTTCTACTCCCTAGAAGAAATATTAGGACATTTTAATCAACATGTACTTCTGATTAGATATTGGAGACTAAGAGCTAAGCATCAGGGCCAAGAATGTAATGACTAAAATTTTGGTGCTTCTTCCTTAGATGGGAAACATACTTCAAATAGTACTGACCATATGCATTGGAGTCCATTTTCAAATTCCAATCTAATGTGCCCTATTATAGGCAAGTTTTCCTCTTGAGGAATGGCAATTCTTTTAAGAACTGAAAATATACAGAAAAACTATATGCAACTAACCTCTCTAGTCATCTGAAAATATACTATTACTGCAGACAAAAGTTGGAGTAAGGAAGTTCTTAAATAGCACTCTCATTATGTGAAATGTTTCAAATGAATAATTCTTGAAATAGAAGAGCATTCTTGTGGGACCTTTTATACTGTATTTCATGTTCACAGGAGGGTGTGGAATTTCTTTCTCTAAAGGTTTAAAAAATTTGTTCTGTACTTCCTCACTGATGGAGTAGATCCCATGAGAAGACTATGTTGGAGTAGTCCCATGAGTTTACTCCAATCTCAGTCTTTACTCCTGTAACAGTCCCAAGTGCCTCGAGGCTCTGGACTGACCCTGTTGGTGTCCATTAAACTGACAGGCACCCCACTACAATGCAAGGTTTGTCAAATGGATGCCATTGCAGTTTATATCAGAAATAAAATCAGCACATCCTTTTTAGTAATCCCTAAAGAATAACAAATCTACCTTCTGAAGTATGGTACATTCTCACACCTGAAATGGCATAGGTGTTATAACTTTAAAAAGTTTGAATCTTGGTGTAATGCACAGAAAAAAAAAAATCTGGGGCAACATTATCAAGACATTGCTTACATTATAGAGGGAATTTATTAGAAATAAAGACATCAAAATTCAACAATTATTTGTGTCTTTTTCCTTCTGAATAGGAGATAAAAGTTGATTTGTTATTAAAATAGTCTCTTGCTTGAGGTAGCAATGGGATCAGTAGCACATAACTTTAAGAGTTCATTTTAAAAGTTTCCCCAGGTACTTAATGGTCTCATGTTAATAGAAGTCTTAGCAGAGAACTATGGAAATCATGCCATTATTTATTCATTCCTGGGTGGGTTGAGGAAGGCTATCAAGGACAGCAGCAGCTCTTTGGATTGGGCAGAGGACAGAAGAGGGAAGGTGCTCACTTTCCTTTGGGAGAAGGGTTTTCAACTCAATGTTATGTGGGCTGCTGGAATCCAAGGGGTGAAGGAGATGAATCCATAGAGATGTAGTGTCCCTTGAGTATCAGGCTTCAATTTCCCAAAAGGATTTTGGAGAGATGAGAAAGAGAAGAGCCTTATCTCCCTTTATCTATAGCCCTGGGCACCTTTCCACATAAGATTGCCATGGCTAAAACCTTTCCCATGCATTCTGTCAGTTGCCAACACCAAAGTGTAGTGTAGGAAACAAATTAATTATAAGTGTAAATTCACAACTCTATTTTGGAGTGGTTTTAATTATTCAGTCAAAGAAAAATTATACAGATACTTTAAAGAATGTAGGATATTGAATTATGAGGAAACTTAGACATCATCTACAACAATACCTTCCTTTTAGAAATGAGGAAAATGAGGTCAAGGGAACTGTTGAAATTCACAAAGAAACTAAATACATGGAACAAGATTGGAACTCAGATCTTCTGGGTCCAAATTCATTTATTGTTTCACTACAAGATTTTATTTTTTTATAAATTTCAGTGTTTATAACATCAGGTCTCTAAAATACAATAGAATGAATTTTCTCTTTATTATTTAATCATTAACCATTTTAACTTTTTCTTACATGAAAAAAGAGAGAGATAGACTAGAAAATTGCTAAGGGGCCTTCAAGACCTGATGAAAGCATTTGTTGTTTATCATGTACCAAACATTACACTAAGCCCTGGGAATAGAAGTACAAAAGTGAAGGCAGTCCCTGACCTCAGGAGGTTACATTCTAATGAGAAAGACTAGAAATAAGGGAGTGTCATGACTAGGGAAAGGTATTTTGCTAATTCAGCTCATTTTTTTTTAATTTAACAATTCTTGTTTTCTCACTATTGATTTCTCTCCCACCTGAGAAAAAAACAGAAAAGAAAACTTTTTTTTTAAAAAAAAAACAAATATGCAAAGTCAAACAAAATAAATTCCTGTGACAGCAGGACACTTTTGGACACTGATAGCAATGTCCAAAAATCCACAAATTTCATTCAGAACCTTGAGTCCATCATTTAATTGTTAAGAGAAAAGTAGCATCCTTTGTCATCAGTCCTCTAGAGCCATGATCGGTCGTTTCCCTGATCAAAGTTCCTAGGTCTTTTAAAGTTATTTGTCTTTATGGTATTGTTGTTATCGTATAAATTATTTTCCTGGTTCTACTGACCTCACTCCCTATCATTTCATACAAGTCTTCCCAGCTTCCTCTGGAACAATTCCTTTCACCATATCTTACAGCACCAGAGTATTATATAATGTTTATATGTCATAATTTGTTCAGTCATTTTGCTATTAATGGGCATCCCTTAGTTTTCAATTCTTGTACATTATGCAAAAAGAAGTTATGAGGTTTTTTGTGCACATGGGTCCTTTCTCTCCTTTTAATTAACTTCTAGAGGCCTAGAGGTGGTATCATTGGGGGAAAAAAGCATATATAGCTTAGTAACCTTTTGGAAATAGCTTTAAATTGCCTTCCAGAATGGCCATACATCTCACCCATAGCACATTAATGTGCCTGTTTATGCATGGACCTTCTAACATCTGTCAATTTTCTTTTTTGTAAACTTTGGCAATCTAAGAAATGAGAGGTGGAATCATGGAGTTGAGTTACTTCTCATTTCTCTGATCATTAGAGATTTGGAATATTTTTTTTCATATTGCCAATAACAGCTAAGAGTTCTTCCTTAAAACCTTGCAGGTCACATCTTCTGATTAATTATCCATTGAGGAATAGTTCTAATTCTTATCAATTTGAATCTGTCCTTTTTGTCTCTTGGAAATTAAACTTTTATAAAAGCAATTTATGGCAAAGATTTTTCCCAAGCTATTCACTTCTAGTTTTCTAATAATCTTTCTGATTTTAACTTCATTGGATGTGTTTGTGCAAAACAGTTTTAATTTAATGTAACTGAAATTGTCAGTTTTATGTTTTGTGAGCCTATCTATCATTTTTGGTAAAGAATTCTTCCCCAATCTATTCAGTATTGTCTGAAAGATAATGTGTTCTTTCCTAGTCTCATTATTTATGATGTCACCCTCTAAGTCCTGTGACCATATGGAGTTCATCTTTATATGATATGAGATGTTGGTCTATACCTGGGTTTTGTCAGACTGTTTTCTAGTTTTCTGAGCCTGTTTTGTTGAACAGTGAATTTTTATTTCAGTAGCCAACATTTTTGGGTCTATTGAGGAGATATTTTGTTTTAATACAGAGAGAATGAAGCCACAGGAGAATAGACTGAATGACACTTTGCAGTAGCAATGGTAGCAATTATTCGCTTATGTTTCCAGAACTGGAAATGTAGGAGAGACATGCGTGTGGTAGCAAAGAAACAAAGAGAAGATGGCTTAGGTAATGTGAATCATAACTCTCCTTAAAATAGTGGATTAAGTGAGACACATCGATCAGGACAGGAGAGGCCCAGAGCAGTAGTTGTTCATATGAAAGTATTCTATCTTCCATGACCTAGTCTCTGACTTGGGAGAAGGGGCTAGGGAAGCACTTGCTAAGGTGTCTGGGAACAAAATTTAACATTACTGGGTCTGGTCTGATGTAGTGACCTGTGTGAGGCATTTATGAATCAGAACAGCAACATTTCTAGTGCTGAAAGCTTTACATTCTCAAGGACTTGGTCTCTGATAAGATCAGAAAAGGTCACAAAAAATTTCATCAACTGATGAAATAGAGTCACAGTACTTGGACCTTAGAATCACAGTCCCAAATGTTCTTACAGAAGAAGTGGAAAGGGCACTGGTGAAAACAATTATGGGGGGAAAGCAGTTGAATTAGAACAAGTAGGCACAGAGGAGCACAGAACTAGAGGTAATATGATTTTAAGGGCATTGAAGTATCATTTCATTGGGCATTGAAGTTTCAGGAATATAGACAGTAAGAAGCCAAATGTGAAAAAAAATAATCTTGGATAGTATCAATATGATTTCCATGCTCATGAAAAAATTGAACAAGGTTGTCTATTAAAATGTAGGCAATCTGTTTTGTGAACAAAGATAACCAATATCAAGGTATAATCAGGGAGATATACGAACATCAAATGTCCTCTCAACTATTACAAAAATTGGCTTATAATTGTACTGTGATAGTATCTTACTGAGTGCATTAAGTCCTTGCACAACTCAAGAACCTGCAAATTAGATCCAAAATCATTCAAGAAGGTAGCCTAGACAGTTACTGAGAGGCTGGGGGGAGGGAGCAGAGGAAAGTGGTAGATGAATATCCATTGTCCAGACTACAATGCTGCTGACTTGACAAACTATAAGGCTCATACATTAGTATGCATATTACATACATATATGTGTGTGTGTGTGTACATATAAATATCTATCCACCCATCCATCTGTCTACAAATACATTCATATTTTTTTTTATTTTTGCACTTATTTTGACTAGACATTTGCTTTTTATTAGTATTGGGAATTCCCATTTGAGGACTCTTTCTACTAGTTCAGTATCTATGTTGAAATTTATCGTCTCAGAAAGTTGGCTAGCCTTAGGATACTGAGAGGTTGTGACTTTCCAAAGGTCACACAACCATATATGTCAACCTGACTCTGAGGTGGGCTATTTGTCCATTTTGTCATTTTTGTCTTATAAATAGTCCTGAAAACAGATGGTACTGGATCATTGACCCCATATCTGGACAGTTATGGAATTAAGCAGACTTTTTGAGTTAAGAAGAATGATTAGACTGAGTTGAGAAGGAAGACCTTCTCTAAGAAAGGTCAACAATGAGTTGGGCCCAGAATTTAACAGGAAGAGATTGAGCTAGACTCTCTTCGAAAAATTACAAAATGCCTTTAATGATACTGCATTTCTTTCTGACACAGAGGTTCATTTTTAATATCAGTTTTACTGGTTGCCAATATAGAGGCAACATGACAAAGAGAATAAAGGGATGACCTCTAAGTCAGGAAGACCTGAATTCAATTTCAGCCTATGACACCTACCAGCCTGTGACCCTCAGTAAATCATTTAATCTCTCTATGTCTCTTAGAATTCTCTAGGACTTCTATACTAACATACAAGAAAGCAGTAAACTACTTTGATGGAGTGAATTCAGATATCAAAGAGGTCATAGATCCTCGATAGAGAAATCACTTCATATACTACTGAAATATTGGGCTAACTGTGAGGAAAACATGCCAAATATTGAATCATATATATACCAACATCCAATTACTAAGTAATTACTAATTACAATTACTAATCTAAAAGGAAAATTTGGGAAATAGAATGTTTATTTTACCTTTTTTGGAATATTTTACCAATGCCTTTTTAGTTTTACATCATAGACATTTATGGATAAACAACAATCTCTTCTTGCCTCCAAATTGAACCAGTTAAAAACATCCCATACAGTGATGACATCAGAAAATGTATACAACATTCCTCCTTAGTCCTCCTCTCTCCCAGGGCTTTTAGTATTCATCACTTGAAAAAAAATGGGCAAGAGATGACAGGTTTAAGCCTCTTCCAAAAACATAATATTTTCATCAAATAGTATGCTTTTTTTCAAAATTTTAGTATGGATCTTATCCCAATACCTTTTGTAAATTGGGGGTTAGTTAAAAATACAAAATACTTTTTTTTTCTTCTGTACTTTAATACCCTATTACTGTATATGCTAATATTACATCATCTATGGATAAGTGCCTTATTATAAGAAGCTTATTAAAACACATCAAAGTTATTTAAAATAAGAAAAATACTTTTATTCTTTCTTATTTCTTCATGTTGAAATCAAGTGATTCAGTAATTCTATGCATCCCTTTTCTGAGGAAATACAGTGCTTTATTCAATCCTATACAAGCCTTTCACAAGAAAGGCAAAATTAAAAAAAGAATTCAAATATTCTAGAGGCCAGAAGCTTGGCATATCTTCCCCCTAACTATGTTCATGATGATTTTAGAAAGATCACATTTTGCAAAACACACAAAATGTAAAAATAATATTTGTATTTCTAATAAATAAAAATGTCTGAATAGATTCTTTAAATATGAAATATAAATGTTTTTGATTTAATAGCCATACTGATGCTCTGAAAACATCACTCTGAAATGGTTTTTCATCTACATGAACAAGAAGGAATAAAGTTAATTTATCTCCAAAATAGAAAATTGTTTTTTAGCAAATGGTCCACAAGGGTACAATAAAAGAAACCAATATTAAAGAATCTCTGACATGGTAAATAATTAAGAGATTGGTCAGAGGCTTGATATAAAGTCCCTACTGTCTGATCCTCAAATTACTAGGACTCAGGAGTACACCTTTGGACACGCAAATATGCTAGTCTATAATATGGGACTAAAGTATAGTGCCAACTTCAATACAATAGAATTAGACATTAAATATTAAATAACATCCAATCTAAATTGTTTCTGAGAAGCATGAACTTCTTTTTTCCTTGAGCCAATTTATGTCCTTTACCACCTGAGACTAAGGAAACTTAATGGTGTGAAACTGATATTAAAAAAAAGACCAGTGCTTGGGAAATGAACTGACAACTTGTGAACACTGTAGTAGCAGAAAAATTAATGTGAACCCTGTGTTCATAATTCTACATTCATAACTAAAAAATGAAAAAGTTGGGATGCAGTTCATCCTTTTTGATATCACCTCACTCTTTAACACTAATTAGATAATCTGTTAGAAGTGATGATAGATATTCCCACCTTAAAACTTCTGTCACCTACCTTTTTTATTTCAAGATAATAGAAAAGCTACAAATATTTTTGGTCAGTGAAATTTCATTTGAAAGTCAATGGAATGGAACACTGGAAAACATGTTGAGACTCAATTTAGGACTTTAACAGGGTGCCTTGCAAACATCTATGGCTGAATAATTTTTTGATTCATATTTTACTTGATCAGATCTCATTTTTATATGAGATGCATTTCCAAAGAGTAATAGGCATATACTATTTTGAAAACTATAGTAAAATTTTAAATTTTATTAGAAAAAATTCCATTTGAGGCAACACTAACACTAGGCAACTTCACTCCAAATTAAGCTCAGTCCATGACTCCCTAGACTTCTCCTTGATCTCACTCTCTCTTTTTTTGAATCTCACTTTTATGTGTTATCTTCACCTATTAGAAGTTTGGGATGTTAGCTCCCTGAGGTCAGGAACAATCTTTCTTTTTCTTTTTTGCTTGGATTTGCCGATGTTTAGCACAAAGCCAGGCATATTATTAATATGTGATTAATAAATGTATTAACTGTTTATCTAAATGCACGAGAACTTGATACTTAAAGGACTCCTAGCTTACAAAACAGATAATTCATAGAATAACAGAATTTTAGAACTTGAAGGGATCCAAGAAAAAGAATTATTTTAGAATGTTTGGTATTCAGATGAGAAAACAGTTTCAGATATTCAAGATCATTCTACTAATCACTGGCAGGTTTGAGATTAAAACCAGGTTAAATACCCTTTTAATCCAGTACTTTTTGAAAAAGTTTTAAATAATATCTTAGTTTTCTCCAATTACACATAAAAACAATATTTAGCATTTCTTTTAAGTTTTGAGTTCTAAATTCCCTCTTTTCCAATTTATTATATTTTTTTGATTTTGTAAAAATAGCAATCCTCTAATTTATCTTTTGACAAAAACATATTTTCATGTGCTGAGCGTGCTAATAGTAAGAAATATAATTTATTACATTGGCTTATCATTGAGCTACGATTTTTAAAGAACCTCTTCCTTGGCACCAGCAAATAATGGTGAATTTGATGACATATGGGGTCTTATCAATGGAAAAGACAATAAAGAACAGGTTGCCATTTATTTTTCTGTTGAACCCTAAAGATAATTGGGTCTTTCCATCTAACTTGTAGCTGAAGACACATATATATGTTGTCTTCTATTACATTATGAGCTCCTTGAAAGTAGGGATTGTCTTACTTTTATAATTCTCTTCATAGGACTTGTCATTTAATACATATTTAATAAATGCTTTTTCATTTATGCATTTATTCCATAAACTTAATGATGGGCATTCTTTCAGAGTGATGGCATTCTGGCCAGTGATTTCTGGTCAGTGCTTCAGGTGGCCTTGCCATGTAAGAAGGATATTACAATCTCTGTGAATGTCCCAGATCATAGGAGTCTAAAAATTAAAGTCATAAATCATTTCGGTCAGCATTCAGTCTTCTCAGGATGCAAGTAGCTATGATTGAGTAGTAAGTAGCTAGTTTTCAGATATACAATCCCTTTTATCTCCAAATTGGAAACTTTTAACAAATATTGGTCAATGGATATTAGTCATAGGATCATAGCTTTAACTCTGATAAGGACCTCAGAGGACATCTAGATCAAGGACCAACTTTTACATATGATGAAAACTGAGGCACATTAAAAGTCAAAGGGGATATCACAAATCACACAGATAGTTCAATGGCAGAGCTAAAAATTGAGCCCAAGTTTTCTGAATCCAATTTTATCGTGCCTTATATGACACTATATTAAAAATTTTTGCCAATACAACCTTTGTTGAGAAATGATAAGAAATCCAGACATTTCTTTACATACTGAAATTCAGATGGTTTTTCTTTGCATTCACTAATATATATTGTATATGTATAATATTTAAATTGCTTCTACTGTGATTATATACAAAATTTGGTTTGTCTTTCCATGAGGCAGATTCAATAAGGAACAAAATATGAGCTTTTGTAGGGTCCTGTACACAACCTCATTCCCCAAACAAAAAACAAAAAAAAAAAACATTCAGTTTGGTAAGGGCAGCCAGGTGGTAGCAGCAACATTTCCCTGAGATTAATCCCACTTGAATGCAATTAAACTAACTTAAACTAAGACACTCAGTTTACCAAAATATGGCAATCAATGATGATTGCCTAGGGCATGTTCTATTTAGAGTGAGTAGGACAGATAATGACTTGAGAGGGTGTTGACAATACTTTCAGTCCTTCAACAGGTAGGGGGAAAATAACCTATATAAGCTTATACCTTCATTTAATTTTTCAGTTTCTTGAAAATATCCTTTCTTTCCCAACCATCCACCCCCTGTCATTAAAAAATGAAAAAAAAAGGAAAGTCTTGTAACAATAATGTATAGTGAGCCAAAATAATTTCTACAAGGACCATTTCAGATAGGGGGAGAGAGAGAGAGAGAGATAGAGAGAGAGGGGGGGGGGGGAGGGAGGGAGGGAGGGGGGGGGGAGAGAGAGAGAGAGAGAGAGAGAGAGAGGATATTGGTGTATTGTTAGGAGGTAAGTAGGATACTTCATGATTAGTCCTCTATGTTAATGGTTGGCCAATGCATTGACCAGAATTCTTAAGTTTTTGAAAGTTATTTCTAGAGTACTATTATTATATAAATTTCCTCCTGGTTCTTCTTTATTTTGTTTTAGTTAACAGAAGTCTTCTCTGGTTTCACTAAAACCATCTCTTTCATCACTGCTTGTGGAAAAATAGTGTTTCTATACCTGTCTATCCACACACACTTATACAAACATATACATGTGCATACATTCATATATGTGTGCATGTATTATATATGGGTATGTATGTATGTATACATCCATGCATACTACATTCACGCATACATGTATAAATGTCATAATCAGTTCAGCTATATTCCCAATTGATGGAAATTCCTTTAGGTTCCAGGTGTTTGGGTGTTTTATTTTTTTGTGAAAACAAATGAACAAAAACTGCTATAATTTATTTGTGCAGCATGATCTTTTTCCTCATTCTTTGATTTTGGGAAGTACAGGCATAGTATGTGCATTGTTGGGTCAAGTTTAGTGACTCTTTAAGCATAATATCAAATTGCTTAAAATGGAAGTACACTACATAGCTACACTATCAGAGAAATAATGTGCTTATTTTACCAAAGCAACTCCAAGATTTGTCATTTTCCTTTTTGTCAATGTAACCCAGTCTTTTCTGGATATAAGTCCTTAAGGGGTCTTTCCTGAGCATGCTCAGTTTACCTAACAGAATGTTCTGTGTCCCCAGCTCCATGGGTGGGGGTAGCCACCTCTAATTGTCTGTCTGTATGTTTAAAATTGATGAGGCTGATTTTCTTTTTTACTTTCTTTCCTCTTTACTTTTGGCTATGCTCTTTGGCAACTCTTATTTGCTAAGATCAGCTTGAATGCTGTGAAATGAACTGATGAGATGGATAAGATTTGCCTCCACCTATTTATCTCTCTTTATATTCTACCTCTCAAAACTGGGCCTCAAGGGTAGTGTTTCTTTCCATTCTTTGCTGCTTTTCTTCAGTTTCAGGCACAACCTAGGCAATCTTCATAGGAGCAGGCATTCCAGTTATGGTGAACATTGAGTCAGGATCGCTGTTCACCGAGTCATGATGGCAGAGGAAGCCTTGCAAAGTCATAGTACTTGGAACTTCAGTCCAGCATGGGCTGGACTTGGAAGTGTGCCATATAAGAACCTAGCTAAACTATGAAACTAAAGCTCTTTCTTTCCCTAGAGATTGAGGTGACGGGTGTATGGTGAAGATTATGCCTCTCACATGTTAGAGAAAATAACTTTATATATTTATATTTGTATCTTAGAGTAAATATCCCTTTGTAAAGTCTTTTGTTAAAACAAAGTAACACACAAAAATTGTAAAACCACAGCTGTTACAAAGAAATACGTACTTCAAATGGAAAAATCACCAATATACAAACATATTTCCCCCATCACGTGAGAGGTGTTGCTGAAAAGAAAGCAGCTGAAAACTGGTGGGACAAGAGAGTATATGGCTCAGTCTTCTCAGTTTTAGAATGTGGGCAGCCAATCAAAGGGAGAAAGAAATAGAAAATAACTCCAGTATCTTTTCCAAGAAAACCACATGGAGGAGAAGTTAGGTGACACGTGGATAGAAGAGTTCAGGAAAACATGAGTTCAAATTTAACCTCAGACACTTCACACTAGCTGTGTGATTCTGGGCAAGTCACTGTAAAAGCAAGGACCCTGATATACACAGGGAGGCCTGCTATCACAGGTTCTTCAATCTACTTTTCTAAAAGGAAAGAAAACTTTTGAGGGGTCAACAATCACTTTAATCAAGCACATGTATCATTCACTCAGTTCAGGAAAAAAGTCAGCGCCCTGAACTTCAGAGAAAATACAAAGAAATCAAAATCAACAGACATGGCTTCTAATTATCTAACATAAGCAATACATATATCACAAATCAACAGACAGATAACTGTGTGGCCATACATACATAGTTACCAGGGAGAGAAATACCAACATCAGGGTTTTCAAAGTTGGGGGGGGCACTGCTTAGTGGCTTCCCAGAGTCTCAGCTGACACATAAATCTTCTTCCAAAACTAAGACCCAAAGTAAAACTTCACCTCAGTGTATTTAAACATTTTTCAGAGCCAAAGGACATCATTGCCTTGAGAACCAGTGCCTCATTAACAAAAGGTGTGGACCTTCCTACAAATCTTGCCAGGTCCATTAAAGGGTGGTGAAGATCTTCCCATAAAGAAAAAAATTATATTAACAATAAGGAAAAATGCATTATCAATACAGTCACTTAACCCTGATTACCTCAAGGAAAAAAAAAAGAAAACCTCATAGTCAGTACTAAAATGATAAAAGAAATGTATCAGAAGAAGAGCCCCTCAAACTGGAAGGTGTCCAATATGCTACTGGGGAAGAACAGAGGAAAACTATAAGTAGCCCTAGTACTCATGGACCAGCTGGGTCAAAGACAAACAGAGACTCACTTGCACATTCTTCTGGTGATGAATGGAAAGTCCAAGACGGTAAAGATCAATATTTCACAGGAACCTGGAATGTAAGATCTATGAACCAAGGTAAGATGGATATGGTTAAACAGGAGATTGAAAGATTAAACATCAACATCTTGGATGTCAGTGAACTTAAATGGATGGGAATGGGTGGATTTAATTCAGATGGTCAATACATATGCTACTGCGGACAAAAATGCCTTAGAAGAAATAGAGTAGCTCTCATAGTCAATAAAAGGGTGGGAAAAACAATACTGGAATACAATCTTAAAAATGACAGAACGATATCTGTTCATACCCAAGGTAAATTTTTCAACATCACAGTAATATAAGTGTATGCTCCAACTACTGATACTGAAGAGGTCAGAGTTGATCTGTTCTATGGAGACCTGCAACATCTTCTAGAAATAACACTAAAAAAAGATGTCAGATGATAGGGAATTGGAATGCTAAAGTAAAAAAAATGAAAACATAATTGGAATAATGGGCAAGTTTGGCCTTGGAGTACAAAATGAAGCAAGGCAGAGACTCATAAAGTTTTGTCAAGATAAATCACTGGTCATAACAAACACTCTTTTTCAACAAGTTAGAAGGTAACTTTATATATAAAAATTGCCAAATGATCAATATAGAAATCATATTGAGTAAATACTTTGCAGCCAAAGGTGGAGAAGCTCTATATAGTCAGTGAAAATAATATGTGGAGCTGATTGTGGCTCAGATCATGAGCTTCTTATATCAAAATTCAGACTTAAATTGAAAAAAAATAGACTGTACAGATATGACCTAAATAACATCTCTTATGAATATGCAGTGAAGGTGATGAATATATCTAAGGAAGTAGATCTGATAGATAGAGGGGCTGAAGAATTTGGGACAGAAATTGGAAATATTGTGCAGGAGGAAGCAGCAGCAGCAGCAAAAGACATTCCAAAGAAAAACAAAACCAAGAAAGGAGAAATGACTACCTGATGAGGCTTTAAAAATAACTGAGGAAAGAAAGAAAGTGAAAGGCAAAGGAGAAATAGATATATCCAACTGAATGCAGAATTCCAGAGACTAGAAAGAAGATAAAAGATTTTCCTAAATGAGCAATGCAAAGAAATGGAAAATAATAGACAAGAGATAAGTTTCATGCAAAAATGGGCCTTATAAAAGATGAAAATGACAGGGACTTAACAAAGAAGAGGTGGTAAGAGGTCACAAAAGAACTATACAAGAAAGATGTTAACATCGTGGCTAGCCATCATACTATGGTTACTGATCTAAAGCAAAGCATCCTGGAGAAGAAAGTAAAGCGGGCCTTAGAAAGCAGTGCTGCTAATAAGTGGACGTAATGGTATTCCAGCTGAGCTATTTGAAACCCTAAAAGATGATGCTGTTAAAACACTGCACTCAATATGCTAGCAAATTTTGAAAACACAACAGTGGCCACTGGATTGGAAAAGATCAGTTTACATCCCACTCCTAAAGGGCAATGTCAAAGAATGTTCACATTATTGAACAGTTTTGCTCATTTCACATGCCAGCAAGGTTATACTTAAAATCCTACAAGTAAGCTTCAGCAATATGTGAACCAAGAATTTACCAAAAGAGTAGGCTGGTTTTGGAAGAGACAGAGGAACTGGAGACCAAATTGCAACATTTGCTGGATTATGGAGAAAGCAAGAGAATTTCAGAAAAAACATCTACTTCTGCTTCACTGATAAAGTCTTTGTCTGTGTGGATCACAACAAAATGTGGCAAGTTCTCAAAGAAATGGGAGTACCAAATCATCTTACTTATCTCTGAGGAATCTGTATGTAGGCCAAGAAACAAAAGTTAGAACCAAAATATGGAATGCCAAATTAGTTTACGATGAGAAAAGGAGCGTGACAAGGACTTATATGGTCCACCTTATTTATTTAACATGTACACAAAGTACATCATTTTAAATTACAGTCCAGAGGAGTCAAAAGCCAGAACTAAGGTTGCTGGGAGAAATACTAATGATCTCAGATGTGCAGACGATATCACTTTTGTGACAGAAAATAAATAGGAATTAAGAAGTCTCTTAATGAAAGTCAAAGCGTAAAAGTTGACTTGAAACTTAGCACCAACAGCAAACAAATAAGATTATGGCAACTGTTCCCATTACTTCCTGCAAATAGAGACAGAAGAAATGGAAGCAGTGTAAGATTTTATATTCTTGGGTACAAAGATTACTGAAGATAATGACTGCAACCATGAAATTAAGATGATTGCTTCTTGAAAGAAAATCTATGGCAAGACGGACAGCATACTAAAAGGCAGAGACATCACCTTGTGGACAACAATCTATATAGTCAAAGCTATGGTTTTTCCACTAGTAATGCATAGCTCTGAGAGCTGGACTATAACAAAATCTGAGTTACACAGAAGCAGCATTTTAAAATTGTGGTATTGCAAAAGACTTTTGAGAATCCCTTGGACAACAAGGAGATAAAATGTATTCAGGTCATTTCCTGGAAAGTCAAATACTGTAGCTGAAGTTTAATACTTTGGGTACATAATGAGAAGATGAGACTCATTGGTAAAGGCTCTGATGTTGGGAAAGAGAGAAGGCAAAAGATAAAAGGGAGAGCAGAAGATGACATGGATATATAGTATCATGGAAACAATGAACATGAATCTGGACAGACTTCAAGAGACAGTAGAGGACAAGAGGTCTCATGTGCCATGGTACATGGGTTCACAAAGAGATGGATGTGACTGAATGACTAAACATCAACAATTAAAGGAGGCTACCTATAAGTGGTAGAGGATAATATGGATTCCATATTAGGCAAACTAGACATGCCCACAAAGGTCACTTGAGGGATCGTTCATGTTAGGCCTGGATTATATCAACTCGGATGATCTGAAAAGTGAGGTAGAACCTTAGAGTCTGCCTTCATTTAAGTTACTATAACTCTTAATTATTTGGAGCATTTTTTCCTATGCTTACTAATAGTTTCAATTTCTTCCTTTGAAAACTGCCTATTTATATCTTATCAACTGAGGAAAGAAATGCTTAATTAAAATAGAAACCAAACAAGTATTTATTAAGTATTCTGTGCTGTCCTGTGTCAGACCCTGGAGGTATAAAAACAAAAATGAAACCATTCTTTCCATCCATCTGTCTTTCCTTTCAGAGAAGCAAATACACATATATGCATACATCATACATACATACATAAGTACATACAAGATTACTCTCAAGAGTCAGAAAGGAGAAGAGAGCATATTGGGCATGGTGTATGGATGGCATAAAAAATGGAATAAAAGATGGAATATCATATGTGAGGAATAGAAAGAAGGCTGATATGGTTGAACTGCATGAGTAGAGTAATAGATACAGAGACCAGAAAAGGAAAAAAGTCACATTTTTAAGACCTTTATTTTTTAATATTCTATTTTTTCAATTCAATTACATGTAAAGATAGTTTTCAACATTCATTTTTATAAGATTTTGAGTTTCAATTTTTCCTGCCGCTTTCCAATCTCCCCGCTCCAATATGGCAAGCAATCTGATATAAGCTATACATGTGTGACCATGTAAACATATTTCCATATTAATCATATTGTAAAAGAAGAAACAAAACAAAAAGGAAAAGCCACCAAAAAAAAGTGAAAATAGTATGCTACAATCTGCATTCAGACTCCATAGTTCTTTCTCTGGATGTGGATAACATTTTCCACCATGAACTTTAAATGCTCAAAAGAGGATTTCATATTTGATCTCAGCAGTAATAGGAAGTCATTGAATCTTATTACAGATGGGTGCCTATTGATGCTTATGGGACACATAATTCAAAAACTCAAAAAGACATCTGTTAATGGTGACTAGAGCAAAGGAGAGAGTCTAGAGATATCGATAGATCTGAGATTAATCTACATAGAGATAAAAAATTGAATCCATGGAAGCTAATGTGGTTATCAACTGAGATAGTATAGAAAGAAAAGAAGAGGGCCTGAGAGAGTGAGGGAAGACATGCAAAGTTAGTGGATTTGACTTGGATTCTGAGCCAGCAAAAGATGATGAGGAGAGGTCAGACTGGTGGGAAAAGAACTGAGAGAGAATATCATTCAAACTTAGAGAAGAAAATATGGAAGAGAAAGGGTCATCAACAGTGGCAAATGCTGCAAGAGAGGTTAAGGATGATGATGAAGACCAATAGAATAGCCAATTAGAAGATCACTGATGACCTGGAGAGAAAAGTTTCTATTAAAGAAAGAAATGACAAGTCATGATACTGAGTGTTAGAAAAGAGTGAGAAGGGAAATGAATGTACTGGGAGTAGAGTGCAGACTTTGCTTAAGGAATCTGGTTGAGAAAGGGAGTCAGATATATAGGATAATAACTGGTGGGGAGGAGATGATCTAATGAAGGGTTTTTTTAATTCTAGAGAGAGAAAAAGACTTAGGTATTTTTATAAGTAGCAAGGAAGGAACCTATGAATATAAAGACCTTAAAAATTGAAAAAAGGGGCATGACAAAATAGGCAATCTGTTCCTCTTAACCACTGACTGACAAGCGATTTGCTATATTCCCTGTGTTATCTATATTATTCGTACCTCAAGAGCAGCGATAATTGCTTTTAGCAATAGTCGATTGAAAGTACTGGCAATGCTCAGAGACATAACTAGCAATTCTGTTGCCAGGGTCAAATGATTTAAATGCACTCAGGGAAAAATTAATGTCACACTGGAGTCAACCTTTTAGTCCAGATTCATTTGGGAAGATAGAAGTGGCGGAGAACTCCAGTAAACTGTGAGACTGCTACTCAGAAAGTCATTGGGAGAAAAAGCCAGGCTGGTCTGGGGATGCCCTCACCAGGGATGGGAGAAGAATTATCTGGTAAATATCTGTTTTAACCAATTATTCTTGCTAACTAGATATTTGGGAAGGGAAAGGGAAAGGCACTGTGCTAAGTGCTTTATCCTTTCCAGTTGATAAAACAAGGCTGCTAATACTCTAAATTTTGGTTCATCTGTGCCAAACTCTGGTAATTATACAACAAAAAACATAATGTTCACATTTAGAATTCATTTATTTTTCTTTAAAATTCTAACTTTATTGCCATCATTTACTCAACAACTAGGGAAGGCTTAGTAAGAGAAATCTTCTTGACAATATTTTGGAGGAAAGATGCTTCCTATTTAGAAGGAAGAAAATAGAGAAAATTTTCACATTATTTATACACTATATTTTGATCCTTCAGCTTCCTCTAAGACAAAGGCAACCCTTGAATGAAATAGAAAGATTTTAGTAAAAGATTACCTTCACTTATTTTGTGTTATTAAATTGTTATCCTTGCAGGACAATACAGCTGTTATTTTTAAGAAATTTCTTGCTATTTAATCAAAACAGATACTTGGTAAGCTTGTGGACCTTGCTTTTCAGGGATGTACACTAGCCACTATATGTTGTACACGCATCAAGTATATAAACTAATTGAATAAAAAAAATGTAAAAGTATAGACACAGTTGAGTTTGTGCATGCTGTTACAATGACAGCTTGTGTTCCTGGGTTCAAATCTCTTTTCTATTTATGGCTTGTGTACCTTAGGCACTTCAGTCTGCTCAGCTTTAAAATGAAGACAGTGGCTATGTGACCTTTAAGGTCCATTCCACATCCAAATCTATGATCCTAAATCTTTTTAGTTATATTTCCCTTGACTCAGTCCCTGCAATACTTTTGTATGGCAAAGAGACTGCTTATTTAGCATTCACAAATCACATTAGTTAAGCTTCTAGTTCAGACCTAATTCCTGGAATATTCTTTAAAGTAGGAGAATTTTATAGAACAAATATAAGGAAGTCAAAAGATACTGATTTCCATGAATTTGGTCTAAATTTCCCAGAATTTTAGTGGATGAAATTGTAAATGAATATTGATGACCCACAGGGGTTTACAGAAGGTTGGAGAAAATGAAAGCAATGAATCAATGAAAATGCATTTATTAAGCACTTTCTACTTACTGTACCAAGCACTATGTTGAGTGGTTGATATACCATTAAATGTATATAAGGAAAAAAAAACAGATTAAAGAAATTACAAGACAGTCGCTCTTCTCAAGGAGCTCATACTCTAGGTGAGACAATAAATAAAAGAAACTTAAGTGGTACAGCAAATAGAAAAATTCTGAAGTCCTACATAAATGATCACTAGTACGGCGGACAACAAGAATTATATAATTCTTAAATTATATAATTAGGTAATTTAAACTATGTCTGGGAATTACAGTACACAGAACAAGATAAATAGTGAGGTCTGGAGTCAGTCAACTGTTATGTATTAAATGCCTACTGTGTTCCAGGTACTGGCAAATTAGATAAGATGTAGTCTTCCATTTCACTGGAAGGAATAGACTTGTGGACTCCCATCTTATTCAAGCCATATGAGGAGTTGAACAGGCCAGGAGAAGAGGTCTCCCCTAGTAGTTGAGTAAATGATGGCAATAAAGTTAGAATTTTACAGAAAAATAAATGAATTCTCATTGTGAACACTATGAATACTGCCTGCCCTGTAATAACCAGTGTTTGGTACCAAGGCACCAAAATTTAGAGTATCAATAGCCTTGTTATATCACCTGGAAAGGAAAAAGCACTTAGTGAGTTAATTTACAACCAATTTATAGTATGCTAATTAAGGAAGTTATACTTATGTAGAATTATTAGAGTGTGAGAGGGGGGAGGAGGAGTTAAATTCACACATAAGATTTAAATATGAAAAAAAGAGCTTTTGTCTGATTAAGAAACTACCTCAAGTATGATCTGAACTAAACAGACACCAACATTAGGAAATATTTTCCAAGATCAGGTCAGCAACATTCATATTTGTTCAATTAAATATAATCAATGAGCAGTTATTAAGTGCCTAATATGTGCAAAGTACTGTATTAGTCTCTGCCTGGTAAATAATGTAAGCAGGTTAGGAAATGAAAATTAAATACATAAAATACTATAGACAGGGGTGTCCACTTCTGCTAAGACACATGCACAAATAGTAAAGGATGTAACAAACATACACAAGAATTTTTTAAATAAACAAATGTATACTTTACCTTTTCTTATTAAAAAGTAAAATCTGACAATAATTGACTAAAGGAAAAAAGGAAAGAAAAATGCCTAACTGCTGTGCAGTGTACATGGCAATAGGTTTTAGCCTAGAAGTTTAGGGTACAGCCAATAAATTTATGAATTTAATTTAGTATAGGCCACCTCCCTTCACAAATGAAAAATTCTGAACCATGGCCACAAACTGTACTCCTAACCTTGGCCATGCATCTTGAAAACGTGTGCCATTGATCACAAAGGTGACTAAATGAAAGAGTAAGGGTGGCTCAGTGCAAATCTATCACCACTATCAGGAAAATAACTCACAGAGCATTCATATTGATGGAGGATCAATAGCCTCATCACCATATATTAAGGCCTGCTAGTGAATACTGTAGAAAGTCTCTGCCATCAGGGGGAAAATAGTGCTGCCCAAGTTTGGGTTTTTGTTTTTATTTACTTTTAGTTTTATCGAAAAAAAATGTATAGAATTTTAAATTCACAGATGGTTACCTATTTTCTCTGTTGGGTCCAAAAGAGCAATTCAATGAAAACAATTTTAAAGAAAAATTAAGTCTGCATCATTATGATGCATTTGGTCTCTCTTAGGAAAGAGGCACAGCCCATCTCACTGTCTCAATGGATTGATTTTCTTTTTCCTCTTGCAGGGAACTGAACAAGTTGAAAATAAATACAAATACAAGTTACAATTCAAATGAGGCAGCAAAACAACTCCCGTTGCTCCAGGCTCCAGTGGGGATGTGTCGAACTAGGCTACTGCTGATATTTTTGTTGTTGCAGTACTTAGTCCGGTGACTCCCAAAAGATTGAGCTCCTCCCTCTAATCACAAATGGTTGCAAACCTTAATTAATGGACTAGGAAGGAAAAAGCACCACTAAATTGACGAGTGAGTGGCTCCTTCCTCATTTCCTGGGAGGTTGAGAAATATTAAAGTACACAGGTAGTATCATCTGGGGTTGCCTCTCCCTGACTTCCAGGTGCTCACTTAGCCAGACTGATCCTCACTAACCCCCCATTCTGGGAGGGCTTCATCCCCATAGAGACTGCTTTTTTGACTTGTCCTCTCTTCCTAGAGTCAGTTAATCCTTGAAGAAAGTAGAAATCTTCCAGTGTTTCCTCCTATTTTCTCCTCAGCAAAGTTTATACTGCAAGATATGTCCCTCCCTTTGCTTTCTGACAGGTGAAAAACCCACTATTCACAGGTCTGGTGCTATTTCAAATGAATTTGTCACTGACTTTCAGATATATAGTACTGGATTAAAGAACTGAGTTGACACAACACAAAAACAATTGACTTAGAACCATAGACTTAGAGGTAGAAGATAACTTAGAAATCATTTAGTCTTACCAAATCCTTTTATATATGAAGAAACTAAGGTTTAGAGAGGTTAAATCACACAGGTAGAAACTGGCCCAATCAAAATTTGAACCCAGGTTCTTTGACTCAAAATCTAGTCCTTTTCTCCTATATGATGTTGCCTCTCTTACTCTTTAAATTTCTCACTTGCACTGCATCTTTCCTGGAGATTTTGATAATACATACTATAAAAGCATCACTCTAAATAAAAAGGATGCATGCAAGTGAAAATATGCCTATCAGTATGAAATATCAGGTTGTTAAAGTGGGCATTGCAAACTAAGAGACTCTTTCTTAAAGTATTTTGTCCCCCAAACATCATTCAATAAATACATAATGCATGATATGACACACACGATTAATATTCACCTTGAGATATCACACATAATATGTGAAATGAGAGTTAACAAGAAATAAAACTTGTGAATGATAATTTGAGATGAAAGAAAAAGCTGAGGGAGGAGGATGTTAACCATCAGGAGGAATGGTTCTATATAACAGACAAAATATTCCCTTTTTGAAAAGTTTGTTCAATCATGTATACTTCTAGCCTCTAGCCCCTTTCTCCAATTTCTTACCTAAATTTAATCACTGAATGGGCTTTGCCCTAGACAGACTGAGACCTGGAAAAGACCTTAGGCTAAAAAGGCCAATGTCTCCCACTGTATCCAGGGACATCTCCAGTCATTCTGATCTATATCTTGTCACTGGACCCAGATGGCTCCAGAGGAGAGAGTGAGGCTGGTGACTTTGCACAATCCTCCCTCACTTAAACCCAATTCACTTGCAAGTCAAGACATCACCTTCTTACGTCATTGACCTCTTCAAGAATAAAGGACAAACAGCATTAACCCCCATCTCTGGGACTTGGTATAGAGTTATGCACATAGCGGGTGCTCAATAAATTTTCATTAAATTGAACTTCCACTAGAAGCAATTCCGTTACAAAGTATGCAGTATATTTAACCAGTTTTTGGTTAAACATATAATTCTACCATCCATATTTTCAACATATATTGACTGGTGAATGTTTCATATAAGGCACTAGGCTGCATATGGAGGATAAAAGAGGTGTAAGACATAGGTCCTGCCTTTCACAGGCTTATCATCTGTTTGTAGAGACATGTTCTCCACATAAAAAATTAACAAGAATATATGGTAACTTACATGGTAATAGGCTAAGTGATCAATGAGTGAGCTAGTCAATAAGTGAGACAATAATTCAAAGAAAGATCACTAAGAATGGATGATTTTGGAGAAAGATTGGAAGAGCAATCTAACCTGATCCTCTCTAGGAAGGTAGGATTTACTCAAGTATATTGGAGTTTGGGAGTGTACGTAACTTAGAGTAAATAAAGCAAAAACAAAGAGGCAAAGATGAGCACCAGGCTGAGATATATAATGATTTCAGATTTGCAAATTACTTTATCTCATTTGACTGAAAATATGCATGATTGTGCAACAGCACAGCAGTTCGGCTAAAGTGCAAGCAAGGTTTTTGTAGAAGTAGAATAGGGAATAACTCAAGAAAGGGAAGAGGAGGAACTTCAAATTTAATGTAATTCAATCCAAGTTTATCATATTTCCTCCTAAACTTGTTCCTTACTTTATCCTGATGATTTCTTTCATGGGAATCACCACTCACCCTTTTCTTATGTTTTAAATACAGGCATCTTCTGTCTTTTCTTTTATGCTTCATATCTAATCATTTGCCAAGTCCCATGGATGCTGCCTGTGAAACATCTTCGACATCCATTCACTCTTCTCTAGTATCTATCTAGAATCTATAGGTTCATATTGTCACTGACCTGTATTACTGCAAGAGGTTCCTAATCGTTTTCCCCATCACTACTCTTTTTTGTCATCTCAGTCATTCATTATAATATTGTGAGAATAATCTTATGCACAGATTTAGCTACGCCATTCCCTCATCAAAAATGTTCCCTGTCTCCCTATCACTCTCCATGGAAAACTTGAACTCTTTTTTATTTGACATTCAGGGACCCTCATTATTGAACAATACCTTTCCTTTCTATCTTGATCTAATAAGATTATCATAGACTTGGTGCTCTGGGCAAATTGACTTCATGCCTATTTTTATCCAGCTCTATTCCTGAAATGCCCTTCCTCCCCCTCTTTGGCTGATAAGCTCTTAGCTATCCTTTAGAATGCATATGAAATAACATCTGCTTCATGAAGACTTTTCTCTTCCTTCCTTACTGTAAGCCCAATCAAAGTGGGTTGATTGTTGTTTTCTTTCTGGAGCTCAGTTTCCCAGGTTCATTGAAAGAATCTGAAGGACTGATCTCTTTTGAACCCTGATGGTTCACATCTGTGCTGAGTCACATAGGTTTTGTGCCTTCTGGTTGAGCCTATTAGTTGAAAATTATACATACTAGGAAGTTAGTATTTTACTTTGAGGGTTTCACTTACGAGAAGGACCTTTTGATTCCTTGGATGGGACTCTGAGTAGTTGTTTGTTAATAATTCCCCTCTCCCCCACTACTCAGATGTTGTTGGTGTTCCCCCATTGGGTCTTGTATGTAGGTGGTTGTATTACTTTGTTAGACACTTGGAGTCCTGTTAATCTTTATGCTAAGTTCTCTGCTTGTATTTTCTCTGTATTTTCTCCATGTTCATGGTGCTGACCTTTCTCCTGAAGTAGTGAATGTAATTAAGATTGGTGACCCCTTTAAAATTTGTCTTTCCTTTAGCAAAGCAGATCAAAGAACCTGTGCTAGCTAGCAGGCCATCTGGGGTGTGCTATGGTGCTTGCTACTACATATGCCTCCCTTGCCTATTCTTGTCAATAATGATACTTCTCAAACAATATATAACATTTTGCTTTGTTACTTTCAAATGATGTCATTTTGTAATTATAGTGAGTATCACAGTCATATATACTGGTATATTATTTCCCTATCAGAGTCTTAAATACAAAAGGGCCAGGGCAACATATTATTTAAACAAAATTTCTCTCCCCACCTTTTCTCTCATTCTTAACATAGTGTATAGTAGACATTTAACATGTTTGGTTAAATAGAGATTTGAAATGTAAAGAATCATCAATTTCCCTATAAGCAATGGAGACTGAATAGTTTTTTCAAGCAGAGAGAAGGAAAGGATAACAACACTTACTTAATTTTCTTTTAGTTCTGGTTGTTTTGAATTGTTAATGTTGTCATCATAAAGGCAAAATATATAAATCATTCATGTATATATTGACTTATGTTGCAATTTTATAACTATAACTGTATATTTAATGTTACATAGACATATATGGGGCAGCTAGGTGGTGCAGTGGATAGAGCACCAGTGCAGGAGTCAGGAGGACCTGAGTTCAAATCTCACCTCAGACACTTGACATTCACTGCGTGGCCTTGGGAAAGTCACTTAACCCCAATTGCCTCATCCTGGGTCATCTCCAGTCATCCTGATGAATATATGGTCACTGGATTCAGATGGCTCTAGAGGAGAAGTAAGGCTGGTGACCTACATAGCCCTCCCTCACTCAAAACAAAGTCAAGTGCAAGTCATGACATCATTAATCTGATGGCATGGTCTTCTTTGGCAACAAAGAAACACACTATCATTGTCATGAGAAAGACGTTTCATCTTTCAAAGAAGATAACAAGGTAGCATTAGTAAAGACAGAATGTCTATTATTCATTCAAACAATTCTATGGAAAACAACCTACTATGTTAGGTACTATGGACAGACAGCTGTACCTGATTGTTAAAATTTTTTTTTTAATATCATGGACCTCTCTTTGGCAGTTTTGTGAAATCTATGGACTCCATTTTAGAATATTTTTAAATTAATAATTTAAGGAAATGTAAATTTCATTTTAGAGATTAGTGATAATGAAAGTATAACTTTATATGTATATTTTATATATTTATATATATTATAAATTATAATTATGTCTATATGAGAATATATATTTTATATGTATATATATATATATATATATATATATATATATATATATAAGATCTCATGACCCCTAAAATCTATTCACAGACCCCTTGAAGTTCCATGGGTCCCAGGTTAGAAACCCCTGTCCTATACTTTTCTTCTAATGGTCTGGTCAATCTTCTCTAATAGTATTCTTTTAGTAAAAGGTTTAAGGAAGGTAAAGATTACAAACAGGGAAAGAAGAGGCTTAAAGAGTTTATGGATCAATTAGTCAAGTACATAAACTATAATATGGAGTTCAATGTGATAAAAGCCTTGCAAGAAGTACAAAGTCACAAAGGAATTCAGAGGACAGGGAGGTATCATCAGGTTGGAGGGATAAGAAAATATTTGACTGGATCCTTGGAGGTTTCACAATATTTCAACAATCAGGAAATGTAGAAAGAAGGGGAAAGAAAGGAGGAAATTCTAGATGAAGAAAATGACACGAGCAAAGACAAAAAGTCAGGAAAGTGGGGAAACTGTAGTAGAAAGTGGGGAATAGGATTGCTAGGACAGGTTGAGGCCAAAGCATGTAAGGATTTGAATGCCAGTTTGGGGAATTTGTACTTTGCTTATTGACAATGGGAAAGAATTACAGATTTTTGAATAAGTTGGCATTTTAAAATTATGTTTGTCAGTTTGTTTTTATATGTGGACTCATTTGTGTGTATGTGTGTGTGTCCTCCAATGAAAGGACAAAAAAAAAAAAACTAATTTAGGGATACAAAAAATGAAATTAGCTAAACTCATGTGCATCATCTTTCCTGTGCATTAGGCTTTTCCTGAACCACTCAATGCTAGAACACCTGTTTCTAAATTTAAAATCACAATGAAATGCAACCCATTATTTTCATTCTTAATTAGCATCCTACTAAAAACAAAACCCAAGGAAGTTAGGTCAACATCAATCTTGAGTCATCCTTTATCTTAAGGGATGATTGATACTAGTCAGTAGCACATTTAAATGTACAGGAGGTATTATAAAGTATCTACAAAACATCACTTGGAAATGAAATCTCTAAATCTCTTCAGATAAGATAATTAGAATTTTGTACTTTGTTGATTAATTGAGAACAAAGTGTCTTAAATCTTTCTTTAGTGTTTTGAAACAACGATGTTTGGCCATGATCTATTTCGACCAGAACAGTTGTCTCCATTATGAATGCAGCTTAAGCATCAAAGGACTTCTCCTTTCCAGTCATCCTGTATGGTTTTAATTTCATTAAACCAAATTGATTGCAAGCTAGTTTACATTTAAGACAGCAGGGTGTTGTAAATTTTATTTTAACTGGTTAGAATATGTGATACAATGAAATTAGGGGGGGAAAGCCTCCTGCTGTTTTGAATGTACCATTATTAGCTTAACTTAGCTGAATGCCACTTGCCAAAGAAAAATATTATGCAAATGAAGCAGAATTTCCACAGGACTTGGAACCAGGCAACTAAAGTGAGATTTGTTCAATAAGTGTCTGAATAGGAAGGTAGAGATAACACAACATGCTTTGAAAGGTTCACTGTTCAAGCAGAGGCTCTCCTGAAGGCAGTATAAACCACCAAAACATTGGTGTTTTGCTGCATTCCGGATAAAATGAGACAATTCTAGCCATCATATTGAGTAAATCAGTCATCAGTTAGGGAAACAGCAAAGAGTAACCATCTTCAAAAACTGAGTGAAGAAGATACAGTCATTATTTTCATTCATGCAATAACTCTTCACCATACAGTTTGACAATGACTGACTTCTCAGAATCTTTCCAATTAGATATACTTGGCAATGATGGATCTATCAGAAAGTTGATTTTGGCACAGAGCTCCAGTTTTCAGATCCACTTTCTCATGGAAGAGAATGGTTGTGAAGAGAAGTAATATTCACATTTGGAACTGGGAAAACTGTATTTTTAAGTTTTAAATGAAAATCATAATCTATATGAGATTATTCAAGAACTTACAGTCACAGTAACAGAAAAGCATTATTCTGCCACATATTAAACAGTTAGCAAGTGCCTAATTCATATCTATCGTCTGTTGTTGTTGAGCTATTTTTTCAGTGCTACCTAGCTTTTCATGTTTTTTGTGGCAAAGATGCTGTAATGGTTTGCCATTTCCTTTTCCAGTCAGTTTGACATATGAAGAAATTGAGACAAGGTTAAGTGACTTGCCCAGGGTCACACATCTGGTAAGTGTGTGAGGCAAATTTGAACTCAAGAATATGAGCATTCCTGACTCCAGGGCTGGCACCCAATCCACTATGCCACTTACCTGTCTTATGCCACTAAATAACAGGAGGTTGTGCCGTTAGCATTAATGACAGATTTCGCCTGCTGTCCTATCATTCAGAACCTTATTCAGACATCTTAGGCATTATGTCTATAGTCATTGTTTGATGGCACCCTTCTTTCCACTAGCTAAGAAAAAGTCAGGTCTCTTAATAGGCTTGACCAAAAGAAACTCTCAACGATTCACTTTGAATTATACTTTTAATGCTCTTATTGCTTTTAAATAGTATAAATGTGAATGCTATATTCTATAGAAAGGATATAGGAGATGAGATACCAATTTCAAAGATTCATGGAATGTCAGGATTGGAGAAGATGTGATCTTACTCCTTTCCTGACATTGATTCCATGACTCGGAACTCTAAGCACAAGTTAATCTACCAGCCCTAACCTTTTGTGATTGGACTGTCTTTTAGGGGTGTAGACTTATTACTAATTGGTTCTACAATGCATCAACAAACCAGACTCTGTGTGAAAAGCTAAGCCATTCATTACTTGACAAACACACCTAAGCATGGTGCCCTTAATATGGTCTTCATAGAATTTTTGCCAACTTTAAATATTATAAGGTGTTTGAATGTTAATCATTCCTTATGCATTGTAATGAGGATATGACATATAAAAATAGTCTATGGAAGTGTTCATTTTCTAAAAGTTAACTGAAATAGATGAGGCAATCAAAGAAAAATAGTAACAAAATTTTAAAAAAATTTCCATGTGGGACATAGAGGGGTTGAATTATAGAGAAATAGCTAAGAAAAAAAGTCATCAATAAAACTTTTTTTTTTAAAGTTGAATCCACAGGAATGAACTATCTCTTTTAATATTCAATAAAGAAAATTGGTGGTGTTGTCCTCAATTCTTTGTGAAGCATTGAGGACATTTAAAATATGCCCTATTTTGTGAATAAGTTAAACTCAAGGTTAAGAAATATTGTAAAGGACAATCTAGAACCTATTATTTAGAAAATAAAAAATGACCTCAAGATATAGAAGCTATTAAATCTTAGCCTTGAGGGAAGACTTAGTACTTAAGAGCAGTAGTGGCTCCCCAGCTAAATTATTTTTCTCAGCTCTTACCAGTATGTATCCTGTGGATTTACTTTAAGCATTTACCAAAAAAAAAAGAAAGAAAGAAAGAAAGAAAGGAAGGAAGGAAGGAAGGAAGGAAGGAAGGAAGGAAGGAAGGAAGGAAGGAAGGAAGGAAGGAAAGGAGGAAAGGAAGGAAGGAAGAAAGAAAGGAAGGAAGAAGGAAGGAAGGAAGGAAAGAAGGAAAGGAAAGGAAAGAAGGAAGGAAGGAAGGAAAGAAGGAAAGGAAAGGAAAGAAGGAAGGAAGGAAAGAAAGAAGGAAAGGAAAGGAAAGAAGGAAGGAAGGAAAGAAAGAAAGAAAGGAAGAAAGGAAGGAAGGAAGGAAGGAAGAAAGGAAGAAAGGAAGAAAGGAAGAAAGGAAGAAAGGAAGAAAGAAAGAAAGAAAGAAAGAAAGAAAGAAAGAAAGAAAGAAAGAAAGAAAGAAAATCTTTATGTAATATAAAAGCATTGATGAAAATGTCTGAGGTACTAAATTGATCTAATGCTTTATCTACTATGATTTCGTCTCTTACACATTTATAATATTTGGAGAAACAATCTCCCCATATGCAAAACGAATTTTAATGAAACAGCTAATTCATGTTATCAAATATTCCCAAAATTTTCTGAACTCCCATATTAAAAAACAAACAAGCAAGCAAAAAACAATAACTTGATCTGAAGTTTTTGTCACCCAGTAAAATAGATATTGTGGTAGGCTGTTTTTTTTTTCTGGAATTAAAATTGTTTTGTTTATTTATGTTATAAATTTGAATAAATTTAATGGATGATTTAATGATATATGCATAGTAATTCACCAGGGCCTACAAAAGCATTGTTGGCATTTTGTTCAGATTTTTTGATTGTTGCTCTCTATAGGATACCCTGGAATTCTAGAATTATGTGTTGATTGTACTTGGGATTATCAAAAATAAGAGCTATTAAATGATGTAGTATACTTGAAGAAATTCACAGAATCTTGGAATTCTTAAAGTGGGAAGTCATCTAAGTACAGCTATTACATTAATTATATTATTATATTATGCCATGTTGTAATAGCATAACATATAATGTTATATTAGTTTATATAATATGTATGCATTTGAAGAATATGTATATACAAATATACACACATATAAATATAAATATATGTATGTATACATGTATGTGTATATACCAAATTATAGCATCTGCATATTTTATTTTTCCTAGATACTTTTGTCTAAAAACATATTTATTCCATTTCCCCCATATAAACTCATCATTCTTTCTATTGGAAGTACCTCATTACCGTAACATGTGTCCTATCCTAACTCTATTTAGTGTTATGTCCTGCCACAATAATGTAATCCAAACTTATTCTAATATCATCCATACTTAAAGAGTCGTTTCAGAAAGCCATGCCTGTCTCATAGATTCTGGTTGTCCTCCATACTGTACCTAACCTTGTAATGTATCCCTACAAAAATGTTTATGTCTACTTAATTTTGAGTCAGAGAACCTGGTTACATCCCAGTTCTGTTACTTTCTACTTGTATTCCTTGAGCAAGTCATTTAAGTTCTCTGAGCCTTAATTTCCTCATCTATTTAATGATGGATTTGAATTAGATGGTCTTGAAGGTCATACTCAACTTGATGTCTATGATTCCATGATATAGGCAGTTAAGTGGCAAAGAGGACAGACCTCTGGCGCTGGAGTCAGGACAAGATGATTTCAAGTCTGATCTCAGACACTTGGTAGCTGTTTCACCCTTGCCAAGTCATCTGATTTCTATTATTAGTTGAAGCTACTGACAATACTCAAAGCCCTCACTTTCCTTACTTTCTTCACAGTCCTTTCCAGATCTAAATTGTGGGACATTGTGTTCCAGTGATTTTGTTGAGCTACATGTGGCATTAGATTTTAAAACTTGGCAAAAATAAAGTATATGATGTTTTTACCAAGATTGTGATTTGAGGATATAAGTGGGAAGTGAGTTTTCCCAGTATTCTTTCTTGTTTCATGAGAAACACATGAGAAAAAGTTAGAAAAAAAAATTTTAATGCTAGAATTCCAAAGAGATCCTTACATGGCACCAAACAACAAGAGTTACTCAAGAGGGGTGAGCCATGACAGAAGGTTGGATAGTGGTGGTCACTAGGGTTGTTTCTTACCAAAGGACTGGCGAATTCCTGACTTGATTTTCTTCAAGGGAAATCAGAATGAAGAAAAGGAAAGAGAAGGAAAGGGAATGAGAAGGAAGGAAAGACTCTCTACTATTAAGAGTAATTTAGGATTAGGCTCAAGTCTATGGGTACCATATTCCTATTAGGAAATAGAGCCTCCAAGAAAGACCATCACCACTTATTTATATAACCACATGATTCTGTAAGTGGAGAAATTGAGTTGGGGACTTCTGTTTTGATCCTCTGTCTTCACTTACCTCCCAAATCCTCCAGATTATTAGTACACAATGATATCTGTTGCTCAACTTTGGCAAATATTACATTTTCTTCTATTTTTTTTCATTCTTTTGAATTTGCTTGATTGATTCCTAACATCTCATAGAGTCATTAGCTTCCAGTTGCTCAGTTCTAACATTTAAAGTGTTGTTTTCCTCTAATAGCTTTTGTACTTTTCCATTTGGCCAACTGTACTCTTTAAGGAGTTTCTTCAGTGGATTTTTGTATCTCCTTTAACAATTGGCCAATTCTACCTTTTAAATAATTTTCTAGGCTGTTGACTCTTTTTTCATAATTCTCTTGTATCCCTCTTATTGCCCAATTTTTCTCCTCTCTCTCTCTCATATGGTTTTTAAACCCCTTTTTGAACTCTTCCACGTGATCTTTCTGGGCTTATGACCACTTCTCATTTTCTTTGGAGTTTTGCCCACAGATGTTTTCCCATTGCCATCTTCTCTTGAGTTTGGGTCTTGGTCTTCTATGTCACCATAATAACTTTCTATGGTCAGATTTTTTTTTTTTTTGCTCTTTTCTTCTCATCATACTCCCTACCTTTTTTTTTCAACCTTTTTTCTTTTTTTAAAATTTGAGGTCTGCTCCTGAGGTGGAAGGGGTACTATCTTGATCTTTTTATGATAGGGACTGCAGACCCTAGATGCTTATCTGGTGCTACACTGATGTTGCCCTGAGGCCCATGGGGAACCCTCATCTTTGGTTGCTACACTAGGGTGGAGTGGGGGTTGGCTGATGCTACTTCACTTTGTAGGGATATGGCAGCTTACCTGGTGCTGAACTGAGGTCTTAGTGATGGTATCTGGTGTGTACTGAGGCCCTGGTAGGGTGTTTCTACGTTTCCCACTGGTTACACAGAAACATGCACGGTCAGTCCTCTGGAGGTTGCCTCTTCGGCCAGGGCTACATTGAAGCCCGAGTTTCTCAGAGCTGAAGTCTGCTAGCTCCCCTGGCTATGCTAAGGCATAGGTGGGGTCCTGGTGTTGGCGCTTATCTGCTCCACCACACTGGGGCTCAGAATCTCTCACTGGCTTTGCTGAGGTAGGGGCTTACCAGAATGCTTCACCTTCTGAGCTACATTTCCCTCTCACCCACATGAGAGGGACCTTCCTTGGTAAGCCTCCAAGTTTCTTGGGCTAAAGCACTATTTCACCTCACCTTTTGGTGATTCTACTGTTCCAGGATTTGTTTTGGGGCTCTATTTTATGGTTTTTTGGAGATGAGTATGGAATAGTTGAAGTGGTTTGATGCTTACTCTGCCTCAACCTCTAGAATTAGTTCCTCTAGAGCTTTCCTTTAAATAGTACAAAGGTTCATAAAATCTATACCATGTAAAACATAAAAGTCAATATAGTACAAAAAAATACCTAAAATATTTCCCAATATAACCATTTTCATACTTTTTTTTACATTCAACAAATATTTATTAGCTTCATATTTCTAGAATTTTGTAGCTACAAGGACAAAAATAACTCATCTCTGACCTCAGGGACTCTGCACTCTAGGAAGGAAGAAGAAAGTTGTATTCTAGTCATATGCTACTATCCGCTGAGGCATAGAAGCAAGAGATGGCATGCCATGTAAAGTAGAAAGCACATAGTTTAGTTGGTCTGGAAAATAGAGTGCATAAACAGGATTAATATGCAATAAAACCAAAAAGATTTGTTGGAGTCAGTTTTTGTAAGACTTTAAAATGCTTTCATTTTATTTTAGAAGCAACAGGGAGACCCTGGGGCTTCTTAAGCAGGGAAATGGTGTGTCTTTTCAGCTTATCAATTTGGCTGCAGTGTGGAGTGGAGAAGATTTAAAGCAGAGAGAGTACTATTATTGTCCAAGTGAGATTTAATGAGGGTCTGGACCAAAATGGTGACTATGTAAAAGGACAAGTGTGAAACGTTACCGAGATACAACTGGGAAGACTTGGCCACTGATCAGATTGAGATAGGGAGTGTGAAAGTGAATGAACAGTTTCAGATGGCTCTGAAGTTGTAAACCTGTTTACTGGGAGGATGGTGGAGCCAGAATTCATAACTACTAATGCTGACATGAAAAGTCTTAACACATTAGCAAAAGCTGGCAAATTCAAATATAAGCTCACAGTAATCAGTAAACAATGTCAATTCACCATATTTAAAGCACAAAAACCAATATTTAATATAAACACATCGATATTTATCCTGAAATATACCTTTTTTGCAATTGTCTGGATAGGTCAACTCTATTCAGTCATTAATTTATTAATTCTATCAATATTTTACTGAGAAATAAGACAATGGGATAAGAACTAATTCAGAGGCATTTTTTTTCCTATTGACATGATAATGGTTAGTAATAGAAATTGTGAGTTAACCTGCCTTTCTTTGAACATAATGGGTTGATCTCGCCCTTTCCGACCACAGAATTTCATTTTCAAATTTGGTATGTACTGGCACTGGAAACTGAAACATTGTTTTTCTAAGAGAAAAAAACCCAAAAAACTCTGTTGAACACAAAAATGTTTATAAATTCTTAATTATGTAAATGTCTAACTACTAAGACCACTGTATTCAAGAATAAGGCACAATTATATATTGGCCATTTTTGCCAGAATAGAAGAATTTGGTATATCAGTGTTTTAACCAAGGTCCTGAGAAATAGAGTTCATTGCTATTATCACTATTTATACGTTCTTACTGGTATCTTTTGTTTTTTTTAAATTATTTTTTTCATTTTACTCTATCCATTTCCCAAAATGCATCTTAATTAAATACTATACACTAAGCATACCTTTCTCTCTTTCTGTATACACATACACACATGTATGAGTGTGTGTATGTATATATGTATGTATGTATGTATGTATGATGATTTAGGGTTGATTATCCTAGGTATCAAGGGTTTGTGTTAAGGATTTTGTGTTTCCATTCTGTCTCCTTAATAGTAAGACCTGAGCTCTAGTCCTGTAGCACTAAGTCCCTTCTGGACATTTGGAATAAATCTCAAACTCTATATGTCCAAAACAGATCCCATTATGTTAACCTCAAGCCACCCCTTTTCTGAACTTTCCCCTTAGCCAAAAATATTACCATCTTTCCAGTCATCAAGATTCACAACTTCACTGTCACCCTCATTCTGACTCATCCCACATATCTAATGATTTGCCAAATTTTGTCATTTTTATCTTCATCACATCTCTCCCACACATTCCCTCCTCTCCATTCATAAAGACATCATCCTAATCCAGGTCTCCATCACTTTCTGTCTGGATTATCACAATATCCTATTTCATCTCCCTCTATCAAGCCTATCCCCCTTCAGATTAATCCTACACTCAGCCATCAAAGCAATTTTCCCAAACTCTTAGACTGATCATGCCCCATTCTTTCTCCTCCTTATCACCCTCACATCCTGTTTCTGTCACTCCAGAGGCTTCCTATTACCTTAGAATCAAATGTAAACTTCTCAATATTTAAAACTATTCCTAATCTTTCTCTCCTCTTTGCCAGTCTTGTTCCACATTACTCGCTTCTTCAGAATTCAGTCATTCTGGTCTCCTCTTAGTTCTGCCCACATGATCTTCCTTGTCTCTTCTCCATAACTTTGCATTGACGGTCTCCTGTTTCTTAAATATACTCCCTCCTTATCTCCATCTTTTGGTTTCTTTCAACACTGAACTAAAGCAACACCTTCTAAGTAAAGCTTGTTTTCCTATTATTGTTCCTCCCCACCCCTTCCCCATAATGTCCTCCCTAAAACAACATTGCGTTTATTTTATATATAACTTTTATACAGTTACATGTACATGTTGTCTCCCCAGTTGGAGTGTCAGCTCCTAGAGGACCAGACCAGTTTCATTTTTGTCTTTGTACACTCAGTTTTTTGCGTGTCTCTTTGTTTTTTGCCTGGGGTTAAGTGACTTGCCCAGGATCTCACAGTTAGTAAGTGTCAAATGTCTGAGGCCAGATTTTATCTCAGGTCCTCCTGACTCCAGGGCCTATCGTCTATCCACTGTACCACTTAGCTGCCCCTGTATACCCAGTTTTTAGTACAGTTCCTGGCAAATTCAAAAAAGTCAGGACACTCTCCTGTTAATATAAGTTTGAAGAGACCTTTTCTAATTTTTTTGGGGGGGGCAAATCACTAGTACCCCATAGTAAATACATATTTAAAAAACACAACTTCTAAGACTATCTAATACACAGATTTCTTTTTTTCTCACAGGAATTCTTGCTTTTGGTTCAGAGAATGTGGCAATGATGACAGCTTCTGACAACAGAAGGGAAAAGTACTGTAATAGAAATTAAACAAACTATGTATAGTCTATTTTCAATTATCCAGATCTTACTACCTTTAAGCTTTGATCTACATATATATTAAATGGGCACAATCTTCACTAAATGGACTTTGAGTATGGTGGTTGACTGAAAACTTCTTTTCTTAAAAAAATACCTCAGTTTTCCTTTTATTTTTAATTTTTATTCATCAAATTTCTACGACTAGTGTGCTTGGAAAATTTTAACTGGCTTTTGATTTCCCAGTTTATCTTTGCTAAGACACCAGGCAAACACAGTGAATGCTATGATTAATTCAGAGCCTTTAGTAAGATTTATCTCCCTTGAGACAACCTGATAAATTGCAGCTTTATATGTTTTACTCTGATGAGTAATATCACTGTTTGGTATCTCTAAATACTAGGAGATTGAACAGCTCTTGGAATGTATCAATTACTGACAGTTTTCTGAAATGTAATATGTGGCAGCACAGATTTCTTTTAACATAATTATTAGGGGGCAAAGAATGTAAATGATAAGACATAACAGAGAGAGGTAGATATCTTGGTACATATAAGTTATTGTGAGGCGACTGCTTAAATAAAAACAGTGGTGGAGGAAGGTCAGAAAGCACTGCCTTCATAGGGAAAAATGCATGTGACTATATTTTATGCAGTAGACTAAAAAAAATTATAAGACATTTATTACTATTCTCCAGGAACATCTAAAACACCTAACCTATTCAAGATAGCTTTACGAAGATTTAAAAGATCAGAAACTCTTTGGATTACCATAGTATATGAGAGATAAACCATTAGTTTTCTTCTGGAAGTCTAGATAGAAAGTTGTTGGCTCCACCTACCCTTCCAGGTTTACTTTACCAGATCTGGTAAAACAAACTCCTGGAGTGATTTGTATGGACCCATCAATCAACAGACATTTATTTAGTGAACATAGGGAGGTACTATGCTAAACCCTGGAGCTACACACAAAGGAAAAAGCAGTTGAGGCCTTCAGGCCTTCCATGAGTTTACATCAGGGGTGAGGAACTGTAGCCTGGAGGTCACATGTGGCCTTTTAGGTCCTCGGGTGTGGTCTTTTGGCTGGGTCTAAGTTTTACAGAACAAATCTCTTTAATTAAAGAGATTTGTTCTGTGAAATTACTACAAAGTTACTTACTTTAAACTATAATCTACATATATATTAAATGCCTCTTGTAACAACAATTCAGTATGGGCATACTCTTCACTAAATGAACCCTGAATAGGGTGGTTGACTGAAAACTTGAGTGTCACCTTTTGGTTGAGTCTAAATTGTACATAACAAATCCGTTTATTCAAGGAATTTGTTCAGTGAAGTTTGGATTCAGTTAAAGGGCTGCACTTGAGGACGGAGAGGATCACATGTGGTCTTGAGACTGCAGATTTTCCACCTATGGTTTACATTCTACTGGAGCATACCACATATAAATAAATGGAGACATATACAGAGTAGGAAGAAAGTACCTTAGAGGAGAAGGTAGTGGCATCTGGGGACTTCAAAAAGATCTTCTGAAGAAGCTAACATTTTAACTGAGTTTTGAAGAAAGACAAGCATTTTAAGAGATAGGGGTGAAGTAGGGGAGTATTGGACAGCCAGTGGAAAGACATGAAGAAAACAAATAGAGTATTATTCATAGGGAGTAAAGAGTGAGGCAATATGGACACATCTTGAAGTGCATGAGAAAGAATATATATAGACTATTCTAGTTTCAAGATTTTTTCCCCCTTGTTCTCCTACCTTGCATAATTCTCTCTTATTTTAATATGAGCTTTTGTTCTACTTTTAGTGAAAATGAGAGATGACTGTAGAGAAAAGTGAGGCTGATGACCTTGTACAACCCTCTCTAACTCAAATGAAAGTCAACTGATGGACAGTCTACTAACGCCACGCCAGGAAACTGAGTTACTTCAATTTGAACTGTCTTAGGAAGATTCTGAGGACCATCTGGCAGGATAAGGTACCAGACAATGAAGTCCTTGCTCGAACTAAACTGTCAAGCATTCAAACTATGGTTCAGGGAGTGCAATTCCAATGTACTGGCCATGTTGTTTGAATGCCAGCTTGCCAAAAAGACTATTTTATGAAAAATTCACATGGGGCAGGTGATCACATGGTGGTCATAAGAAGCGATACAAAGATACTCTCAAGATCTCTCTCTCAAGAACTTTGGATTTGACTATGCAACATGAGAGACACTGGCACAGGGCTACTCAGCATGGCGTGCCCGCATCAGAAAGGGTGCTGTGCTCTATGAGCAAAGCAGAATTGAAGCAGCACAAAGGAAACATAGAAAGCACAAATTTGGAGTAACTACCCCTAATATTCACACGGACTATCTGGGCCCAATCTGTACTAGAGCATTCTGAGCTCATTTTTGTCTGATCAGTCACAGATGGACACACGGAAACTTCATTTTATCATGGTGATGTCATTTTGATCCTCTTCAAGAATGAAGGACAACTAGCCAACCAACCAATCAAGTATCTCAGTCAAAGCAAGAATATGATAAGACCTTAGCCTAAAACAGCCAGGGTCTCCCATTGCATCCTGGGCCATCTCCAGTCATCCTGATAAGTATCAGGTCACTGGACCCAGATGGCTCTGGAGGAGAAAGTGAGGCTGATGACCTTGCACAGCCCTCCCTCACTCAATCAAAATCAATCGCAAGTCATGTCACTTGATGTCATGGTCCTCTTTGAGGATGAAGGACAAACACAAGTGAAAATAGACTTCAGTTTCTCATGACTCTTCTCTTAATGTTGCTCTATATATTTGAAAAAAGCTCCACACTTCTCCTCTCACAAGGTTGGTACCAAACTGTGGAATTCCATTTTAAGCCTATATTTGTTCTCATTGTCTCCTCTTTCTTCACTCATTTCCTTGCTAATCTCATTCACTTCTTAAATTCAAAGATCATTTCTATTCTGATCAATTCCAGAAGTGTATATCTATCCTTAGTAAACTCTGATCTTGCATCTCCAACTATCTACCAGCCATCTTTATTTGTGTATTCCATCAGTGCCTCAAGTGTAATGTGTCTAAAACAGAAACTATCATCTTTCCTCCCAATACAGACAGCCTAATCTCACAATTCCTCCTAATCTCACTATTTCAGTTAAAGTTTCTACTGTCTTCTTAGTCATTCAGGTTCAAAACTTACTCATCCTCTGTGAATCTTCTTCTGTATCATCCTTTACCTTCAACTAGTTACCAAGTTCTGTTGATACAATCTGCGTATTTCTTTCATCCATCCTCTTCTTTTCTCTCCACATATACTATCTCTACCCTAGTTTAATTCCTAATACTTTTTTATCAAGTGCTTTATAAAACTTCATAATTGTTCTTCCTTTAGTCCCATCTCCAATTGATTCTCTATAGAATTTTCTAAATAATCTTCCTAAATCACAGTTTATATCATACCACTTTCCTGTCAAAATCTTCTCTATTGCTTCTAGTATAAGATACAAACTCCTTAGCCTAGTATGTAAGGTTGTAAAAAGCAGGTTTAACCTAATTTTTCAGATTTATTTCTCATTCCTCCCCTTTACACATTCTCTATTAAAGACAATTCTACAAGCAGTTCCCCAAACTTGACATGCTTCTCTCATCTCCATATATTCATAGATGCCATATCTCATGCCTAGAATATACTCCTTCCACATCTATACCTTTGAGAATCCTTTCTCATCTTCAAGGCTCAGTTCAGCAAGTAATTACTGACTGCAGCCTCATCATAGGATCATAAATCTAGAGCTGGAGGTTATTTAAAAGATATCTAGTCAAAATGTCTTCATTTTATAGATTATTAAGTGACACCAAGAGAGGTTGTGTGATGTGCCTGGAGTCAAACAGCTCATAAATGTTTGAAGTTGTATTTGAACGTGGATCTTCTTAACTTTAAGTGCAACACTCTCCCTACAACACACACAATCCAACAAAAATAACAAAAGCAACAACAAATAACAAAAACCTTTGCTTTGAGCTGCTACCCAATTATATAAGTATCCTTTTCTCTCCTTATATTCATCAGAGAATTAGCAATAAAGGGATCTTGGCAGTTTTCCTGTAGGAAGTATAATTTGAGTCAGACTTAAAAGTATGGGCAACGATACAATGGGTAGAAAGACAAGGAAGGAAGTCATTGCAGGGAAAAAAAAGGGAAAACTGAGCAGAAATGTGGAAATAGGTGAGTACAATGCATGATTGGGAGGCAGAAAGTGTTCCAGTGTGGATGGAGCATAGAATGAATGGAGGGAACTAACAGAAGTTGAGCCTAGGAAGGCACTGTGAAGGTCATCATATATTAGGCACAGCATAATAGAAAAAGCACTGGAACTGGAACCAGTCATACATTTGCTGTCTGAGATCTGATACTAGAATCCCAAGTTAATTTCTAATTCCATTATTTATTTTTATTATGGCATAATGTTCTAAGAGTTCTGCTGGCACTTATCTACCTCTGGGAGGAAATTGTGCAATCTATTGAGTTTGACCTTGTGTATTTAATCACCATTATTTAATTACCTGATTTTATGTACAAAAAAAGGGGATGATAATATGTGTACTACTTCCTTCATATAATTGTTACAGGGCCAAATCTTTATAAAAGGTAGTGTTATACTGATGTAAACTTGTAATTTAGGCCCATTTCTGCAGCTAGACGGGTACTTCAGTTACCCCCTTTAGTATGGAGTGGACTTGTCATTTGATATAGCATTGAAACTGATACTCATTTATTTAGCATGTCTATCAAGCATCTAGTAAATTTGAAGCATTGTACTGGCAAAAGAATGGTTTCATGAACATCTTTACCCCACAGACTGCCTCATTCTAATTGCAGCTTTGGTTCAGTCCAACACTTACTTATGTCCTAAATGATAGCACATCTTTACTGATGCAAAAACAGCTGCTTTATCTGCCCTTAGAGGTCGCTGCATGCTTTTCTACAAATTGTTAACATGTTTTTATTTTCTTCTGGACAGAAGGAGCACATGAGGGATAAAAAATAGGGACTTCAAAGTCACTGAAATGAACGTCCTGTAGACTGACATCCATACGCCAAAGCAAAGTCAGTCTCCATAAGCATAAGTATGTATAAGCAAAGGGCAAGAGGACAAATATTTGAATTCTAGCAAGAGTTTTATACATTGATTCAGAAAATTCATTCCAAGTTATTTGCATGATCTGTCACATCAATGTCAGCTCAAGGAAAGAAGGTGGACATTTGGGAATAACCATATTTAACTGACATGGGGAGGTGAAGGACAGGATAGAGAAGTGACCACTGAATATTTAATTCTGAGAAAGAAAAATGTGCATTTCAACTAGAATTCCACTCAGCACCTAAATACAAGGCCACTGATGGATTACCTTCCATCAAATGTTCTTGTCTTTTATGATTCTAGATAATCCATGGATATTAGAAAAAATGAAGCTTTCTAACATGTTTGACAATAAACATGCATGCATTAAAAAAAAAGAAAGTGGTTATTATGTGCTAAATCTGTACAGTCATGGAAAATTCTGGATAAAACTAGATCCTGAACTGTATTCGTGAATTTTACAGAATCTGAAGTTAAACCATCACTATTAAGGAACATTTATCAATAAATAAATCATTAAGTATTTACCCAATAGGTTGAGGATATGGTCCCCTTCTTCAAGGCACTTATAGCTTGGTTGGAGAGTTGGGGAATTAGATAGATAGATACCCAGACAGACAGATAGGTAGGTAGATGGATGGATAGGTAGATAGATAATATAGATAATATATTATATAATATATGGATGGTAATTATTCTATAATATTTATATAATATAACATTATATAATATATAGATGGATAGGTAGATAGATAATATATTATGTAATATAAAATGTATACATACATACACAGATGTGTCCACATATATATATAGACATATATACACGCACACATAATAAGTTAAGCAATAATATGAGAATGCGTAAGTTAATTGCCAAGTAAATGGCATATGCAATATATAACTTTATATTAAAAGAAAAGAGTTATTGTGCAAGGCTAAATGGAATAGGAAAGTCTTCTTGAAAGACTGGGTTTTATCTGGGCATTGAAGAATAACAGTGTGGCATAGCAACAAAAAATACAAGACTTGAAATTGGGAGACTTAGACTAAACTGAATCTTAGAAAAATCATTTAATTCCTCAGAACCTCAATTTCCTTATCTATAAAATGCAATTTAGGGGTAGCTAGGTGGTGCAGTGATTAGAGTGCTGGGGCCTGGAGTCAGCAAAATCTGAGTTCAAATCTGGGCTCAGACACGTACCAGCGGTGTGACCCTGGGCAAATCAATTAACACTGTTTGCCTCAGTTTTCTCCTCTGTAAAATGAGTGGGAGAAGGAAATGGCAAACAACTTTTGTATCTTTGCCAAGAAAACCTCAAATGGGATCATAAAGAGTTGGACCCAAACCAAAATACAATTTATGTTATTTACGTTATCTCTATAACAGGGTTGTTATGAGGTAAATGTTTGGTAAACTTGAAATTGTATCAAAATGTGAGCAACTATTAACACATAAGCAAAGTTTAGTGGAGTTTAGATAATCCTGTGAGCAAACCTGTTAAAACAGGACTTTGAAAAACATATCTGGCAGATATTGAAGAGAACAGTTTGATCAAAATAGATTGTTCATGTATTTGAATAATTGGAAATAAGATGGGAACATTTAGGATGTGGCTGTAGTGGACCTTGCTATGGACTTTAGATTTCCTGAATAGCAAGTCAATGAAGTTTAAGTTTTTATTTTTGAACAGAAAGATGAATCACAAGATATTCTGATGGGGTTTACATTTGAGTCCTAATTATTTCCATTAACTTCTAAGTAAACTGTGCATGTTTTCAGTTCTGTGAAACTATGTGCTTGTCAGGGGAATTGTTCACTCCCTTTGGTGATGAGGAAGTGCCAGATATTGAGTTTTCTAGACTCCTTCTATCATCTCCTAAAGGGCCTCCCTTCTTACAGACTCTCCCCATTCCAATCCATCTGTTGTATAGCTGCCAAAATGACTTTGCTAAAGAATGGGACAGGTAGAAGCAATCCCTTCCTTGGAAAACTCCAGTAATAGCATGTTACTTCTAGAATTAAATATAAACCCTTCTTTTTTTTGGTAATTAGAGTTCTTCACAGCTGGGCCTCAACATACTCCTCTTGCTTAAATCTACAATATTACCATTCACACAGCCCATGATCCAGTCAAAGGGCCCTCATCCCTCTTTCTGTTCCTCACTAAGAATGCTCCATTGCCCATCTATGTACCTTTGAATTGTCTGTGCCCATGCTTGGAGAGCCCTTAGAAGTTACCTCTACCTCTGATAATCTCATCTCCTTCAAGGTTTAACTCAAGTATCGATTTCTACAGCAAGTCTTTCCTGATTTCCCACCCCACAGCTGCTAATGATTTTATCCCCAAACATCTTGTATTAGTTTTGTATACATGTGCAGAAATACGTGTTGTCTCTTGCTAAATTGTAAGCTCCTGGAGAATAAGAATTATTTTACTCCAAACATTGTGCTCAGCACCTTTTAGGCATTTAATAAATGTGTGCTATTTCTTGGTTAACTGATGACTGATTTCTAGTTCATTTATTGGGGGAGGGGGATTAGTCAGAGTAGTTCCCAAGGTTTACCAGGGTCCCTTGTGTCAAAAGACAGTCTACCTACTGAAGCATGTCTGTTTACACAAAGCAGCTACTCTCAGTAATAACTCTTTAAAGCTTACATATTTATGCATTTATCATTTTAAAGACTTAAATTACCTTAAAGATGTCCATTGTTGACTAAAATTGAAATTTGAGATTTTCTGTGACTTTCCAAATAAAATGCTGTACATGTTCTGTAATATTATCTAGGTTGTCAGAGACCAAGATGATTAATTGTAAAGATTGTTATAGAAGTTTATCTATTAGATCAAGCTTTGGGGTAGATGTCTTATCAAGTACCTCTGTCTAGATGAGTGGTATGAATCCGTCATAGAATGAGGGTGACCATCTCACTGACTCATCATTAAAAACACTAAGGAACTGGACAAGTTGATCCATCTTTATCTAGATGGAATAGATATTTCCTATAGCATGTAGCAACTATATTATGTTACTTTGTACTTTTTATTCCTGTGTAGTGGTGGTAGAAACCTATGATTTAGAAAATGAACAGAATTTGTTTGGAGACTTCTGCTGATGCAAATCAACAATCTGTCAGGGATGGGGAACCTGTGGTCTCGAGGCCACATGTGGCCCTCTAGGTGCTCTACTACAACCTTTTGACTGAATTTAAAATTCACAGAACAAATCTGGATTCATTCTGAAATTTTTGAACTCATTGAAAAGGTTGTACCCAAGGACCTAGAAGGGCATATGTGGCCTCAAGGCCGCAGGTTCCCCACCCTTGAACTTTTAGTGAACATTTTGCTTGGGATATGAAGAAGAGAAATGTTTTGCACACGGTCACACAGCTAGTGTGTGTCAAAAGCAGACATATTTCTCAACTCTACAGGTGACTTTCCATTAAAACACACTGTAATTCTTTTTATACATCGATTGCAAATCACTAGGAAAATGACACACCATATCTATAGATATAGAAAAGCAACTATGTGGCAAAGTGGGCAGAGTATGGGATCTGGAATCAGGAAGACCTGAGTTCAAACCAGGCTCACACACTAGCCTAGATAATCACTTAACATATCTGGCTCAGTTTTCTCATATGCAAAATAAGAATAACACTTACCTCCTAGGGTTATTGTGAGGATAAAATGTTATAATATGTATGTTTGTAAACCTTAAAGCACCATATAAATGTTTGCTAGCTATTTTTCTCATAATTTTGTTCACTATATTCCAAATATCGTAATTATATATGTGTGTGTATCTTTATCATCTTTCTCTTAATAGAATACAGTCTTAATTCTTCTTATTTTTTATTTTCCTTCATATATAAATGCACTAAGATGAAAAGTCACTGTCAATGAAATTTATAAATTTCACATTTATTAAAGTGTTTATTACTCCAGACTATGTAAACATAATATCTTGTACATAGGCTATTAAAAAGTGTTCCATAAAAGCTGAAGATAAGAGCTTTCTGGATTGGAGCACAGAAATAAGTAGAAATAAAATAAAAAGAAAGAATATTTTTGACACATACATATTTAACATGTAATTGGAAGTTCTTTAAGAGCTAAAAAATGGTTTCACAAACTATTACAGTTTTTCTACCATTTATTTTCTGGAGAAAATTCAAGGGATGTAGTACCAATATTGTGGTAGTGTATGTAGTCATTTAAAAACACATATTTTATGTACATAATTTTTAAGTCCAATATGAATTATTATGAATATAATTTCATCCATTCATGAAATTCCACATTTTTAGATGTGATGGACACTTGTAGATAAACTATATATCACAAATGATACTTTTGACAATTTAAGTGAAATGAAGAGAAATAGCCTGGTTTATAAATTTAGAGTAATCACTTTACTTCAGGATCCCCATGAGAAGGACCCAAATGACTAAATTTGTTACCCAGTAACAGTAAAAGACTGTTTTCTTTTCTTATCTTAACAGCAGTCTTTTCCCATATGTTTATAAATGTGTGATACTGAAGTCAAAATATTTCCGCAAGCACGCTATATAGTCACTAAGTTATTTATAGGGGAAGACTACTCCTTTATCTAGAAATCCTTTGTTTCAAATGTCATTGGGAACAAGCTTTTTGGAGTCTATGAGCTTTACCTGAGCCTGTGTAAATACACACAGGGCATGAAAGGAGTCTTGGTTCCTTGCAGCGTTTATTACCCAGTAGTATACCCCTGGAAATATGAAGTTCTATAGCCCTGTGTCCTCTCTTCTCCCTTCCCTGAGGAGATGATCATATTCAGTTAATCCTAAAACTCAATCATTGACTGAATTTCAAGCAAAGGAATAACAGTTTTGGATAAATTTCATAAAGTTTCCACGGTATTAGTATATCTATTTGGGAAAACTTTTGTAAGATTCATAGGATCCCCTGTTTTTAAGGATAATGAGTAGGTTTAATATATAAGGAACCTTAAATGCTATATCCAGTGCCCCATGATCTTTTCAATAAGAAGTGTGATTGCTCGGCTCTGGGACTTGGTAGAGTGATAATCACAGAAGCTCTAGATAAAGTTGCCTTTGATATTCCATACAAGGAGATCAGAATTGTTGCCTGTAATGCTAATTGAAATGGAAAATCTTTTGCATTTATTAATAGGCCCATGTGACATGTTTAACCTCTCATGGAAGTCTAAGTTATATGAATTTGAGTCACATGAAGCCTGTGGTAGGAGGAGTTTACTGAATGGGTGGAACAGGAAGAGGCGGAGCTAGAACAGAGCTGAGAGGCAATTAGTGAGAGATCAATCAGAACTGAAGGCTAGAGGTGAGCCCACAGCTGTCTGTGAGTGTGAGAAGGGCATTTGTTTAAGGGAAACCTGTTTGTGATTTGTTTAAGGGAGCTGGTTTGTGGGAAGCCTTGCAGGGGGCAGAAATTGGGGATGGTGTTGTTCTCTGCATTGTTATTGTGTATAGTTTTTTGTTGCTATGATGGATTTAGCTTTCTGGTGTCTGAATACGTGTTTTAGCTCTGTCTTCTGTGTGGAGAGTCTGTACTATTTCCCAATTTAGAACTGCAGCAGGTGATATTCATGACTGCCATGGGTGCTGTGAATATTGCATTGGCCCTACATTGTCCTAGGGACATCTTTGTCCAAATCTATATTCCAGAAAGGTAGTGGAGATGGGGGACAAAAATGTTTATCAGTTGATCATGCAATCAACTGTAATCTACCCACTATACGCAGACTGAAGTCTGTTTTGGAATTGCATATTCCTTGTTGTCAAAGTGATTATGGAGCTTTAGTTTCTGCAGCATAATAAACATAGCCTTACTAGGAATAGGACTGGATTTGAGATGCTTCATTCTCATTTAGGAGGAGACATTAGACAATACAATAGGCAAGAAGGTAATCATGCACATGATTCTTTGATAATCTTGCTCTTTAACTTTGTTATTTTATAAACTGTCTTCTACCACCAATACATTACAAATTAACTTAATTTCCATCCTCTCCCCATGAAGGGCCTCAGTATAAGCTATCATGGTTTTTTTTTTTGAAAATGTATTACATATATTTCCATTCTTCTCTCATATGTTTGCAAACATTTCGCTATCAAATAGAATATGAACATTAGGTACCAAAATAGTCATGGTTCTTAGGAAATGGTAATATGTAAAATTATATTTCAATCTCTCTAGAGTATGATGAGTATGATGAGGGAACTGCTTGCAGTACACATTCTCTTTGTTCTCATGTCTATAAAAATCACATGGAAAAGCAGTAGATATAAACCAGAATCTCTTTTGAGCGAGATTAAAGCACTACCTTTTACATTGTTGTACTGGGTTTAAATGCTGCCACTTATGGCGTTGCAGTGTGTGAAAGTGCCTCCATTAACAGCAGTGTGGTGAGCCATCGTTAACCACCCACAGGCCGGTGCTGAGCAAAATTGATGCTGCCTACCGCGCTGTAACTAAAGCACTTCTTTTCACAGTGGTAATCTGAGTTAAGAGCTCATACTGCTAGAGCAGGCCAGAGTGCTATCAACATGCCATTTCCCATTGGATGGTGGACATACCTGAAACAGTTAACCTTGCTCTGCTTTTTTTTTAATTCAATCTCTCTCTTAATAGTGCTCAGGGGAAGAACAACCATATGTGATAAACTGAGCATGTAGGAAGGCCCAAACACAAAAGAACAGACTCAAGCTGCCTCCTGTGCGGGACATCTGCTGAAGCACCAGCCACATTCCACAGAATGTCAGTTGCATCTCAATATTAGCTCAAGCTTTTTACCTGACCACACATAATGAAAAAGCCACTGACCAAAGCACTCCACTGAGTAAAATAGTTACCAAGCAGATGCTTCTGGCAAGTTAAATTAACATTCCTTTCATGGTTCTAAAATCATGCTAGGTTATGTTAATTTCAGGCCAAAGAGCTTGATGGTGTCATAGACTCTCTGAAAAGGAAGGGGCCTCTATGGCCATGTAGTCTAACCTAGAGCTGAATGAATCTCTTCTATGACAGTCCCAATCTATGGCCATCCAATCATTGATTAAAAAGCTCTTCACACTGAAGCAAAAGTAATTACAAAATTCAATTTTAAAATGCCTTCATACACTAGACCCTTATCAACCCTTTTCAAGAATACTGTATTTAGTCCTCTATGTGACAAACTGTTAAGTTAGAAAAAGTAAGGCAACTAGGATGAGGAAGGGATTTGAGTTCTTGGTAAATGAGAATCAGTTGGATGAACTGGGCATGGTTATCCAGATAGCTTGAAGATGAAAAGATTCTTTGGGTAAAAGGTGGAATTGGAAGAGGGCAGAAGAAAAATGAGGGTAGTGTTTAAGTATTTAGGACATCATGAGGAAGAAGGATTAGATTTGTTCTGAGGACATATGAGGGCAGAAATAAGAGTGATAGGTAGAAACTACTTAGGTAAATTTATGTCAGAGAAAACTTCCTAACAATTAGAGCTATCCAAAAATTGAATGGGTTACCTCAGCAAATGAGGGACTCCCTATTCACAAGGCCTTTGCCAGAAATTGGATGAAGATACTTGTAAAATGCATTATAGTAAGGTTTCCCTACAATTATGAGTTCGACAAGATGGTTACGGAGGTCTCCTCCAACATTCAAATTCTATTTTTTCCTCCCATGAGAGGAGTTTAAATTTTAAAGATGGGTTTGGGTATGTGTCTTTGACTGAGATGTAGAGTGGTGAGAATATGCTGGAGAGAAAGGGTGTGAAGAGATGCCCAAAAAGTAATTGAGAAGAGGGACGGATTTCATATTTTGAGGCTCTCAGCGCCATTTTGCTGAGACTCTAGATCCCAGGACCCATGGACTCTGGCCTTTTCTCCCTCCCCTGCCTCACACAATCTGAGCCTCAGGGTACACGTCTCAGTGTGCCAACTGACTTAGCAGCTGCCACCTCCTAGTCCCAATTCACAAGTGTTCCTCTGTGAAACTTGCGTTACTGATTTTACCATTTTTGAAACAGGAGGTAGTGCAAGCAATGTTGAGCAGGGTTACCATTACAGACAGCTATATCCAGCCTTCCATCTCCCTCTGAGACTCTGGTGAGTCATGGCTGCATGACAGAGCTCTTAGAGCTGCAGGACGCAGAAATATTGCTGAGAGTTTATGGTGCTAGTTGTTGGGACAATTAATACACTGAGTGCTAATACTTTCTTATCATTCCTTCTGTGTTCTAGGAGAAAGAACAGGCCCAATGCATCTTGGTAGGCCTGGCTCTGCTCCCCTTAATGAAGAAAAGGCGGGAAAGTGAGGAGAAAGGGATTTTGCTTCTAGAAATGGTGGTATTATCTATTGGTTTCTTCCTATCCAAATCAACATAACACTTCATCTCCATGGCTTTCTGGCCTTTTATTGCAACCATGAGACATTTGCAGAGAATCTATATTAGTGCTGCATATTCTCAGGTAAAAAAATTATAAATCTGGAGAAATATTCTAATGCATTTCATAATACTCCCATAGAAAGCAGACTGCCAGCAGCATACTTCACAGAGAAAACATTTTAGGGTGGGTAACAGAAATCTCATGCAGATGAAGTTAGATGAAGTAGCGCAAGAATAAGATTGGCCTGAAATTGGCAATGTGCAGGAATGAGGACGGTGAACCTAGAAAATATTCAAAACCCAGGGATGAGTAAAAGTAAATTTATGGGTCTGTGGTTACTGCAAGTTTTGGGTCTAGGACAAATGTGGTTGAAAACAAATCATGAATAATTTTTAAGTGGTCTGGTTTTTAATGAGGGGAAGAACATTGCTGCCTGGTAGTAATATGTTAAAAGATGGGTCTTGTTTTACTGACACTGGAGAAGTTCTCTGTCATTAATTTTAAATATGTTTGATGTAGAAACTTTTTTCATGGTGAGCATAGAGACAAAACATTAATTACCTTTTTTTTATCCTCTGAGAGGAAGGGAAGATTTGGAAATAAGAGACAAAAAACTGAAGTAAGGTAAACTGGAAGAAGAATGGAACCCTAAATTCATATTCCACCTCTATCACTTAATAGAATTGTAAACGATAAATCAGTTAAGTTTTCTGTGCCTTAGCTTCCTCATCAGGAAATGGGAATAATAATATTTGCAGTTCCTACCTCACAGGATTATTGTCAGGAAAACAGTGAATTAAAAAACATTATGTAAATGTTACATGATTTAGATTGGAAGTGAGGGACACAGTGCTGGTAGAGAGACAAAGCAAGGGTCTTAAAGACCCTTAAAAAGGGTCTTAAATTCTTGAGTCATTGCATAGAAGCTGATAAGGAGTATCAAAAGGAGTTGTCTGGCTAAAACTGCAGCAGGATTTGGGGGATACTAGATAGGGACATGAAGTTCAGCCATCAAAAGGGAGTAGGGGTGGTACTTAGAGATATTTTTTCCTTTTCTGTGGTCAGTAAGATCCTTCAGGTTATCTTGTCCATGCCACATAACACATCCAGGGAGAGAAGAAATCCATTTCCAGGAAACTCATCCAGTCATTAGAATTGCTTAGTCTTAAGCTGGTGCCTTAAGAACTTGTCAGAATAAATAAAAAGGCTCCTCTTGCTATCTCTTGGGGTGTTGTGGAGGTGGCATTCCAGGTATCTCTGTGGGATATCATGAACCATAATTGCTCCTTAAGGGGTTCTCAAAGAGAATTCCAGTGGACCATAATTTCTGGCAGATTCTGTCATGCTACTTAGAGTATGGCAGACTGTTTCTTCTTTCTAAGGAGAAAACTAAGTACAGAGAGACTTTTCCTTAGTATGCTCACTGCTTGGTGGTAAATTCTTTGATTATATAAATATAAACCATTATTATTAAAGAAAAATACCATCCTGTTACATAGAGTATGGTAGGCTTATCATGATTTACATTTTTAACAAAGAGAGTTTGTATTCTATCTATAGGATTCCAAGATCCTTGTGTCCTACAGGAGTAGCAAAAGATCTTTAAGGACTGGAAGAAGACTGATAGCTCTTTTCATATTGGTGTCATATCAAGTTTATTCTTAAAGGGATAGAAATATAACATATATATATATGTGTGTGTATTTATATGAACACACATGTATATATGGATGTATAGTAAATAAAAAGTTATATAAACCAATTGAGTGTCAAACTCAAAGAGACAGGGGCCACTAAATCTTACATAAAGACACCTAGGCATCACTTACTGACCTAGAAAATTACATATTAATATAATTTAGGTTTCATTGTATTTTCATATATTTTGGTACATTTTAATTACATTTCAACCTGGTTGGGTCACTCTTGGAAGTATTGTGGGTCACATATGTGCCACATAAGATTTTTGTTTGACTCCTCTGATATAATGGATCGTAACAGATAAGTTATTGCCATTATTATATAGGAAACACATGGGAAGCTGAGATGGCAAACCAGAGAAATGTCCAAAGCTATTGGAGGGGAAGTGTGGGGAGAAAATAATGACTTCATAGAAACACAGGACTTAAAAAAAGCAAAGACCTAAATGGAGTACAGTCAATAGAGGACTAAACTGTGAGTCATGGAGGCTTGGGTTTGAACTCTATTTTAGACACTTACCCAGGGGCAGATTACTTTATCTCCCTGGATTTCATTTTTCTCGGTAAAAATGGGATAATAAAAACACCTACCTCACAGAATTGTTATGAGGGTCAAAAGAAACCATGCTTTGAAAACCTTGAAGTGTTATATACCCATGAACTATTACATAATTTATCATTATTAGATCCACTAGCTTCACTTTAGGGGTAAGGATGTGAAGACCCAGTAAGTTCAGATGATTTGACCACCCAAAATAGACAATTAGTAATATTTAACTCAAAATTCATTTCTCGTTCCACTCCAGGATATTGTCATAATCTGGACCACTCACTATAAGCATGGAAGTGTGCTAACTAGACATTAATGGAAGCTAAAAAGACATATAATATATGGTTCCTACTCTCAAAGAGTCTATAATATATTTAGAAAGACAAGTCATGGAAGTTTCAAGCTAAACAACAAAACTAGTAAAATGATAATAGAAGACAAAAAAATATAAGTATACATTTTATATTTATAAAATATAAAAAAATAAAGACATCTGAGCAAATACTAGTGAGTAGTAAAGACAAGTAGTTTAAGTTCATAAGAAAGAATTCAAGTTGGAGTAGATAATGAAGGCTTTAGGAGGAGGATAGGACTTTGGGTTGTGAAGGATAGATAGGAAAAGTTGGATAGAGAGGGAGAAAATTCCAGGTGTGTGAAATGCCCTAGAATATTCTTGGTGTGTTGGAGACTCTTGCTTGGGAGAGGGAAAATCAGAGAACTTAGATGGATGCAGCACCTTAATGGAGGAGGTTGAAGAAAATGCAGCAATGCATTTTAACAAGCAGCGTGGTGTAGTGAGGTTACTCTCAAACCTTTCAGTCTTAGGACCGCTTTGTACTCTTAAAAATTATTGAGGACTCTAAGAGCTTTGGTTTATATTGGTATATCTAGCAATATATACTACATTAGAAATTAAAACTGCTAAAATTTTAGCTTATTTAAAATGATAAGCCCATCATGTTAACAGTAACAACATTTTAATGTAAAATAACTATATTTTCCAAAACAAAAGAAAATTAGTGAGAAGAATGGTATTGTTTTACATTTTTGGAAATCTCTTTAATTTCTGAATTAATAGAAGATAGATTCTTCTATTTCTGCATTCAATATGTTATAATATGTTGTTTTGGTTAAAGTGTATGAAGAAAATATGGGTTCACACAGATATATGGTTGGATAAGGGAATATTTTCCATAGTCTTTTCAGATAATTGTGGATATTCTTTTTTGATACCTTACTAAAATTTGACAAATGGTAGTTTCTTAATGGCTAGTTGCAATATGAAATCTAAAACCATATTATTAAACATTCCATGCTCTGTTATATTAATATCTATTAGCCTATCTTGTACTTTGAATGGTTCTTTTAACTATATCATTTTGTAACTAATGCATTGGTCATCTGGAAAATATTAGTTCATTTAATTATGCAGACTTTAAAAATTTTGACATGATTCCTTATACAATATGAAAAAATCACACTTGTTAATTTCGTTGCTGATCTCTTCAGAAAAGTCTTTTAAGTAATGGGGAACTCTCAAGCTCAGGTGAAAACAAGTTTTTCAAAATTCTCATTTTCACTTGAAAGCTCAATTTTTTTTTCCATTGGCAACAAATACAATCAGTAGGTTTCCTTGAGCTGACAAGCACGCATCATTCATTTTCAAGAAAATGTCTGCCAAATACCCAAGTTTGAATACCTTTAGTTTATCTGTCAGTTGTTCTCTCAAATAAAAATGGTGTTCCATGAAAAAAAGGCTAATTCAATCCACAACTAAAATAATAGCTCAAATTCTTTTCCAGGGACAACCATTATATATTGGTTTTCTGTAGAAATGTTTTATGCAATCTTCCCAATTCATCACACAGAATATTAAAGAGACATGTACTCAGGGTCAAGATTGAATAAAATTAATAAATTTTATTCCTTCATCAGGAGCATCATTAAATTAAATTCATATGTAGAAAACTGTAAATACATGGCAGCGAAGACTGCAATGACCACTGATTAGTACTTTTGGGTGTCACACCTTGATTTGTGCTAAGGCACCAGTTTTCCCCACCATTGGTTTTGCAGCACAGTTACTACAGGATAAAATATCACATTCTCAAAATGCTATTCAATACTTTGACTATTTCAGTACCGCTTGCACCTGTTGCCAAGCCTTTATATCAAAGAAGACTTTCTTGGATTGTTGGTGCTGATGTCAGACAGATACCAAAATAACAAATCCCACTTTATCTGTAAATTCATATGTTTTAGGGCAAAGTACAGTTCTGTAGAAAAGATTTTAACTTGGTTTTCATGTTTCCAGGTAAATCTGTAATTCATAGGTTATGTAGCCTCTGGAAAACTCCACTGTACTCTCATGAGAGGAGAAAAAAAAAAGTAAGTAATGTCTTTGTAATATTATGAAAATAGTTTGGACCTCCTGGATACCCTAAAAGTGTCTCAGGGACTCCCAAGGGGCCAATTTGCACATTTAAAAACCACTCACATTTCTGATGTAGTGCATGGCATGCTGGACTTGAAGTAAGGAAGACTTAGGTTAATATTCCACTTTATTGACTTCCTATGAAAGTGACTTTAGGCAACTCACTAAGAGCTCTGTGACTTTGCTTTTTATCGACAAAACCAAGAAGTTAGACTTTATGGCTTCCAAGATCCCTCTGCCCTCTCTATAACCTAATCTATGATAAACTTCATCTGAGCTTTAAACTTTATTGACTTTTCCCTCAAACGATCTAATTCAATCAACCAGTCACCAAGCATTTATTTTGTACCTACTATGTGTCAGGCACAGCACTGGAAAGACAACAAAAGGCAACTGAAAGGCAAGCGTTCATCATGTACCTATTATGTGCCAGGTACTCTTAGGAATTTCTCCTATAATTTTGCTAAGGGAGAATTTTTTATAGGCAACTCTGTGGTTCAACACCAAACCTTTTGAATTGATATAACCTGTTTAAACTGATACCCTGGGATGCTTCACACCATACCTTCTGCTTTTATATAGAAAGCTGAAAATGTGGAAAAGAAGATAAAAGAAAACCCTCTGGGTCATTCTGTATATCTCCAGAAAAATATTTTATTTTGAATGTTGAAGTAAAGGCTGATAATGTGTGAATTTATCTGTCTCACTATCCATGTATTTGTATATTATCCTTTATCCTTAAGGTACCTAGCTTGCCTTCACTTTAATGTTTGATAAGAAACATCATTTCCCTAACTCAGATCTTTCTCTTCTTCTTCTAAAATGTGCCTCTGTTTTTCCACCATGATGCTAACTTTATTTGTATTCTTGAAATATTTTGCAAAAACCTCTCACTGGCTTCCTGAAACCAGGTCCTCCTCATGCTTGTTCCTTTAATAAAGGAGCTGTCTCATGCTTTTTTTTTGTATCCCTTAGAACTTACTAAGCGGGCACCATAACAGAAGTCTCAAAATATTGAGTAGTTGATTTAAAAAAAAATCTATCAGGATTAGCCTTTTAAATTAGGTAGGGATTTCATAGGATGTGATTTTATTTCAAGCATTTCTTTTTCTCTTAAGCATGTTTTCAGTTCAGGTCTTTTAGAAGTCTAAATGGAATGACTGATGAACTGAAATGCACTTTACAGATGTATAGAGAAAGGGAGCATAGGTGGCCATGACCATTACTTGGCAATTTAGTAGCAACTACAAATGTAAGAGCTCTGATTCTCCTGCTTCTACCCCAGTCTCTACAAGGAAAAGCAGATGCTTTTGCATCCTAAGTATACATGTACTTCTGTGCCTTCATCTGAAGTAATATTTTCTTAGGTTTGGGAGATGCAGAATGTTGAATTCATGAATACTGAGCAATCAGGACTGCTTTTCTTGAATTCTAAGTGGAAACTGATCAAGTATTTTAAAGAAGTGTCTGTTTCACACACTACCAAATTGCCACATTTCTTTCATTTTCTTAATGGTGATTTCCCCTGAAAATGCAAGATCACAGGTGGTCTGAATATTTTTGTTTTGTTTGTTTTAATCAAGTTCCTCAGGCAAACATTATGCATACTCCACTTTGGAGAAAATATTTCTGTCCGGCAAAAATGATGTATTTTTTAAAGCTATTCACTCAAGTGCTTTCCCTTGAACACTGACAGTACAGATGCTAACATTTTGCCCCAACACCTCCTAAGTCCCTCATATCTATTCTGCATGGTGTGACAAGTCTGTTTTCTCCTACACAACCCTGGTTTATTCCCTAGAAAGACACAAACAATGTTGCTTTTGATATCTCCACTTCTTGAAAAAAAATCATCAAACCTACCTATGCTTTGGGGAAAACTATAATCACTTCTCATAATTAATTACTTTTCCACAACAGCAACTGTGACAATTACTCATTCTAAGCAACTCTAATCACATTATAGAAACTTGTTTCAGGAACTTAGCTTCCAACACAGCTAGATAGAGCTCTTCTGTGTTGTGTCCTCTACTGAGGTCTGCGTCAGCATGTCAGAATGATTTTTTTTCCTACAGTCACTAAGGAAAACGAGATTTTATGAAAAGGAAAAAAAAAAGAGTACTATTTTTAGCACAACACTGCATAGCTGATGAAATTATAGGCAATAGCTAAGGAATAATAATGATCTTAGTAACAATAAAAAATAATACTAGCATACATTTTTTATACAGCACTTTGCTGTTTATATAGAACTTTACATAATTTATCTCATTTATATCTCACAACAAGCCTACAAAGGACAGCTTAATCCTGTTTTGGAAACTGAGTCTCATAGACTTTAACTGTTATCCAAAGTGAAACAGCTATTATTTGGGAAAGGTAGGATTCAAATTCATGGCTTCTTACTATGATGTGTCTTGTTCACTAGCCACCTCAGCCTTACCTAATTTCTACTGTGAGAGAGTGTGGGTGTTGGAGTGGAAATAATAGGAGCATTGGAGTGGGAGGTAATGGAAAGTAATTACTCTGTCGTGGAATTTGTAATCTAGAAGGTGGAAAAAAGCAGGCACAATCTAACATGCATGCTTGATTTGGATAGAGCAGATGTCATATGTTTATCAAAAGAAAAAGTAATATCTCAGGTACTATGGATCTACAGAGGAATTTAGCCCAAGAAGGATGGGATGTTTTCAAGAATGAAATTCTGAAGACATAAAGAGAAATAATTCAATGAAAAGGGGAAAAGAAGGAAAGCTTTATCTAAGAGACCAGGATGGATGTAGAGGGGATTCAGTAAACAATGGATCCTTAAAAAATCTTCACAGAGGATGGAAGCAAGGGGGTCACTAACTGGTATAGTGGATAAAGTGTTGCATTTTCAGTTTGCAAGATGAGACTTTGATTAGCTGCCTTAGACATTTACTAGCTATGTGACTAATGGCAGGTAACTTTTCTCCCTTTCAACCTCGGTTTCCTCAAATGTTGATAATGATAGAACCTACTTCATATGTTTGTTGTGTGAATCACAGGAGCTATATGACCTTGGGCAAGTCCATTAGCCTTGTTGATTTCCATTTACCACTCCAGTATCTTTGCCAAGAAAACAATAGATGAGGCTATGGAGACAGAAAATGACTGAGAAACAACCATAACAAATTCTGGGAAGGTGAGAGGATGTAAGAAATAGAAAATATCAATAAAAATTAAAAAATTATCATCACTGTCATCATAAGTAGCATTTATACGTTTTGGATGCAAAGCATGTTAACATTTAGTTTTATCCTCACATTAACCCTGAAAAGTAGGTGCTATCATTATTCCCATTTTATCCACGAGGAAACACTGAGGTAGACAAAGGTGCTGAATGACTTGCCTGTCTCACAAAACTATTATGTATCCACTAAACCATCTACTTGCCACATATAATACTTTATAAACCTATATAAATGGTAGCTGTTAAAAGAGGATGGCATCAATATAGTAAGATTCCAAGAGCAGGGAACTGTTAGGTTACCTTAGGAGGGGTAAATTGTTTTCAAAGAAACAAGTTCAAAGTTCCCATGTAGATCAGTCACAGGATCAGGTCCAGGAGTGATCACTGCATTTTTAGTGTGAGTGAAAAATATGTTAATGCGTGTGTGTGTGTGTGTGTGTGTGTGTGTAGTTGGCTGCTGTCCTTCATCTTCAAAGAGACCAAAATGACATCACCATTGTAAAGTGAAATTTCAATGTGTCCAACTGTGACTGATCAGATCAATATGAGCTCAGAATGCTCTACCACAGGTTGGGCACAGATAGTCCATATGAATATTTGGGGTAGATATCCCAAATTTGCGCATCCTGCGTATACTTTGTGCTGTCTCAATTCCACTTTGTTCAAAGAGCACAGCACCTTTTCTTACATATATATAGACACAGACATGTATAGAGAGAGAAAAAGAAAGGATGGAAGA